>QRDG01000915.1:0-146712 GCA_012064385.1 Puccinellia tenuiflora | reverse complement strand
TGCACCAGCTCTGCCGCTTATCATGTCGTACGTACACACAATAGCTGGGAGTGCCACCATGACATTGCTCGCAGTCGTGGATGCCAGAGGCCTGACACACTGACGATGCCATTCACAGCCGAGAAGGAGCACGCGGTTCCCTTGAAATCGCCATTCCGACGAACCCGCCGCCACGAGCGCTCTCGAGCCAGTCCGTCCGACAAAGAGGACCTGGTTGCCCATGTCCTTCACCTCCGACGACCACTCTCCCTTCTCCAGGTCCGCCTCGAACACCTGGAGATCCATCAGCGCCCGACGATCAACCTTGCGCCTATCCATCTGCAGGTTAGGGATGGTCCAGCGCACCATGAGTAGCTTCTTCTTGTCGGCTGACGTGACCAGATGGTGGTTGTGGTAATTATTCACTGCCCCAGCTGCTGGCCGTTCCTTGATTACATGCTCAACGCGACTCCCTTCGTCGTCGTGAAACTCGTGCATGAAGAGGTTCTCTGTCGAGCTTACCGCGAAGATCTTTCCATGGTGGAAGGCTATGCTCTTGTAGGACGTGACCAGCAGCTGCACTTGACCATGATCGCACGGCCGTGCGCTGGGCTGTCGTCGTCGTCGTCGTGTTGCCCGATCCAAGACACGTTATGCCTTACGGGGGCAAGAGACGGAGACGAGGTGATGAGATGAGCAGACGAGGATACCTTGCGAAGGGACTGTTGCCATGTTGTGAGCGGATCGGTATCGGCGACGACGTCCGTCGACCCATCACGAAAGGTTATGAACGGGGCTTCGATCGCGTTCGTGGTCCGGGAGAAAGGGTCGCGGAGGAAGCACCGATGAGAAATCTTTGTGCTCGTACATGAGCAACCGCCGAACGAGGCGCCGGCGCGGCAGCCCCTCGGCGTGGCAAAGCGGCGCCACGCCTTGCCGCCGGCAGCGAGGTTGTGGCAGAAGCCGCGGCCAAGGTTGATCCACGGCATGGCCGGCGGCATCGACAACGTGCGCTGGTGTTGTGCGGCGAGACGCCAGTCGCGGCAGACGGCGCCGAAGTTGAGGCGGTCGATGTGGCACAGTAGCCTGGAGACGATGAGGACGGCGAGGTCAGGCGGGAGGTCCGGCCATGGCGACGATGATGAAGAAGATGTCTTCCGAGGCAGAGACCCATGACACGGCCACAATTTATGCAACTCTAGTATATCAACAACTGGGCCGGCTCGGATTCGTTTGATCGATTTCCGTGTCCGAACTCGGCTCGAGCTGGCCGTAAAAACAAGAATATCGGGGACGACTTTTAGTCCTTTTCTAGAGCAAAGCTTCGTCTACGACCGATATTTGTATAGATAACGAGCTCACGTTTGCTGTTTACTATCCAAACTACTACCTCCGATCCGGAAAGACTGTCGTCAGAAAAGAGCTAGCTAAGTGTAGAATGTAGATCGATAGTACAAGTAGCAACATTTAAAATGGATCGGAGGGAGTATAAGTGATCCTTCCATAAATCCATACTACTTGGGACATGACACATTCATTTGTTTGAAGATGAATGCATTTTGTATTTTCAGTAAGTGTTTTGATTCATTAATGAAAACTTTTACATGACCTAATATAGCAACAGCAACCTATATGTAATCCCTATTGTGGTTGTCATATCCTTATTGTGAGACTTCGGTTCGCTTCCTTTTTGTAACATTTCATGCTTGGAAATAATGTATAGCTGTGTCCTTTACACGATGGGAGAAGTTGGGATTAATTATCGAGGACTTTTACTGTACCCCGAATTAATTGGGCCGTCCATTTTCGGTGATCCAAGGGTTGTTGACTTGTTGTGCACTGGTACTCCAGAATTCAGCCCAGGGAGTACCGGCTCGAAAATTCCGGCAATCTGGTGGAGTACCTCGACCTGAAGAGGTAAAATGGTAATTTCCGCATAGAAAAAACTAACATCAGTGGTTCGTATTATCTGGCCCAGGGTATTTCGGTCTTTTGGTCTTATTAGAATGTTTATCCTTCCGGTCAACTCAGGCGGTCGTGGCGGGGCTGGACATTGAGGATCCCGGCGGAGAGGGTGATGTGGTGCCGACGGCAAGGCCGGAGTAAGGGCTGGCTGCCTGCGTCGGCGGTAAGGGCCGGCTCCCTACGTCAAGTTGGGGGAAAGGGAGGAGCAGGTCGGGGCTACCGCGTTAGAGGTGCCGAGCGGCTGTGGCGCCCCCACCCCCTGCGGCCGCGGAGGAGCGCTGGTGGATGGGCAGGATTAGGAGATGGCTCCCAGCAGTGACAAAGTGAAGGACGGCGATGTTCGGGGCATCGTTGAGCGACGACGAGGCCGAGAATGCGAGCAAGAGGTTAGATCTGGCGCCTCCCCATGCTTGGTGGTTCTTGCAATGTTATTTTCTTCACATCTAAATGCTCTGATTGTAGGAGTCGTGTACAAGTGATGGCAGCAAGCAACAAACTAGCTTTCTGCTTTGATGATGAACTCCACTTTCTTTCAGAACTGTACTGACACATTGTTTGTTGTAGGCACAATCTTCTTAGGAGTCCCAGGTGTTCCAGGCCCTATTCCTGAGTCAATGTTCATTGCTAGGAGCAGGGATGCTCTCATAATCCGTGTTACTTCTGCCTCCACAACCAGTGTTGAAGTAACCAAGAAAAACAGCAAAAAGAGTCGCCAAGAGAAAAAGTAGATGTTGGACAGTGGTAATTGACAGCTTTTGCGAAGACAGTTACATATTTGACATATTTTGAACAGACAACAGGTCAGAATGCCAAATAAGAGTCGTTGGACAACAGCCAGATGATGCCTCCATCTGTGCAATTAAACCTCATGCAAGGAACAGTTTGTTTAGGTTTATGTGCACCTCCATATGTGCATCCCAGTTAGTGTTTATGTGCACTTCCCCTACGTGTAACGAAACCTGAATCTCCGACTATGTGATGTTCAGTTCTGATGTTTCTTTGATCTGGTGTTGTTTTGATGTTTGTGTGATATTAAAACTGAATTTTCTATCGCATGGTTTGGACATGTGATGTATATTATTTGCTGTGCAGATTTGAATGTCCAAAAAACAGGAAAGATCATTCATGGCGAAATTTTCAATAGTCTGATGATCAAAATGTAGCGCATACAAGAACTGATTTGCTGCATTCATTACATAAAGATCATCAATCTAGCGTCACTACTGCATACATAATCACTGCTAACATTAGTACACACAATATCATTTTCCCAATGGAGACCGGCTCTTCCAACTGATGGTTCATTGTTGTGGCAGCAACATCTTCATCTTCTCGCATCTGAAAGTTAATTTTCTGCTCCCTATCAGTCTTCTCTTCCAAACAGCTGATGTTCTTCCGCAGTGCCGAAATTGCACCCATAGTTAAAGGGCCTAGCTCACATATCATGTTATGTTCATCCACAACCAAAGCAAGCACCCCACTGAAGCTCCACACGCGGAACAGGAACACCAATCTTCAGCAGTTTCTCCATGTAGGCTTCAAGCCAGAAGAAAAAAATCGCAATAACCATCCGCAAGTCCGCTTCCCTTATTCTATGAAATCGAAAGAAAACGGAAACAAAAATGCATTAATTACAGACTTGGTTGTGTGGATTTCAGAACATAAACCAAAAAAATCGACCCTGGATTCTCCTCGGACTTGGAAACGAGGCGAATGACAATCCTTTGATGACAGCACTCGCACCTCACCACCGATAATGTTTCCCCGGGGTCAAATATCTTACTGACCATGAGACCATCATTAGATATTCTTCTCTCCTCTATGAAGTCGTCAGAAGCATCCATCCTCCAAACCTGCAATTATCAAACCATCATACTCAGTATATATGTATGTCATGTCTGGCCAATAATTTACAAAACCTGCAATTACAAAAGGCTGAAGTACAAATAAGAGGCCAATTGTTACAATTTAAGTTGAGATGTATCTTTTTTTTATAAAACTTGCAGATAAAATGCTTGTAATACATGGACTTTTATTATATATCTTGCATTCAGAAACTTGTACTAGTGCAAGACACCATAGAAATTGTCTTTGACTGAATCGGATTAGGACAAGCCAATACAACAATGAAGAATAGCCTAGCCTACACTTGACAGCGAGCAGCGAGCGGAACAAAAAAAAAAGCAAAGCAATAAGGATTATCAATCAACCAAATCAAGATGGAGCCTGTGCATGACGCGCGTAGGAGAAGGAGAGACCATCGACCTGAACACCGTCACGCGTTCAGTGGGAGGAGGGACCGTCGACCGGGACGGCAGCGCGAGAACGGTCGTTCACGGCGGAGACGACCGCGTGAGGAGGGAACGCAGCGGCGAGGGTCTCAGTCGATCCCAGCGTACGCGGGTAAGGCACGAGAGGAGTCTTATATCGATGGCGGCAGAGCGGACATTCACAACGATGGAATCGGCGGCGGCAGCGATGGATGGCGGCGGTGGCGAGCCAAAAATGAATCTCAATCGGCATGTTCAGATTTTTTTTCCCACTGATAATGGCTACTCCTGGTGTATCGGGATGGCAGCCAAAAAGTCCAACATGCCCTTTCATCACGGACGGTCAGATCGAGCTGGTACTCCATCGCATGATTTTTGAGTATCAGGATACCGTAAAAGTTGCCCTAATTATCCTCCTTTCTGGAATTAAAGAGATTTAAGCGTGCTCTGTAACTAAGATGTTAAAATGGCATGGAGCAAACTCTTCATATGCTCTGCATGAAACTAGAATTATTATACATGAAAAGGTATTTTAATTGTCGAGATCATAGGTCCCGGATAGACCCACTCGGACCACCATGGGCCAGCACAAGGGTTCGGGCCCCAGACCGCATCATCTCAAAGTACAAGCCAAGTCAAGATGGGCGAACGCCGGACTTATCAGGATACTCAATGTAACCGACTCGGATCCGATATTTCTTATCAATAAATCATCTAAAAACATACACATAAGCAGTTATATCCAGGAAACTGGACTAAGCTCAAATCACAACACCAACACGTGATACAGTGGCGGAGACAGGCCCCAGGCCACCCTGGCCATGGCCCGGGGTGTAGAAGCTTTTTCCTTTGTATTTTTTGGTGACTTGCCGATATAGCTCAAATTTGGCTTGGTAATTTCAGTTGTTTAGTGGCGTGGCCCTGGACGTAACATAATCCTGGCACCGCCCCTGACGTGATCTACTCATCCTAGAATGCCTATAATAGTTTATAATCACATGAAAGAATCAATATATGCATTTGATCAATGTGCACACTCCTAGGAGGCACTACAATGAGCAAAGCTCATCTTTTCACAAAGTATAGTGTCATATACTACACTCATACTCTAGGCTGTTACCTGTGTTGGCCATGGGCCCTGTAATATGTGAGCATTGGGCTGCGACCCAAGTGGGCCTCGGGCCGTGTATGCAAGCCAAACTGGCTGATGACCAGCTGCTATATTACCCTCGATGTGAGGTGGAATAGGTATCAAATGAGAAGACGAATTTCCCTTCCTACCTAATATGCTTCTCCTCTTTCCCGAGTTGCTACCGTCCTGCTCCTGAATCCCCAATTCCCCCTCAAACCCTCCTTCACTTGTATCAAATCATGGGGTTCGTGACAAATTTGGTATTTGAATCGGAGTGGAATTCACGAGAATTTTTTCTCCTGGTCGTTTGGGTGCGATTCCTTCGGGAATTCGCGCAAAGTTCCCTCCGGGACACCCGCGATTGGTCGATTCTACTTCGATTCACTAGTTCGTCACGCTGGCGCCGCGGAAGGGCATAGATCACGCTCAGGAGCAATTTCGAGAGAACGTCGTCAGATCCATGGCGGAGGCGTCCGAGCATGGTCAAGCGCTCACGGATATGATGAAGCAGCTACTGGATGGCTTCAACGACCTCAAGGTCAAGCAGATCGAGACGCAGGAGGCGGTGCGTGAGATCAGGGTGCGCACGGAGGTGATGGAGGCCCAAGCCATCGAGCGAGGAGCACGCGCGACACCGATCTCATCCACGCCGCCGTCACCAACAGCCGACCTCCTGCGCCACCACCGCTACCAAACCTCCATGGGATTGGGTCAAGTGACCACCGCGCTGCAACTCTTCACCGGGGTGATGCTCCGGGTATCCTTGGGATCCCGTTGACAGCCCCGGGCACAGGTGCACTCCAAACTAGACCCTCTAGTTCTGATTCTGCCCGCAGTATGCGTGATGATTATCGCGAGGAGAGTGTCCGTGCGCCAGCGCCTAAGATTCAGTTCCCTAAGTTTGATGGGGAGAACCCAAAATTATGGCAGCAGCAGTGTGAGACATATTTTGAGGTTTTCAGGGTGCAGCCGTGCTTGCGCACACGCTATGCGGTGCTGGGATTCCAAGGGAATGCGGCCTTGTGGTTTCAAGGGGTTGAAGCCCAGGGTCGTGTTGAGAGTTGGGCAGAGATGTGCCGCTTAGTGCATGATTATTTTGGTAAAAACAAGCAAGCTAGTTATAGGCATCAGTTACGGGTGCTTCGCCAAACTGGCAGTGTTTCTGAATATTGGGATAAGTTTTCTAAGCTTAGACACCAGTTGCTTTTGTATAATCCATATTTAGATGAGGGGCATTTTGTTGACGAGTTCATTGCTGGTTTGAGAGACGATATTCGTTCTGCAATTTGGTTACACCGTCCACAAGATCTGGAAACTGCGCATTTGCTCGCTTTGATGCAGGAAGAAGAAGCTGTGCCAAGCAAGAAGAAAGCATATGTCAAACACGATTACAAGCATGAGTACAAGGACAATGGCAAGCAAAAATGGCTGGGAAGAATGGCCGATGATACGAAGGGTGATGGCAGGAAATGGGATGCACAAAAAACTGAGGACAAGTTGGATGCTCTCAAGAGTTTTCGACGAAGCAAGGGCTTGTGTTTCACTTGTGGTGACAAATGGAGCCGCACCCACAAGTGCCCTCCACAAGTGCCATTACACGTTATTGAAGAGCTGTTAGAGGTATTGCAAATTCAGCCCCATCCTGACATGCACGAGTCTGAGCAGTCTGAATCAGACGAAGAACCTGTGATGCTATTGGGAAGACCCAAGTCAGTACCTGGGCGCAGCAAGAAAGCTTTCCGGCTGCAAGGTACAGTGGGGAAACACACCATGTTAATTCTGGTAGACTCAGGCAGTGTGTCTTCATTTCTGAATCAGGAATTGGTGGATAGATTGCAGTGCACTCGCAAGAAGATGGCAGCAGCTAGTTTTGTCGTGGCTAATGGGGAAAAGATGTGCTGTGATCAGTTTGTACCTCAATTTGAATGGGGTGTGCAGGGCCACACTTTTGTGCAAGATATGAAAATCTTACCCCTTGGCTGCTATGATATGATACTAGGGCATGACTGGCTAGATGACAAAAGCCCAATGTGGATTCACTGGCGCCGAAAAATCATGCGTTTCAGTCATCTCGGACGCCGCATCACACTACATGGTATCACTGACAATACTTCTACTTGTCGTCCAGTACAATTCTCTAAATTACCAGGCTTGCAGAGGAGGGGTGCCATATCACACATTGTGCAGTTACAGCTGAAACCTGATGGACAGTCATTCCAGGTTGATGTGGTTGACCAGGGAACAGAGCAAACTGATTCACCTATTGTGCCACAGATCCAACAATTGCTGGATGAGTTTGTGGATGTGTTTGACAAACCTACGACATTGCCACCATCACGAGAAGCTGATCATAAAATACCACTCATTCCAGGGGCCCAACCTGTCAAGGTTCGACCCTACAGGTACACACCTCAACAAAAAAATGAGATAGAAGCTCAAGTCAAAGAGATGTTAGACAATGGCATCATACAACGCAGTGTCAGCTCATTTGCTTCTCCAGTATTGCTAGTTAAAAAGAAAGACGGCACATGGCGCTTTTGTGTGGACTATCGTCAGCTGAATTCTCTGACTGTTAAACACAAGTATCCTGTTCCAATAGTGGATGAGTTATTAGATGAGCTGTCAGGTGCCCAGTGGTTCACTAAATTGGACCTTCGCTCTGGTTACCATCAGATATGCATTGCCCAAGGGGAGCAACACAAGACTGCCTTTCAAACTCACCATGGATTGTTTGAGTTTCTTGTCATGCCATTTGGTCTCACAAATGCTCCAGCGTCTTTTCAAAGTCTAATGAATCAAGTCTTTGCACCACTCTTGCGCAAGTGTGTGCTGGTCTTTGTAGATGACATATTGGTATATAGTCCATCTCTAGACGAACATGTGTCACATTTGCGAGCAGTGTTCACTCTGTTGAAGAACAATCAGCTTTTGGTTAAATATTCCAAATGCTCGTTTGCACAGCAAAAACTAGAATATTTGGGTCACATTATTGGCAGTCAGGGAGTTGCTACTGATCCAGCTAAAGTGGAGGCAGTACTCAATTGGCCCATTCCCAGAACATTAAAGGAGTTGAGAGGGTTTCTTGGGTTGGTTGGTTATTATCGCAAATTTATCCAGTTCTTTGGTATTTTGGCTGGGCCTCTGACACAGTTACTCAAAAAAGGTGTGATGTTCTTTTGGGGTCCAACTCAACAGCAAGCCTTCCAAGCTTTAAAGGATGCTATGTCTCAGGCTCCAGTGTTGGCATTGCCAGACTTTTCCCAGGGTTTTGTTCTTGAAACAGATGCTAGCAACACAGGGATTGGTGCTGTATTGATGCAAAAAGGTCACCCAATTGCTTTCCTCAGTCAGGCTTTGTGCCTTCGCAACCAAACCTTATCCACTTATGAGAAGGAATGTCTTGCCATCATCTTGGCTGTTGACAAGTGGCGTGCTTACTTGCAGCATAGGGAATTTGTCATTCTTACTGATCATCAAAGCTTGCTTCACCTTACTGACCAGCGTCTATTGACGGGCATCCAACATAAAGCCTTTGTCAAGCTGTTAGGATTGCAGTTTGTGATCAAGTATAAGAAAGGGATCTCCAATGCGGCAGCTGATGCTTTATCTCGTAAACATGAATCAGATCACGTTGTTGCCATTTCTCAGGCAACACCTCTGTGGATGGAACACCTGCAACAAGGTTACAATGATGATGAACAGGCAAAACAGCTATTATCTGAATTGAGCACTATGGAGTCTCATGCCAATGCTGAAGGTTTTTCTCTCACAGATGGCTTGCTGCGATACAAAGGGAGAATTTGGGTGGGCACAAATGCTTTGGCCCAGAATCATATCCTTCAGGCACTACACAGTAGTGGTGTGGGTGGACACTCTGGAGTCAGAGGAACATATGAAAGGGTGAAACAGTTCTTTGCTTGGCCTAAGCTTAAGAAGACAGTTCAATCTTTTGTGGCTGGCTGTGCTGTATGCCAACAGGCCAAGCCAGAGCATGTGAAGACACCAGGCACACTTCAACCCCTTCCAGTTCCTACTAGCCCCTGGCAGATGATCAGCCTAGACTTCATTGAAGGTTTGCCCAGGTCACATAACTGTGATGTAATTCTGGTAGTCATTGATCGTTTCTCCAAGTATGGCCACTTCCTGCCATTGTCACATCCCTTCACGGCTTTACAAGTGGCGCAACTATTTATCAACAACATCTATCGGCTACATGGGCTTCCCCAGGTAATTGTATCTGATCGTGATCGTATTTTTACCAGCACACTGTGGAGGGAATTGTTCCGGTTATCTGACACAAGCTTGCATATGAGCTCTTCGTACCACCCGCAAACGGATGGTCAGACCGAACGCTTGAATCAGTGCCTGGAGTCCTACTTACGCTGTGCGGTACATGCCTGCCCGAAGAAGTGGTTTGAATGGTTGCCTTTAGCAGAGTATTGGTACAACACATCATATCATTCTTCTTTGGATCGCACTCCTTTCGAGGTGCTATATGGTCAGCAACCGCGCCATCTGGGCATTTCAGAATCTGCAACTGCCCTTCCTCCTGACTTGGATACTTGGCTAGCGGAGCGATCGCAAATGGTGGTTGTGTTGCGTCAACAGTTACTTCATGCTCAACGACGGATGAAGCACCAGGCTGACAAACAGCGCTCTGAACGACAATTCGAGGTAGGAGACAAGGTATATCTCAAACTCCAGCCGTTTGTACAGCAGTCTATTGCTTCTCGTACCTGCCAGAAGCTTGCATTGCGTTACTTTGGTCCGTACAAGGTTCTTGCTCGTGTGGGTGTTGTGGCCTATCGACTGGAGCTTCCTGACTCCAGCAAGATCCATCCAGTGGTGCATGTTTCGTTGCTCAAGAAATTTGTGCCAGCAACCGTGGTGCTGAGTGATGACGGGGAGCTGAATTCAACGGCGAACTTGCTACTACCTGGAGCTGATTCTTCGCCTACACCACCGGCATGAGGGCATGCCGGCCCTCGAGAGGAGGGTATTGTCATATACTACACTCATACTCTAGGCTGTGACCTGTGTTGGCCATGGGCCCTGTAATATGTGAGCATTGGGCTGCGACCCAAGTGGGCCTCGGGCCGTGTATGCAAGCCAGACTGGCTGATGACCAGCTGCTATATTACCCTCGATGTGAGGTGGAATAGGTATCGAATGAGAAGACGAATTTCCCTTCCTACCTAATATGCTTCTCCTCTCTCCCGAGTTGCTACCGTCCTGCTCCTGAATCCCCAATTCCCCCTCAAACCCTCCTTCACTTGTATCAAATCATGGGGTTCGTGACATATAGACAATACTAAACCATCAAGAACTCGATCCAAATGATCATCGTAGAAGCTTGTCATGCTAAAATACATCCGATGGCAGCTACATCTACACCATTCAGTGACAAAAAACAAGATAAATATAATAAAATTTAGTACAACAATGCAGATAAAGGAAAGGTTGGTTCAAAACTCAAACCCAACATTAGAGTTTAGTGTAGAACACACTAGCATTATCACGGGGCAGTAGAGCATCATGAGCAACCTAGAACAAGTTTAGGGATCACACATAAGCACAGACAAAGGTCAAGTGCATCGAGTCAGAGAGACAGAGAGAGGAGGAGACCAACAAATACCAAACGCTCGAGACCGTAGCAGTCTGGCACGGCGGGCAGTGCCCGCACTACCAACGGTGACTAGCCTTATCCACATTCTCTCAAAGATATTTTCAAACATGTTGGTGAATCGTCTGGTCCCCATACTCAGGAAGACCGTTTCGAGCCTTGGCAATAATTAGAATTTGTCACATAATGTAATTGTAGTTATTTAACTTTGTCAAGATACCTCATAAATAAACCAAGCTGACGATGTGTTGATGTGTTGGACATACGAAGTGTAAATTGTAGTGGACGGTAGGAGGTAAAGAAGTCGATCTTACATAACTTAAGAAGACGAGGAGCACAGAAAGAGGTGAAAGAGAGTTAGAGGCTAACTATGTTATAATCAACCATGATCATGCAATATCACCCTTCTAATTAAATTATTTTATTTATGGACTGTGCTAATAAGGGTGCGTGACCTAGATTAGCTTTCCGCGGCACATCCAAAATATAATAACCGAGCCATGCATGCAATCCAGGCAACTAGATTCTTTTAGATTTCAAATATATTTTCTTATCTCTCAAAGCCCAAGTCGAAATTCAATATGTTTTCATAGCTAACTTTGTCGCGATGATACATCTCTGAAACTATATCACATGTTAATATGTTTTGACAACTTTTTTGCTGGATTATAATCACTTAGTCACCAGTTATAGTTAAATTAGTTGCAAATTAAAATCAAATAGTTATCAAGTTTTTCGAACTTCGCTCCTCGTCAATGTAACCCTTGCATAAGGATAATGCCATCTTTTTACGTGTCTAGAGTGATCGATCTAATACTCACTATCCGGACATGCAAATCATTGCTGTGAAAAATAACATTTAACAATTATATGAGTTACGTATGTATAATTTGGATGATAACTGTTAACTAGTAATATGCTAGTAACAGTACAAGAACCTGAAAACTTGCGACAAACAAAATCTTCAAAACATATTAAGAAGAAATATTGTTTAAAGTCCTCGTCGAGAATTCGAGATGAACGATGAATGCGGATCTGCAAATGAATAACGGTTTAAGAGATATATTTTTTAATTTTTGTATGGTGGAAGACTCCTCTGCATATATACATGCATGGAGTTGTCCTTATAGGGCCGAAAGTTAATTCCTCGCATCAGCGGATTAGTTTTGTGAAACACGTCTATTTTTATAGAATCCTTTATTTTTTAGTATAACGTATTCATGTATTTTTATGCGCTAGCAATGGCACACGGTCATTAAGCTAGTTATTCTAGTACATTTTTCTAGAGAGCGGACAAGTGGTGTCCGGGCTATAGGAGCCCTTTATTTCAAAAAACAAAATATATTTTGGAGTTTCAAAAATATCTGAAAAAAACTCCTGCATGTAGAAAATGTTGTATTTAACACACGTGTAAAATCTCAACTTGAAATAACTTATATTTTGGGTTGTACAAAGATGATAAAATCTGATATTTGAAAGTATTGTACAGTGCAAGAAAAATTACTTTTCTAAATCTGTCAGATTTTGTTACTTTTGTGTTGTCCATAATATGTGATTTGAGATTTTTGCACGCTGATAGAACAAAACATTGTCTAAGGCCAGAATGTTTTTTTGTAGGACGCAACTATGGAGAAGCTGTCTCAATTTGGCAAATCTGTAAGCACCCACGCGTGGAGCACATGTGGGGTCCGTGTAATTGTTTTTCAGCTAAGGAAGTGATCGGTGAGCAAATTAGCATGCATGCACTAAAAGCCAAAACTGATGATGTAATCCCGCATTAAATGCCAAATTCAAAATTTTAAAATGTTTTGTAGCTCAAACCGTTTATGCGATTTATAATCTGTTTTCACCGTTGGACTAGTCGCGTCAAGATCTTCGAAACTAGATCCCATGTTAATATGTTTCGACGAAAAAAATTTTGAACCCAAAAGTTACCAACCACTAACACGTAAGTTACCATGCTGTGGTATGTAAGTTACCACCCACACAACGATTCAATTTGGACGTAACTATACAACGAATGGTAACTCCATCGATCTAGAGAGGATAACTCCATCGATCTAGGGTGGATAACTACATCAATATTGGGTGGCAACTCTATCAGTTTAGGATGGGTAACTCCATCAATTTATTATGGTTAACTATATCAGTTTAGAATAACTCCATCACTATTGAGTGGGTGGTAACTCCATCACTACTGGGTGGGTAACTTTATCAGTCTAGGATGGGTAACTGTATTACTACTGGGTGGTAACTTCATCAGTTTAGGGTGGGTAACTCTGTCACTACTGGGTGGGTAACTTCATTAGTTTAGGGTGGTAATTCCATCAGTTTAGCGTAGGTAGCTCCATCACTACTGGGTGGATAACTTCATCAGTTTAGAGTGGTAACTCCATCACTACGGGGTGGTAACTCCATCATCGTAGGATGGATAACTCCATCAGTTTATTGTGGGTAATTTCATCACTACTAGGTCGGTATCTCTCAGTGTAGGCTGGGTAACTCCATCACTACTGGGTGGTAACTCCATCAGTGTAGGGTGGATAACTCCATCAGTCTAGGGTGGGTAACTTTATCACTAATGAGTGGGTAACTCCATCGGTCTAGGGTGGATAACTGTTACCTAGAGATTAGAATAATTATATCGATTTCGTGATGCTAACTATACCTCACCGATAAATTTGTATTTGTTTCATTGATGATTAACTTTTCTTAAATTCATGGGTAACTACACCACTAGGTAACTCTATCACTACTAGGCGGTAACTTCATCACTTTAGGCTTTGGTAACTCCATCACTACGGGTTGGTAACTCCATCTCTACTGGGTTGTAACTCCTAAGTCTAGGGTGGGTAACTCCATCACTATTAGGCGGTAATTTCATCAGTTTGCGGTTGGTAACTCATTCAGTCTAGGGTGGGTAACTCCATCACTACTGGGTGATAACTTTATAGTTCTGGGTTGGTAACTTCATCACTACGGGGGCGGTAACTTAATCAGCTAAGGGTTGGTAACTCCATCACTACTGGGTGGTAACTTCTTCAGTTTATGGTGGGTAACTCCATCACTACTGGGCGGTAACTTCATCAGTTTACAGTTGGTAACTCTATTACTATGGGGTGGTAACTTCATCAGTTTAGGGGTGGTAACTTCATCACTACGGGGGCGGTAACTTTATCAGTTTAGGGTTGGTAACTACATCACTTCTGGGTGGGCAACTCCATCAGTTTAGGGTGGATAAATCCATCACTACTAGGTTGGTAACTCCATCACTACTGGGTGGTAACTTCATCAGTTTAGTGTGGGCAACTCTATCACTACTGGGCGGTAACTTCATCAGTTTACGGTTGATAACTCCATCACTACGGGATGGTAACTCCATAACTACTGAATGGTAACTTCATCAGTTTAGGGTTGGTAACTTTATCACTACGGGGGTGGTAACTTTATCAGTTTAGGGTTGGTAACTACATCACTTCTGGGTGGGCAACTCCATCAGTTTAGGGTGGGTAACGACATCACTACTGGGTGGGTAACTCTATCACTACTGGCTCGGTGGCCGACGATAGTATGGGCGGCACGGGGAGGGTCGTCGAGCTCCGATGAGGGTCGACGGGGATCGGAGATGACCGATGAGGGTCCTGGCAGCCCTAACAAGGGTGAAGCCGTGCTCCTCAGGGCGTCAAGGGGCGAGGCGAGGTGGTCATCGATAAATGAAACATGGCTCGACCGGACAAAGTAGGACGACGCCTCGACGCGGTGACATGGATAGGGTCGGCAAGACGACGTTGTAGTCGACAACACCGACGAGATGGGACTGAAGCCGAGGAGACCTTATTGAAACAAGACGCCGCCGCCGCCATATGAGCGCCGCCCCAACAAATCATGACCCTAACACCCAAAAACGGAGCCCTCCCACTGACGGGGGCCGAGATCCACCACGCCTCCATTGCCCGAAGGCCACATAGGCGGGGCAGGTCGACGGGGGCGCCGACAGGAGGCGAGGGAAACCTAAAACGCCTGGGAGCTCTCGGTACGAGGGGTACCGCTTCGCCACAACAGCTTTCAAGTTGACAACAACACAATTCAGGTGATTAAAAAAAAGAAGCATGCGGTTACTTTTTTTCTTGACACTAACGCGGCATGCATCATATATATGATTGAAATCAAAAGGCAAATCGATAGAAGTAAGTAGCAACAACATATATATGATCTTGGTAAGTCGTCGTCATTTTTTTTTTGGAACAAGGAATGGCGCCAACAACGCCTAACATATATTCAGCTCAGTTGCATAATACAACATGGATTACAAATTCCTGCCAAACTGAATTTTGCAAGATAGAGATAGCAGGACAGTAGGGAATAACATGAGCTGAACAGACACATCTATACGTAGGTTGTCCTAGGTCTTGCCTAAGAACTTGATGAGCACAGCTATGATCAACTCCATTTAGATCTCGCTTGATACAGAACCTGGGCATTTGTCTTGGCTTTGGAATTAAGAATATTTGCTAGTATGTGCCTGGTATCCCATCGTGAGAAGTCATTGTCAAGAATTCTACTTGCCGTGGCCTTTGTAAGCACTAGGTTGTCCGTCAGCAGAGTTGGTTTGTCAATGTTGAGCAGCTCCGACAGTTTCGCCGCAAGAAGGAGCGCTTGTGCTTCAGCTTGGAGAACGGATAACGCCGGAGAAGCGGAGGCCTGAACCATGATATTGAAGCTGCAGCCATTATCCCTGTACTGCGAAAAAATTCCAATTCCCGTTGCTGTCGCCGTGGTACCTGCAAGAACAGAGATTTTCTTGCATTTCCATGAGGCATCGAACACCTTAGCCCCTGGAACTATCAGATCAGTTTTAAGAGTATCCCTTGGTGAGTCGTCGTCATGGATCACTCCAATAGCACAATAGCAGATTAGTGTCGTTGCTGCGTACTATCCCGAACGTTGTCTCAAGGATGTTGGACATGGCCGGCCGACCTTTCCCCTGCGGACACAGGCAGCGCGCCGCCGTGTGCGCCACGAGCTCTAGCGTCTCCAGCTGCCGCACCGTCGGCAACAACGCCGGCCGACCGTCCAGGACGTCACGTAGGTTGCCGTATTGTATCACCGATAGGACGGAGCTCACCAGAGTCACGGGGACCTCCGCTAACTTCCCCCAGCATCTGCTGCTGATGGGTGGCCTGCCCGTGAGCACCTCCAGCGTCACCACTCCGAAGCTGTACACGTCGCTCGCCGGGCTCACGCGCGTCGTGCTTTGTACTCCGGGTCGAGGCACCCGAACGTGCCAATGGCCTCTAGGACGAGCTGGCCCTGGCCACCGCGCTCCTGTCCAGCCTCTTGCCAGAGCGCTTGGCCGAAGTCGGAGAGGCGCGACATCTAGCTTGCATCCAGGAGGTTGTTGGACGAGCTGACGTTCCGGTGGATGTCCGGCAGCGTCGCGCGGCGATGCAGGTGCTCGATGGCCCAGCAACGGGCCTTCCAGGACGACGCTACCGGCGAGCCGCCGCGCACGACCATACAGGTGGTCTCTGAGCGTTCCATTGGTCATGTGCTCGTAGACGAACACGCGACGCTCCTCCTCCGCGCACCAGCCGACGAGGCGCGCGACGTGGTCGTGGCGGAGGGGAAAGAGGATCTCGAACTCCGCCACGAATGCGTCCTCCATGGCTAGACGACGCTGGCGCTGGCAACGGCGAGGCCGGGTGGTCGTCGTCGTCGACGAAATCAGAGCCCTCCTCCGAATCCTCCGAGTAGTCGTCGCCGGGAACATGCGGCCTATTCACCGGCGTCTCCTCCGCGCCGTGCTGCTGTGCGTAGACAGCCTGCACGAGGTGCGGCCGCGCTGGCGTCGGCACGGAGGGCAGCGCGAGGAGAGGCAGAGAGGGGGCACCTCCGGGAGTCGGCGATGGAAGTCGCGATGGGTGGCGGCGGCGGCACGGGGGAGACGCTGGGCTCACGGGGAAGACGACCTTATCCAAAAGGAAAAAGTCCAAAACAAACCCTGAACTTGTAGACGTTAGCCAAATCAAACCTCCAACTTACAATCCCTGAAATCGGCACCCTGAACTCCCGAATCCCGGTCTATTTTGAACCCTGGGGTCATTTGATTTAGAATTTCGCTGACGTGGCAGGTCAAAACCAGGATGTTGACTTGGGCTGTCATATTCTGTCAATCTTCCTTCCAGAGGATGGCTTGGGCAGCATCCCTGCATCGACAGAGGAGGATGAAGTTGACGAGCCAGAGCTCGCCGGAGAAGCGCAAGACGCTCGCTGCTCGACACGCTTCCATGGAGGTCTCGAGCTTGGCCACGCGCAGGCACCGCCGCGGCTGCTGCCGCCGCCGTGGAACAACCTCTCGCAGTGCAACGGTGCCGCCGCCGCCTCCGATGCTCGCTGGCCGCCGGACTCTGGGGCCGCGTCGTCACGCCACCGGGCCATGTTGAACTACGGGATGGCCGCAGTGACGTCGGGATGGACGTCGTCGTGCCCGCGGAGAGGACGCGGAGCGACGCCATGAGGAGCGCGCCGCCATGCCGGCCATGGAGTTCGCCAAGCTGTACATCACCGGCAACATGGATAGGCGTCGCGCCTTTGCCTTATTCTCCAGATCCAGCACGCGCAAGGCGCCGCCACTAGACAGCCCCCTGGAGTGAACTCTCGAGGATTTCTGCCGCTGCTAGACGAAGAGGAAGGAGAGCACCAAATCAAGCTAGCTTCCGATTGATACCAAATCAATCGATCTAGTAGAGTTAGCTTTGCAGGGTAGTTGCGTCCTTGCCGGCAACCGCTTCTGATGCCGTGTGCGGCGGCCGGCGGCCGGCTTACCGTTCGCTGTGGTGGCCGTCTTTGGGCATAGATTGGGGAATTTTTCATAGAAGACTAAAAAGGACGATGAATATGAAAGGTAGACCCACATTGTCAGTGAGACTAAACAGTTATCCCGATCGGGATTGTTGATTCCCGGTGTGCCAACCAGATCCAGGGTTCAAAATAGACTGGGATTCGAAAGTTCAGGTGTCGATTTCAGGGATTGTAATTTGGAGGTTTAATTTAGCTAACGCCTACGAGTTCAGGGTTTGTTTTGGACTTTTTCCTATCCAAAAGGACGCGAGCGAGATGTGGACGACGTGCGCGTCGCGTGCAACTTCTCCTTCCCGCAGAATCTCGTCTGTCTGTACGCAATCCAACGGCTCGCGGAGCCGCGTCGAGTTAAGACAATCAGAAGCTGCTTCTGTATAGATTAATCGTTTTTGTATTTTCAAAATAAAGGGTTTAATAGGACTCGGGCTCTATTTATAGTTTCCGATTGTTCTACTCCTATATGAATTTCAAATACCTGTAAGCTTACTAACTAATTTAGACTAAATCATTTCGGTTGGGTTGAGGAGTATCAAATTGGACGGTTATCCTCCTCAACCGAGACGTGCCCAGCCTCCCCTCCACTCCCGCCTCCTCCTCCTGCTGTTGCCTCCCATCCTCACCCCCAATGGCCGCGCCGCCCACACCAGGCAGACCCACGCATCCCTTCCCGACCATGGCGGACATCATGGCGGCGTCGCGCGCGCAGGGCCTGAGCGTCCGCGTGCGCACGCTCGGCCCCTTCTTCCGCATCACGGCGACCCGCGTCGGCGACGGCGGCGAGAATGAGGAGGCGGCCGTGGAGCTTGGCCGCGCCGAGGGCGCCGTCCTGCCCTGGCCCGGGGGCTCCCTGCTGCACCTGGACTCCATGCGGATGTCGCGCGCCACGCTGGCGGTCCCCGACCGCCCGCTCTTCGGCCTCGGCCTCTTCCTCGGCGCCGTCGCCGTGCGCCACGGCTTCGACGCCGGCTGCGTGCGCGCCGAGCTGCTCGCCATCAACGATTCGCCGCTCTACCACCGCAAGGTATGCCCGCGTGCAGTGTGCGTGCACAGCAGACCAGCTTGCTGCTACTATTTTGCACTGTCTTTGCCGATTAGCATCGTGTGGTGGCTGCTGCTTAATTATATGGGATAGCTGCAAAAACATCTACTGGACTGAACTATAATCAGCCCAATTTCTTGTTTATGAGTAGAGATTTAAGTTGGGAAAGTTATCCGTTTAGATATTTTAATTGGCGCCTTTCTTTTTGGTTCTCAGCTTGTCAAGTTCTACACAAGGATGGGTTTCAAAGCAGTGCATGAGGTGGACGGATCATCAATTACGGATCTTGCTCATATGCTAGTGTGGGGAGGTAGAGGAACAAGAATGGATGCTGATATAGAACAGCTCCTCACGAAATGGAGCAAACGATTCAGATCTCAAGACTGAAGCCCAGCGCACACAGTTGAGACTACATCAGGCCAGTACAAAACAATTGACAATAGTGCAGAGGAACATGCTGTCGCATATTTTGTTTTTTTCGAAAAGGCGTCGCATATTTTGTTCCACGGTTTACGTCTATTCTATGAGACCTTAGCTCAGATGTATATAGAAAGCAGGATTACTTTTTTTTTTAGATAAAAGGCTTTAAAACCCAGCTTTAAATTAATAAAGCTCACAGTTCACAGCAATATTCGGTTACACATGCTGAGGCATTACAGCTTAGGCAAAAAGGAACGAAAGAGCCTAGGATACGGGGCCGGTCTCCCCCTAACACACAGCAAATCAAGTGGTGGGTTGCTCGTTTCTTGGCGCGAGAGAAGTGTAGATTGCTTTTAGCCCACTTGCCATCTCCTGCAGCACCTCCCTGTCGTGCTCCTTGGACAGGCTTGTCCAACACTGTAACAACATAAGGAATTTGAAGATTATGTCCGTAGGGTGACAGAGAATCTTAGCCTCTATGGCAAGCTTATTTCTAGTCAGCCAGAGGGTCCAGAACAGGATCAAGATTAACAGCCAACAGATTCTACGTGCTTGACCAAGGAGAGTTTGCAAAATCGCATGGAATTGGGGGAAGTTTGCCAATGACTAGCTGCACCCAAGCAGCTCCCGCACAACACTCCACCCAAATTTCGCGATTGGACAGGAGAAGAAAATGTGAGTAGCGTCCTCAGAGACAGTGCAACAACATAGACAGTCTATGTGATTGAGGAGTCAACTGCTAGACAAACATTTGTTACGAAAAGAAAAGAAAACCTGATACACACATATAGATTCTATATGTTGTCACTACTAGAACTGCTTCGTTCGAAGGTGGCTTGGTAGACTGCCAATTTTCTTCTCATCTTTTCTTGATTCTGCACTCAGAGTGCTTTCCCATCTTCTTTGGATTATGACATCGAAGGGTGGATCACTCGGCTTCCTGTGCACCGCATGATTACTTACCAAATTTACAGGAAAAAACGCATATCATGTATTACCTTTGTTGCAAAATATAAGACATTTTGGTAGGCTAAAATGACCTACCAAAACATAATGTCTGTCTATCTTAGAAGTTAGAACTGAGGTAGTATATTATAATCATGTATGAAATGATCCATAATTTTTTTGCAGATCATGATATAGCTGATGATGTTATCGAGCGGCATGCTTGATGAGCTATCACAACAATTAAACAAACAAACAAACAAACAAACAAACAAACAAACAAACAAACAAACGATAGAGCTGATAATGTATTTTTTTTTTTTTTTGCGAATAGAGCGGATAATATTGATAATAGATAACAGAAGAATGTCAAGAAAATAAAAATCTGATAAGAAACAAACATAAAGGGGAGAAAGGTGAAAGAGAAAAACAATCAAACTCGCATAAGAACAATGGTTGCAGCGGCGATTATCACATATGACATTCCATGGTTTCATACTTTAAATGGGATATCAGTCGGTGTCTCACGAATCAACTAGTAGGAAAAAGTTGCACTGGCCTTTGATTGCTCCTCTCCCACTCCCGCTCCCTCCTCCCCCTTGCGCCCTACTAACCCATGTCGTACAATTCTTATTTTGGTCGTACAATTTATGACCTGATCAAACGGATCTCGTAAATGGATCTTACCCAGGTCTAGAAGTGAGACAAGTGTCAGGTGAGGCACCGCCCGCCAGGAAAGACGATCGGATTCAATCTCGCTGTCTCCCGTCGGCGCCGCCGCACGTCTGCCCGGCCTTTGTGGCCTTCGTGCCATGGAGGCGTGGTGGATTTCGGCCCTCGTTGGCGGGAGGGCTCTGTTTTTCTGGTTTAGTGTTCAGGTTTGTTGGGGCGGCGCTTTGTTGGTGGTGGCGGTGCTTTTTGCAATAATGTCTTCCCGGATTCAGCCCCATCTCGACGGCGACGTCGAGAAGCTTGTGGGAGTGGTGTGGTTCTCGAGGATTTCTTTTGGCGGTGGCTGTCTCCGGATCGTCATGGAGCTTCATCGGCGGTTCATCCTTCTTCTTTGGCTCTGGGACGGATGTGGTCTTCTTGACCCGTTCGGCGACTTCCTATCCGCAACAAACAACGTCAGGCCGGCACTGAGAGGAGCGGCAGCGGCGGCGCACCGTCGACACGGTCTGGAGGTTGAAGATTAAGGGCATCTCAAGGATCTCGTTGTAATTTTCGTTTTTGTTGAGGTGTTTTGTACTGCTCGGTATTTTTTTTAATGCTAGGGTCATCTCGTAAATGGCTACTGAAAAGGGATAATTATCCAAAATATCAACCAACGGTTGATCCTTATCACATAAACTAATTAATTTTTCACCATACTAGATAATTATTTATCATTTAATGATAAACCAATTATTTTTTCACCATACTAGATAATTATTTATCATTTAATGATTGCCAATGCGCTATAAATGTATTTACGAACTTCCAAATTATCATATACAATCCTAACAATATAAATAGACATGTGTACCGACTCTTGCATCCTACAACTCAACTTATCAATCCAACAGTTACCTTCTACATCTCAACTTACAATTATCAAGGTATTCATCATGGCACGCAAGATGGCAGTAGTAGGTGCATCTGTGTTCGTATTAGCGGTCCTCTTTTTTTACGGTAAGTAAAGGACATAGTATCAGATCTTTACTACAAGCATTCGTCCTGATGGATTTCTTATAACACAGGTACGGAAGCCAAGTGTAAGATCGACCGCTCCAATCTGCCAGATCCATGCGATAATATAAAGTGTATGGACTTTTGCATGGACCAGAAGTACCAAAATGGGACATGTCTTTTTTCTGGTGAGGCTCCTCATGTAATTCACTGCTATTGCTATAACTGCGGTTATAAGCCTGTGGTTAATCAACCGGCGATGCTACCGCTAGAGGATCCAAACAGAGCTTGAACGTGCATATGCAACATATGATGGACACATCATCACGAGTGAAGTATTAGAGCTCCTAGTGAGGCTGCCATCTTTAGTATTAAAATAAATTCGGGATGATTAATAAGGAGATTGATCAGAAGAACTATATTTTGGTGTGGATCCGTATATACAATAGAAAATGCTATCTTATATGTGAGCATCCACATTATTCTTGATGAGATGCCACGGGACTCCCCCGTCAGTCTAGTTTTTCTAAAATGTTTTCACTGATAGAACTGCTTCTTCAGAAGGTGCCTCGGTACACTATCAATTTTCTTCTCATCTTTTCTTGATTCTGCCCTCATAGTGCCATCTCATCTCCATCGAATTATGACATTGAAGGGTCGATCAGTCAGATTCTTCGGCACACGTGTTTCCTTATCAAATTACAGGAAAACCAGCCTATCATGTCTATTATAATTCCGTATGAAACAATCCATACAATTTCTGGAAATAGTGATATAGTTGAAGAAATGTTTTTGACGGGAACAGCAGGTGTTCTGCCTTTACATTAAAGATAGAGAAAAAAGTTTTGTTTACAGAATACAGCCGGTGTCTAGCACCACTCACTCCACACACTTAGCCTATGCGTTTAGCTAACGGAAAAATGTCAAGAAAAGAGAAAATATGATATGGAACCAACATACAGAGGAGAAAAGAGAAGGAGGAAAGTAACCAAACTCGTATAATAAGAGCAATGATTGCAGCAGGGAGCATCGCATATATGACATTCGATGGTTTCATACTCTAAATGGAAGATACACAGTACAACATAGCATTATCACCAATCATTTCAGGACTTATACCAAAGCATAAACAATTAGCTTCAGTTAAACGATGTATTTGTATCACTTCGTAGCTCACTGTTCCAGAAAACAAAACTTCACAGTAAGTACGGTGAAAATTATAGAACCATAATATTTTGTTGTTATATTGATCTGATCCTAATGAGGTATATAAGGAGTACATGACTTCGAATACAAGATGGTCTCTTAAATTCTAATATATCTCCTAGTCTGTCGTATACATATTATAAAAAGTACCTCAAAATACTTACCTCTCTCCTCATACTCAGTGAAAGAAAAAGGGAAAACATACACAAACAATTTTCTCATTTCTTTTCTTTTTTCCGAGTTATGGACGTGGTTGGGATCAAGATGAAGTTCAAACATGGTCATTCATCTCTTCGAAATGTTATCGAATGATCTCTTGGTCGTCTAGAGATGAAATGTTTGTATCCTTATGGGCATACCATGTTTCTTCGTCAAAAAACAAAAATAAAATAGTTGTTGTACGCATGTGGTTTGCATAATTTTTTTTTTAAAGGAATGTAGTAATGGAAGCCCCTACAAGTTTTTTTTATGGAAATGGTAAGAACTCAAATCTACGTCTGTGAGGGTGGAGATTACTTCGTGATCTGCCGCGAAGGTGTAGTGTGATCGAGTTTTCTGAGGGTGAAGTTTACTTCGTGATCTGCTGCCAAGGTGTAGAGAACAAGGTATCGATTGATCCATGGTGTGATTAATCCTCCCCTAGCTTAGGTTTTGCCAGGAGGGAATAGTTGTGATGCCTGACAGAGTTGCAAATGATGTGTGCTGTACAATGTTTTGCTGCAATAGCGATCTGGTCTTTGATTTCCTGCGCATAACGCTCTGTAAAGAATTTCAGTCTCCTAGCCAACAAGTTTTTTTGGCATATGTGTGAAAGAGATCAGAGTGTTTTCTTTGGTTCACAGAAAGGCTGTGCTGTGCAGTGTGTATGAAACTGGGTTTTTCAAACAAGTTAAGCTGAATCAAAGCAGATATGTCGATCCTTGTTGTACCTGGAGAATATAATAGCAGAGCCGTTGAATTGCTGTGAACTGGTGTGATTTTCGATTAGCAAAATACTGCAAGAACTGAAATCTTTAAAACGTAAATATAACGTTCATTCAACATTTTATTGCGTCAAAACAACCATAGAGTCACAATGCTTTCGAAGGAAGAGTCACTGATCAAAACACCGAGGGACTACACATGAGATGCATTCTGCACATAACACCATAAACTATAACCAATCGCAGCCCAACATCACAAGCCGATTATAATCCACTAATAAATCAGCATTAAGTTCCACTTGTTTTCTATCCATAAAAAGGGAATAAACAAGAGGAGATATCACTTCTTGGGGTAATCGGTAGGATCAGGCCCTATGTCGCGCGAACCAGTATTCACATAGGGTCCTCGGAAAGTAGCCTGCGGTGGCAGAGGCTTCGACGAATCGATAATAGGTCTGTTCTTTGATTTCCTGCACAAAATAAGTGATAAATATTACACAAAGAAAGTTAACACACAACACTTGTGCCCCCGTTTCTTGACTAGTAATAGAAAGAAGAAAAAATAATTCACTTACACAAAATAGAAGGGAAATGCTAGGCCAGTGCCAGCAAAGATCACCAAGCCAGTGACAACTAGAGCATTGCGTGCCCTGGACATGTGCTTGCCTTAAAACTGCTAAGAGAAAAGGGGCAAAAATCATTCAGGATAATACCATTAAAGCTCTGTTTCCATGTGAACATGATGTAAAAAAGCATTGGCACACTAGACAATCAGAAGGTACCTAGCAGAATTTAGAATCGAGTGAAGTACCCTTTTCTACTGAGTAAAGTATAAGTAAAGCAGATTTTAATTGGACATTTAGGCCATAAATTAAACTTGTTTTTGGATCATGCAAATATGCATCCGCTAGACTTTGAAACCCGGCAAGTAGCAACAAGAGGAAGAGTTTCAGTGAGATCCCCAGTCCGTCCTATGGAACGTATGGAAGAAGTAATCACCATATTTTCCAGCCCAGGGCCATGGATGTGCTACAGGTTGCTTATGAGTGAAATAACTACAGGTTGCCTATCAGTGTCTTGTGGGTCAACTGAATTATACTAAGAACTATTTGCAGTGATCTAAAAAAAAACTATTTGCAGGATGCCAGACTCATTCATTGCTACCAAAGACCCCAGACCACATAACAAAGATGGAACCCTGTGACGAACCAGAGGATCACATCAACAGCAACACCAAAGCTTCCCAAGTGCTCACAACAAGCAAGGAGCTTACTTACTGTGAAGAAAACATTTCCTGCTATCCTCACACAAGCTACCCATTCGCATACGGATGCAGACCATGGTGGCAAAGTAAGGTAACAAAAAATACTCCCTTGTAGCATTGATCGACCATGGGTCAGCTGAATTACACTCATTCCAAAGTGACAGCTCCCAGTTGTTATGTTTTCCATACGGAAAATCTGCGTTTCACCATTCTAATAATGGAAAATAATTTCTCTCTGAGGCCTAGGGCTGCAATGGCCGAAGGCCCCCTACTCCAGTTCGACGCCTAGAACAGGGGCGAACAGACCCCGGCGGAGGCGGCGTTCTGGCAGCCTGCACTTGCCCACTCTCTGTCTGTGTCTCGTTCATCTCCTTCCCCGACCTAACCCTAGCGGTCGGACCGGCGGCAGCGACGACAGAGATTTACCGGGCTAATGAAGAGGGTCGGGGAAAATTGGCGGAGGAAACTCACCTTGACAGAAGATGGAACCTGGTCGCCGCCTCCGTCGCCGTCGCGGGGAAGACAGAGAGAGGGGGGTCGATCCGGGCTGGGGAAGATGGAGAGACCAAAGGTTCAGTGGAGCTAATGCTGGCCATCGGGCCGTGCCTTTTCGGGCCAACTGAAGGCACGAAATTGTGGCCCGAGGCCCATCCCGGCACGAGCACGAAAGCGGGCCGGGCTTTTTTCTGGAAATTGGCCCGAAGGCACGGTAAGGCCCGAAACTATTATTTTTTTCGCATTTTTTTCTTTATTTTATAGGTAAAACTAGTTTTATTTGTTTGGTGGGCCGTGCTTTTCTTTCCGATGAGGCCCGCGGCCCGAACAGGCACGGCACGAGGAGGCCGTGCCCGGGCCGTGCCGGGCCGGCCCGATGGCCAGCATTAAGTGGAGCCTGGGCAGCGCTGGCTATCGGGCCAGCCTGACACGGCCTGGCCCAGCACGAGGCAGCCCGATTTCATTTCGTGCCTTGCCGTGCCAGGCCGGCCAACATTCTGCGAAGAAAAAAAGCACGACCAGGTGTGCTTTCGTGCCTGGCTCGGCCCGGTACGGCCCAAAATGCCATTTCGGCCTGTTTTTTCCAAAAAATACATTAATCTTATATAAAATTTGGGTCAGCTGTGAGCTTTAGGTCCACCTCATTAAAATCTTCCGGGTAAACTCCTCTTAGAGACAAACCTTGATAAGGAAAAGGAGTACAAAACTTGCTCAAAAGGGAAAAAAAAAAGGAAAAATGAAATAAAATTACAAAGACTACAACTATTCTTCTTCTAGAGGAACCTCGTATAGATGAACATTTTGGAATGCGGCTATCAAATCCTCTTGTGCAAGTGCAACTTGATGTGCCTGTATAGGCTGCCGGTTCTAGCCCAGGATTTCCCAGCAAATGTAGGAGGGCGGCTCCACTTTGCCAATGCACATGAGTTCCTGCTCTACCATGTCGTCGTCCTGGCCACTGTCTTGCCGATCCCGTCCATGTCATTGTTGTGCAAGGCCATATCTAGGTTGCGCCGAACGACTTCTCGGTGGTTAGGGAAGGGTGGAGCTTCCTGGTCGTCACTGTCATTTCGTGGTCGTGATCACATGATTGTCCCTCCAACGCCAGTGGTGGAGAGGTGGATTATGTGTGCCGATGACATCAAGTCACCGGATTGTAGTTGTTGTTCGAAACCATACCCGAAGGAGCGGGAGCTAGACGAGCGCCAAGCCAAGGAGGAGGATTACACACGTTGTTCTTCATCGAAATTTGTCGGATGAAAATATGTATTTTTTTCCGTCTTCCTCTCGAGCTATAGATTGAGAATGGATACTCCATGCATTGCATCCATCCAAGTCCTTCCTATATCTGGTGGTGTGCAGTGCACTGAATCAATCAAACACACGTACACATCAGGTATTAGAAACCTAGCTGCTTTTTCCATGTCCTTCCTCAAAGGACCTGCCCTATTTCCCTTGTCAGGTAATGTACCGGTGCACAAGTTTACTTCGTTCGTGGTCCATGTTACAACGCGTGGAGTTTTAAGACCTCTTTATGGAGGTTTCTGCGCAACTGGAGACGACGGCGAGGGACATTTTTACTCAACATGGGTGGCGTAGTGATCTTCGCATCGGACCACCACCATAGGCGGAGTGCATGATCTCATGATTTGTAAGGAGGTCTATGTTCTTATGTTTTTTATTTTTGAGACTGTCGGTTGTGTGCATCTTTGTTATGCAGAGGTCGGATGTAATGCTTAAACTTTTAAGTAATAAAGCTATTTATCAAAAAAAAATCCCTTGTCAGATCAACTGTCACCTGACTCGGGGTTGGAGAGTACGCACCATATTCATGTTCAGTGCAGGCTAACGTGTCCAATTAAGCTTCTTCACCACGCAACTGGCATGCAGACATAGCATGAGGAGAACATCCCATGCATTAAACCCACCGAAAAGCAAATCCGATCGGTGGAATTGATCGGACCGATCTTGATTACGTGATGCCATTTAATCACTTGTTTGCCTTTTTTCGGGGTTTCCTTTTTGGCAGCATTGTCATCGATCGATGTAGCTAGCCCATGCCAAGCGTGAGGGAGCGACCAAAAGTAAATTTAATCGTATTTTCTCCTCCACCTATCGCTCTAGCTAGCGATCTACCCAAACATACACCTACCATTCTACCATCATCAATCTCCACCAGCATGTACATACTTGTTTACTTTGACATGCTATATATGAACACCACGTCCAAGATTGTGTTGTGACCAGCTCCTAGTACGTGACGCTCGATCACCGACCGGCCGGTAGCTCGCCTTCTTCTCCAACTGATCGATCGCCATGGCCATGGCCGCCCCGGTCGGCAATGAAGGTGGAGGAGCTAACAGCAGCAGGCAGCTGCCGGCCGTCCTCTTTCTTCTTCATCTGACCATACTCATCCTCCTCCTCGGCGTCAGCGCGGAGGCGGCGGCGTCCTCCTTCAGCTTCACCAACGCGTGCGCGCACCCGGTGTGGGTAGGGACGCTGAGCGGCGCCACCTCGCCACCCCTCTCCCGCTCCGGCTTCCACCTCGCGTCCGGCGCCACCTCCACCCTCGCCGTCCCCTCCTCCTCCCAATGGTCCGGCACCTTCTGGGCGCGCACCGGCTGCGCCACCGACGCCGCCACCGGCCGCTTCTCCTGCGCCACCGCCGACTGCGGCTCCGGCGCCGTCGCCTGCGACGGCCGCGGGCCCTCACCCCCGGTCACGCTCGCCGAGATCACCCTCGCCGGCTCCGGCGGCCTCGACTTCTACGACGTCAGCCTCGTCGACGGCTTCAACGTTCCCCTCAGCATCGTGCCCTCCGGCTCCAACGGAGGTTGCCGCGCCGCGGCGTGCGCCGGCGACGTCAACGCCGTGTGCCCCACGGACCTGCGCGTCGTGTCCGGCAGCTCCGGCGGCGCCGTGGTGGCGTGCAAGAGCGCGTGCAACGCCTACGGCAGCGCGCGCTACTGCTGCAGCGGCGCCTACGGCACGCCCGCGGCCTGCGGGCCCACCAACTACTCGCGGGTCTTCAAGACCGCCTGCCCGGCGGCGTACAGCTACGCCTACGACGACGCCAGCTCCACCTTCACCTGCTCCGGCGCCGCCGCCTATCAAATCACGTTCTGCCCTGGCACTTAACTAAACTCACGCTCAATTAATTAAACTAATCAGTTTATTTTCTTCATTGAACGAAAAACTAAATACACAGGGAGTACAAATCTTTATGGTTTCATTATTTAGCATGGTGTTATATACACACACATATACTATGATATTTTGGTTTTGATAATCAGTAACGAAAGCACAAATTAAAACGGATGAGAAACAAAGCTGCCATGCCTTGACACTTTGACAGCTTCTTACTCTCCACTTTATTTCTTCAGCGATATACGCTGCCAGCAGCAGTGCATCTCCTCTCTTATTTTTCATCTAATCTTTATTTATTTACTTCGGTGCGAAGATGAGCTTGCTCTTCACCCAAGGCAAGGCATCAGTGCCGAGGCTCGACAAACACTGACGCGGTTCTTCTCGGTACGGTGAACCGGCCTGTCGCCGCATTGTATGCAGACTGCCTCACTAAAGCATCTGATGAATTCACCTGAAAGAAACAGTTCCTTAGTGTTTAGAATGGTTCTCCCATTTCCACAACTTTTTTTTGATAAGGGGATTTTCACAACTGCTGGATTAATGTTCCATTGGTTTAATTTACATCAGCGGTTTCATTCCTCGGTAGTTGCAGATTGAATAGTGTGAATATGTTCAGGGCTCGTGATTACGACTGAAACTATGTTTTTGGTTTGTTGATTGCATTGGTTTTAAGACTGAAACTCTCAACTATGGGGATTGAACAGTGCTCAGTAGTTCAGTGCTGTAACAACTGAATATTGCTGAAGTCGAAAAACATGGAACAGTTACCTGCACTGAATGCAACTCAAGCCCCATCGAAGCGAGAGCAGGGATATCCATGGATACTTCATGCGGACATACATTGAAGACGGTTACGACATAAGAGAAGCTGCAGAGAGTGGTTGGTGGTTAGATATATGTACAACATAGAACATCGAGAGCTTCTCCTGCCAGACATTGAGGTCCAGAAACTACTGCGACTGCATCTTTTGTTTATCTTGCAAAAGTAGTTTTTTATGCAAATGGTAACTACATTGATGCTACTTACTTGGCATCAAGCTGAGCCATATTAGGCCTATCATTTCGTGCATCTTCAATGCTCATAACAATAACACCCGGGACCGCGGAGGGCCCTGTGTTGTGAAACTGAACCCTTTGCTGAAATATGACAGGAATGCAGTCAGATCTACACAACAGCTCAATTCGATATATATTGCTGGGCATGTAGATCAAAGTTTCGAGAAAGATCTAGTTAACAAAGTTACTCATCCCTTAAAAAGAAAAACGAAAAAGCTTGTCTACGTTACAGAACTTCAGTGGTTTGAAAGTGTAGTTCAAACTAATTTGCTGGCAATATACGAAGAATACATATACCTTAACGTCACTTGCTGTACTAAGACGCAAAAGCGGAGATGAGTATCTGATCTTCAAGATGTCAACAAAACTGTTTAGGATAGCACGAATGTGTCTTTTGGCAGGTTTGAAAGATGGGTTTTCCAACCTTGGTTTTATCCTGCAAAATAGTTTCTGAACTATGAGATGCATGTTTCTTAAAAAAAATGGAGCTATTCATTTAAGTTCTTTAGTTTACCAAAAGTACATGGCCAAATATATAAGAAAACCATAATGGTAACGAAAGATGCAAAGTTCAGAAACTTACACGGGCCAATTATCTTCATTCTTTTCACTTGGAGGAAGCCCAACACCCCAATTGTTTGTTTCATACGTAAAATCAAGCCTTAACAAGAGGAAGAAAACAGAACATCACCATGGAGTTAAAGATGCTAGGGAACTAGTATTGTCCGGCGACGGAGCTGGAAATAAATGTCGATGGGGTCATCTCAATATCTTCTCTATGACACTGGGGTCAGCCTCACTAAATAATCATGAGTTAGTAGTAATTAAGGAAGGTTTTGCAAGTTTTCATTGGGTTCAGCTGACCCCAGTCCTTATGAGCCAACTCATCCCTTGTCCCTTATACTCTTCTTCATATACGGTAAAGAAGTATGATCATTATTATTACTATTCAAGGTTATTTTAATTAGTTTCTATCGCTTGGAAAATTCAATCTTTTTAGTTCATCAGAAGAACTGATGTTCTAGTCAACGTAGAAAGGGCAGTTTATTACTTGTTAAACCAATCACCAGAGTTATACGAATCTCGATCAATGGACTTGGATCTCAGTATCTCGTCACCAGCATGGAAAAAGGGTATTCCCTGAAAGGAGAAGTTGAGAAAATTGAGCCCAAAAGTTCAAGTTATAGCTCATGTATGAAAGTACACTATTGTTATAGATATTTGCATTAAATTTTAAATTACTATATTCTTTACCATATGGAAAAAATGTACTTGGTCAAAAGAAAAGAGAAGATAAAAGCCAAAAAAACACAAAATCACGTCAAATCATAGTGCCATGTGTCGGCTGGATTACCAAAATGCAGATTACTGTTAATTTTAATTTCTGGTATTACTTAGAATAAAGATCCTAGCAATCCTGAATGTAACAATTATGCCAAGAGAACAAATAAAACTAAGGTTAGACACTTGATCATTTCGTGACTCCATATCACGAGACAAGTTCAAGATTGAGTTTATTCGACTAGGTTAATCGCTTGAGCTACTAGATCAGTCTTGCCATGTTACTCATTTTACTTTGGTTTAGCAACTTCTTTCTTGGGAAACTGATCGCTCTGGCCACCTATTCCTATTCTATCACAATTATGTGAACAACAAAAAATGATAGGTTTTATGATCCATATTCTGTTACATACAAACCTGGGAGAATGCCATCATGCTGGAGGCTAAAAGATTTATCCTGCATCTCTCATCAACTGAGAGGTCAACTGGGGTCTGTATAAACAACAGAAAAACAGTTTGAGAAATGAAATTTCAAGCTCATCCTTGCGGGAAAAGAAGGAATCATGCTAATCTGTCATGCAGCTTCCACTGTTTGTATCAAATGTAAAGGAAAAACAATGATTATTAGACGGTAATAACTGATGTAAGAGGTATAATGTATGTTATTTATATAACATGATACATGCCATACCTTTAGACTGATAACATCAAACAGAGTCTCATTGTCATGAGCAGAAACATAGTTTATCTGAAATATACAGAGCAGTATATATTTGAGTAAATGACTGGTGGCACTGCATTTAAGAACTTGGACAAAAAGTTCAACCGTCTACAGAATGTCAGAACCATGCAAGCCAGAAAACACATTATGCTATTCCTGTCAGCAAATGATACCGTTACAAGTACAGATTATTTTGGAAAGTTCAAAACACCAATAACCATACCGTTTCTATTGGGGACGAAGTATAGCCGACTGGTAATCCATCAAAAGTCCGGATTTCTGATCCCTTTTTAGCTTCTCCAGTATGAGATATTAGTACATAATCCTTCAGATTACCAGCTAGTCCAATCTGAATAAAACAAAATAAATAAATATATATTCCATCTTGCCTAGCAAACTTATTAGGGAGAGAACTAATAACTATTCAATTCTATTCAGTTTCTTTTCATTTGGAATTTTAACATTCTAACACGACATACCCCGTTGAACTCTTGTGGCCAAAACAATTAGTTTTCTGAATCGTATCCAAATGGTTGCTTAGCTCCAACTCCTCAGATTTCTCATGTTTGATTGCTTGCCCAACAAATCAGAAATTCTAACAACTGTTTTCTATGAAAGGAGTTTTTCACGTCCACCTAAATAATATTCATGATGATTGCATGGAACAGATAGTGAGGAAGAGTAACAGGTGTGAAAAGAAAAGCCCTCAGGTATTGTTATCCAATTATCTCACGGTCACGCTATTTGGTATATAGGGTGAAGAATAGTTATTCTACAACCCCCCACCCCTGTTTTTTAGCAACCATACATGATTTTTATGTCACAGAAATTTTGTCTTAAGTAAGAAGTTAGAAGAATGTAAGAAAATGTAGACGTGACGGAAAAATAATATATATCTTTTTTGCAACCCAAAAATAATCAACATGATACATTTTCCATTAAACTGATAGGTTCAACACAAATTAATATTTAATCAGTGGACAAACTTCTACGAACATGACTATTGATAGCCAACCTGTATGTGGTCAGCATAAGTAGCTTGCGTGGCCCTGGTATCTGCTTCACTGCCCTGATTGAATCCATTCGGCTGCACAAAAGGGAAAATACCAAATAATAAACACAATGGAATCCTGGGAGCTAATCTACAAATATTTTAAATAAAATGTGGTAAAATGTATCTCTACACAGCTCCAGTTGAGACTTGAGACCTTGAAGTCTAGAAAACTTTTGGTCCTATCTAGGGCACACAAAATAGTAGCCAAATAGTTCAATGAACCTCCAAAATACTCCATGAATGAGGATGCTCACTACTAGTAGAGACCATAACAAAACTTGTGGCTGGCAAAACATTGTCAGATCCATAGATGACACGTGAGTACATGATCTCTGATCTATATACAGGTCTAATAGTGCACAACAGGAATTAATAGAAACTTAGGAACCATAAAGTAGCTACAGCCAACGACTTAATTACAGAAAAAGGAACCTCCTTATGAGTTTCAGAAAATGGCTTAACCAGAAAGAATTCCCAAATTTCAGGAAAACTGTACTAAGAGAGGAAAAAATGAAACTGTTGTGTTCTTATGAATGATCAAAGCAAGAAACTGGTTACAGAATTCATATTGTAACTTTCATTTCCAGGAAGGGTACTGACGTAAAGGACATTAAGATTACCTCTAAGAACAGACCAGTAGTAAAGCCTTGCTGTAGTGGATTACCAAATGGATTACCCCCATTAACAGCATCCCGCATTCTATCATTGAAGCTGCAAAGTATGAAGAATGACATTACTATGTTGTATGAAAAAATAGTTGATATAGAACAAACAGCAAAATGAAATACCAATACTGACTATTTCCTACACTGGTGTTTCGTGTCAGAGCTTCAAAGTTCTGAAAATACAGGAGACTGTCGAGACATAAATTTCCCTTTTAATTTTACTGCTCAATGTAAAATATAGTTATAGCTTGGAGGGTATGTTGAAAAATTGACCAATTGGTTAATTTGAATTTAAAACAAGAAAGAAGAAGTTTCTGGTCAACACTGAAAGGTGCTCACTTCTCACAGCAAATAGTTTCTTTTCTTGAACACACCCAAATGTGTGTCATTTTCTATTAGAAGTAGGCGTCAAGGCAAGGCAAAACAAATAAAAAAAAAGCCCAAAGCAAATGAGCCGAGCCTAACAAACAGAACAAAAAAAAAAAAAAAAAAAACAAGAACAAAGAAACTGTACACCTCTCGGCAAATAATAAGTTGTTAATAAGTTCAGAGTTACCTGCCAATCCCTGTTCCGCTCATATTAAGCTGGGATCCATTTATTCCACGTTGATTGCATGCAACTTCACCAAAGTCCCATCCTTCACCATACCTATGGCAATGCCATTGTCCTTATTAGCCCAATACACCAAGAATGTGTGCTGCTGCCATTGAAACTGGTTACTCTGAAACCAAGCAATCTCAGTCCTTACAAGTATATTTTTGAACCATCAACTCCATGTGCATCCCTTGTAAGACTTTGAAGAGCAGATTTTGCCCTCATCTGTATTTATTAAACAAAAAGGTTATCCAGCACATAGTGCGATGCACTTGACAACAAAATATAGGAAGCCAATTATGTATGATCATTCTGTGCATCCATATGGGCCACATAGTCACAAGGAAATTGTTATTTTCTTTCTAATGGTAGTGATTGAGGGCAGGCCTTGGTGCAGTGGTGAGGTCCTCCCCACTTGTGCCAAGAGGTCCTGAGTTCGAACCAGCCTCCCTGCACTGCACTTTGCAGGGGTAAGACTAGGTTCCTATAATCCCTCCCCAGACCCCACCTTGTGTGGGAGCCTTATGCACTGGGTCTGTCCTTTTTTCTAATGGTAGTGATAGTGAGCAATGACTAAGTCATACGTGCACATGTGAAACCAGTTTCCAGAAACAACCAGCATTGCTGCATATGCTAGACATTTGATACTAAACTTTTAAAGAACCGTGTTTGACTCTGGCATAAACACTACAAAGAATGGATGATCACAATTGACTGACTTGCTAGGTATAGATAAGTGAATACCCCTAAAATTAAATATATCAATAAGCCATGAAAATATTTGAAAGTCAGTAACCAACTAAGAGCTTGAATTCCTCATTGTTTTCATTTTAATGAAAAAATGCTGAAATAATTCGAGGTGAAGTGTTAATATGCTAAAGGCACAAGCTGGAAAGGAATTAGTCAAGTTGCCTGTGGTCTTCGGACTTGAAATACTCAGCACAATTAGTGTAATGGGTCTTATTTGTTGGTTGCACTGGATTTCCATGTCACAAAATTCTGTGGAAGGCTCAGGTGCCCCTCAAGTGTTGCTTCTTTCTTTGGCTTGACCTCATGTGCCCCTAAAGTAGACTGTTCATAGGCTTGGGCGCCATGGTCTCCCGGTCTCCCCAGCCATGGCACCTGGACAGCAGAGCACCTCTTCATCTGCTGCCCATGGTCACAACAACTTTGATGTCTCACCCTTAGTTTGATGGTCATGGCCCTGTCGTCCCTACTGCGACAGACTCCTTGGAGGAGTGGTGGCTGACTATGCACAAGAGCAGACCTAGGAACAAAAGGAAGGGTTTTAACTCCACAGTCACCCTCAATGTTTGGTCCATTTGGAAGAAGCGTAACAGCAGGATGTTCCAGAGGGTGAGCAAGGGTCATGGCAAATGACTTCAAGACGCGGGCAGAGCTATGGTGGCAGCCTTTCACTTGCCGGTTACGCGAACCATGTGTGTGTTGTGTGGTCTTTGATCTTGGCACTTGCTGCCCAGATCTTGTATCTATTTGCTTGTTCTCTTTATTAAAAGATGTGCAACTGTGCTTGCACATTCTCTACAAAATGGGCAAGGTATAGTTCTCGAATGTAAGATACAAGAAATGATTGATGTACTCGTGATTTAGTTTAATAAAGAAATGTGGAGCCAAACAAAAAGATAATTTTGTTTAAGAAGCAGATCAACATGTTATTTAACTCAGCAAGGATATGAGCTTACTTACCATCGTGTGTTTCATGATATGGCCCATAAGATCAAATCTGAACCCGTCAACCTAAGGCAACAATTATATGATGGTTAAGAAGCACCATGAAATGGAACGGCAAGTAAGCAACATGAAATTGTCCAACATGAAGAAAAAGGAAAAAGCAAGACTGTGCCATGGATGCATGCATTTTTCTATGCATAACATGGCTGATGGCACTAAGTTCGATAGAGCCATTAAGTCTGAAATGACTGGTATTATCATAATACAATGCCAATAGCTAGAATACTGCTACCACAGCCAACTCACTTTGTAATTTACTGCCCAGTTCAGAAGGTCATCGACGATTAACCTATCAACCATGAAATGCTCACTTGCTGTATTGTTCATAGCTGCGCTGTTCTCAATCTGGCCTTTAATATCCCTTCTAACATAGTATCCAGGAACGATCTGTAAATAACCAATACAAAGAAATAAGAAAAAGACACATTAGGAAGGCCAATGTGCTATAATACTTCCATTTCTCGCAAACAAGAATTTTCACATATTTCTTTCACTTCGTACACAATGTAGCATGACTGGTGGTACTTAAATATGTTACAATGCTCTTCGGTAAACCAAGTCGAATGAAATAGTACTTTAAGTTGACTTTTAACATGGTAAAGAAATGCTGTAAAATCACTGAAAGAAAAACGATAGATGTTCTTTTAGTTGCAGTACTCATGAACAAAACATTACTATTAATAACCTTGTCAAGCACTGAGCTGATACCAAAAGGGCCACTTGAGTTTAGATGATTGTATACAACGTCCATAACAACACGAAGACCTATGTGATTGAGTGCCTGCAGTCCAAAGTTTGTCAGAGAAGTAATATGTATCCTGCATCGAGCTAACCACATTTAGAACCTTTAATTACTGCAACAGGCTGAGCTCCAAGTTAGCACATGTTTGAGTGGGATAACCTCATTTGGAACACATGAATTTTGTGGGAAGTATTCCAAATTCTCTCTAGTTCTTTCTGGAAACCTATCTTACAAGCAGGGTCACATGCTGGCAGAGTTAAAAATTAAAACACACCTGGACCATCTGACGGTATTCAATAATGCGACTCGGACCATCAGGGTTACTTGCATAGCTTCCTTTTGGAACCCCCCAGAGCACAGGGTTATACCTTTACAATATATATGAGCACAGGTAAGAATAATTCACTCGCTACCTATCTTAATACCAGCATAACATATTAGTATATGGCAGGTTTGAGAGGAAAAAACAAGTGTGTGGAATGAATACCCCCAATTATAAGGGTCCTCTTCCTTAATAGCTGCTATCGCAGCTTGTTGCATATCTGACCCTGGAGGGAGTTTTGCAAGTTCACACTCATCTGCCAGAGTAAATGAGGGTCCCCAGTGATTCAAGAAGGAATAACCGAATAACTCAACTCAAAGTACACCAGATGAAAATGAAGATGTACAGTATAACCCATTAAGTACTTATAAATAGACGTCGGTCAAATCGACCTAACAAGAAAATGAGGGATGTCTAGAAACTGAACTCAAAAGACCTGTATTTTTTATGATTAAAAACTGTATGTGCAATATTTATATATATTTTTAACATCCTGGACCAGATTTGTTTTACAGAACGTGCAACAGCTTTGCACATCTTCTCATTAAGGAGGAAAGCAAGATAGTATACAAGAGTACCGACCACAAAAGAAGCTTTTGCCAACAACAAGAAAGGAAAATACTGAATGATGACTTAGGGCAAACACTTGCATACTAGGCTACATCTTAGGGTGGTAAGTGGTTCATGCAACCGTTTGCCGTAGAGCCGTTCCCGGTGCTCTAGATGAGATTGATTAGTTAGGAGACTGATTTTGTGTGTTTTGACAAGGGTTTCATCTAATACAAGAAAAAACATGCAAGGTACTGTCAAGTTTCATGCACTAACCAACACGACCATAAGTCCGAATTGATGGAAAGGAAGTAATGGAAAGGGTTAGGCAATCCCCTATACGTGGACACAAAGGGGGCAACAACAATTTTACAATAAATTGCAAAAGTCAGGACTCGAACTCGAACTCGAGACCCTGGGTTCTGATACCATGCCAAGTTTTATGCACTAGCCAACGCAACCAAAAGTTCGAATTGATGGAAAGGGCTAGTGCAATCCACATATACTGTAACACCCCCTCTCACGTGTGACTCGGAGAGGCCAACACGTGCAAACCGGAAGAGAGCGACGGCGCGTGAATCTCACGTGTGACTCAAGAGGCCTATACGTGGACAAAGAGGAGGGAACAAGCTTGACAGGTACAACAGTGACTTAACAGTATGCGTTGTTGTCTGATAAAAAGATAGAGAAAATAGTTCTTTACCAACACATTTCCAATTGCTCTTTATGTCATCAACACCGGCAAAATGAAAGCTTGGCAACAGATGAACATGAGTAAGACCAGCATCAGACAATTTCTGCAGGTGTTGCATTCCTGATGAATTCTGTACCAGAAGACCCACAATGCAATCACCAATCAGGATGCATGTTTGTGAAAAAATATTATGAAATATGCCGGTTTCTAGTAAATTAACTCGGAGTGACCTGATATGTAAATGCCCGAAACCCTCCTCGAGAGTTAGAGTCCACTGTACAGTCATGGGCACTGCAATTAAAAATTCATAGGGAACAGGGAGGTGAAGTTTTACAGATGAATATGCATAAAATCCTACAAAATTACACCAACATCAATAATCAAGCGGCACAGTTCACCTGAAATCACGAATGTGCAATTCATAGATGGTTATGTCAGAGAAGGAATCAAGCTTTGGCTTCTCATCTGCCAATTTATCCCAGGAAGGTGGCTTCATTGTTTCATGATTAATGTCAACCAACCAAGTCCTCTCACCATTTGCAGAAAGCCTGATAGAATGAACACAACATTGATTTCTTCCTCTATCTGTATATGTTAGTACTATGAACTACTTACGCAAGGAGATGCACATTGGCACATACCCTCTAGCATAAGGATCATCAGCTAAAACTTTCTCAACCCGTGCCTGACTTGGATGATACACGTCGACTTCATACAAATAGTACCGGTTTTCCCAGTCTCTTGGTCCAGTAATACTCCAAACACCATTTAACTCCTTGAGCTGCAAAGTCTCCAGTACAGACCCCGCTGGGCCATCAAAGAAGCACACACTCACCTCCTGCACGAAATATGCGGACACTTTTCCTATAAGCAGAAAAATGGTACTAGAGAGAACACTTGAGATCCTAAGAGGCTTGATAACTAGAACCCAGACCTGCGCTGTAGGGGCCCAAAGATGCAGGCTCACAGCTTCCTTGCTGAAAACTGCACCGAGTGGTCCAGTGTACGCAAACATGTCATCCAATACACCAGGTAGCTGTAGCCCAGTAACATCGGTGTGTTTCCCTTCAGCTGCACATAAACAAGTACATGAACTTCGTATCCAACCGTGTACATATACATAAAGATAGCAAAGACTACAGATTTCATGTACCACTGAAAGAAGCAACAGCCAGCTGGCATTTCACGAGGCTGGCGACGTCGACAGAGCTCGGAACTCTGAAGGCTCTATAACCGCTGATGAAAGGGAACTTCTGGGTCACCTGAAACATTTGGATTGCACTGTATCTTCAGTAGATAAACTAAATGTCCCCACTGGACACTGCAAGCCTCACAGGAGGAAACCGATCGGGTTACAGGGAATCAAAACCGTGATATGTCTTACGCTCTCTGGGAGCCCGGCCTGCTCTGGTTGCAGCTCAACTTTGGAGTCATGACCTACCAGATCAGGAAATGTATTCACGATGCATCAGGTCCAGCTTGCTACCGTGATTGATTGATGACAAAGTTTTGCCAAGAGCCGGTATCTATGGACTTGGCCTAGGAATGTACCTTGGATGTCGCCCTGATTCGACGGCGAGAGGTGCAGCGTGGCGCCTCTGCTGGCGTACAGGCAGACGGATGAGGCTTCCTGATCGCTGACGTTCCAGGCGATGAGAGAACTGCTCACCCAGAACGCCCTGGCGTCCGGCATGAACGCCTGCAAATGTTTCACCGTGTGACTGCCATGTGGGGTCCTAGGGGCAGTTGTTCAATTCGGCGGGAACAGAGGGGCCTAGTGACGATTCGTAACACTACGAAGCGGCGGGAGGGAGGCGACGAGGGGGAGGAGGAGGAGGGGCACCTGGATGGCCTCGGCGGCCTGGTTTTCGACGGAGGAGCTGGCGGAGGCGCCGGTCTCCCCGACCTCCATGGGCGGCCTCCTCGGCGAGGCGGCGGCGGGCGTCCTCCTCCGGGTCCCGAGCGCGGCGGCGCCGGCTGAATGCGCCCCTGCCGGTGGTCTCCGCGGCGAAACCGAGGAGGAGGAGGGCGAGCGCGGGGGAATCGGTAGGGCGAAGGTGGGGTTGAGGTGCCGGTGGAGCAGCATCTGCAACTGCATTGGCATTGGCATTTGCAAGGGATGTGTGGCTTCGGATTCAGACAAGAACAGAAATTTTGTTCTGAAGGAAGAAAGAAAGGAAGGAGAAAGAGTCTGTTTTTCCCTTTTGTGTTTTTTGGGCCAACTTGATTTCTGTTTTATCCTACTGTAGCACCTTTTTTGGCTTTTCTCCCTTTTATCATTTTAACGATATTCATTTTATTATTATCTATATACAATAATTTATTCGAGAAAACAAAAAAATAGATCTAAGATTGTATTTGAAGAAAACTACCAGAAAAAGTCTCATATCCAAAGAGCCAAAACACGTCTCCACAAGTCGACAACATTATAGACATAAAACCGCACACACTTTTTTTTTAAGAAAGACAAACTTTCTGCACACTCTAAATGTGGACTTCCGACAAGTATTGAAAGTCAGTGCATCAATGCTCTGACAAAGCACATCTGAGACGTACCAGGCCGTTTTGCGTTTTCCTTTTCTTTCATATAAGTTGCTTTTCCTTACAAAACATTTTCTCGAGTTTGTTTTTTCTTTAAAAATGTTTAACTAAGTTTGTTGTAGTACGGAAAGTTCATTTGGCTCCCAGAGCCCGGTTTTTCAAAATGAAAAAATCGACATTTGTAAGTTTCAAAAAAATCTGAAATTTTTTATAGATGTTGACAATGACATATTGCATGGCTGTGAAAAATTTCAACCCGAGATATTTAGTACTCCGCCCTACACAAAAAAGACAAATCTGGAAAATTTTGAACCGTGCACTATTCACATCTCAGATCCAGAAATTTGTCATTTTTGTGTAGGGCGGAATACTAAATATTTCGGGTTGAAATTTTTCACAGGCATGCAATATGTCATGATCTACGCCTACGATTTTTTTCACATTTTTTTGAAACACAAAAATGTGGTTTTCAATTTTTTTTAAATACCGGGCTTCCTGGAGCCCGGGAGCCAAAACACCCCAAAATCCCACTTCTAGTTCATTTGGAAATTTCTAGTACAATTTTTGAGAAAAAATTTACATTACAAAATTTTAAATGAACTACAAGTGGGACTTAGATGGGATCATACTTGACACCCTAGTGAAGCCCAATCTAGTACTATTTTTCAGCATGGTCCATCCTAGTTTCTGTAGCTCCGATGCTGCTTTCTTCTATATGAAGATTCTTATTTTCAGTTGTTTTAATTATATGTAGCTTTTTATGTCTTCTACGTTTGTATGTTGTGACGCGTGCACCTACAAAACTTAAAACCTAAAAGTAGACGTTTCAACTTTGAAAGAAAAATTAGGATGGCTTTTTTTGTCCCTCAAGTTTGTGTTAATGGTGTGACACTTGTATAGTGGAATAAAGGCTAAAATAGAAAATCAGTGTGTTCAACTTTGAAAGCCAACAAAAAAAAAAAATTGTATGGTTCCACCTGTGCACCGCGTTTGAAGAGACGGCGTGAGCATGCATGGTTGGCTGCCAACAAAAACTAGATATATATAAGGCCTTTCAACTTTCAGAATCGACAAAATTAAGATGGGTTTTCCTTTCTCTCGCATTTGCAGCGATGGTGTTTGTGTGCATGGTTGGATACCAACAAAAACCATAATAGAAAAGTCGATGTTTCAACTTCGACATTCAACAAGAAAGTAAATTGGCTTTCCAATGCATATGGTTACCAAGGTTAAAGGGCAATCTCGATCATTCATGTGTACCTATATGGCTACCTCTTACTAACAAACATAGTGAGAAAAGTTAAAACGAACAGGTAGAGACTACAGAGTGCAGAAATTCACAATGGCTCCTGAGCTCAAATGCTCCTGCTCGATTTAAAAATTCAAACAAATTAAAAAAAACTAAAAAAAATCGTCAACATACATATGCGAGCATTCTACATATGTGCAAATGGTGATTAAATGACTGTGGTGCCCATGCAAAAAAAAAAAGAACTAAAAATATATTTTTGAATCTCATTTCGGCCAATGATTTGTTTTTTCGCATAGGGCAGCAAAAATTCCATTTCATCACGAACAACACATATGTCGAACATTTTTATATGTATGTTGACAATTATTTTATGATTCCTTTTAGAAAAACTACTACTAACTTTGAACTTTTTAATTGGCAGGAGCATGTGAGCTCGGGAGCCAAAACGTCTCTCCCCTTGAGAGTGAGACATAGATACCAACTAATTTTGTGGGGGCACATGTCCACCTCGCCATGTGCGTCAACACGTGTATCCACCTAGACATTGATTTGTGTGCCCTATATTTAGGATTTCTCCCAGATCCCTCTTATTAACATATAACACACATTTAATCACTTAAACTTCACAGGGCCGGATCACTTTAGCTTCACGGGCCGGCCTACTTAACATGAGCATGTCTTACTTGGGCCTGATATCTACCATGGTTTGTGCCCGTCGCAGAAAGAGATGACGGCATGACATTGTTCTTAACGGAGTTTGCCACGTATCCATTAAGTGCATCTACCATGGCGTCCTTTTCCGTGGTTGATGCGCAACCAATCTACCACGAATCCGGGCAGCCCTGGTAGATGGATCCACCACGTGGATTCTACCACGGTAGCCCTTTAGTGATAAAAAAAAACTTTTAACCACGTTCAATGGACATTCTACCATGAAAATTGAGCGTGGTAAAACCACTTTTTCTTCTAGTGGTGATGAGTTAAAAAGACACGATAGAAAGTAGACAGTAAGTGAACAGGTGACATAGATACCAACTAAGCTTGTGGGGGCACATCTCCACCTCACCATGTGCGTCAACACGTGTATCCAGCTAAGCACTGACTTGTGTGCCCTGTATGTCAGGATTTCGCTCAATTCCCTCTTATTAACATATAACACACATTTAATCGGGAATGTCTATGGTTCAATTCATACTCTAGAAGTTTCTACCAGTAGATTCACCTAATCATATACTAGAACCTTTTATTATAATATTTCTTGGACAAATGTTTTATATATCTCTATCATAAATAAATACATATATTAGACTTTATGCACTTATCAAAAACAAATCCGAGAAGGGGAATAATTTATGTTACAATGGTATGAAAAATTCTATTGTATTTTACCATTAAAATCTAGCACTACATAAGTGTATTTTAAATAATTTATGTGAAATTACAAAAGTACTCTACCATTAGTATTTAGTAACTTTGTGATGTGGTTAACTATGCCGATAGACCCGAAAAAAACTATGCCATATACATAATAGAAAAATATATTTGTTAAGATTGTAGCATGCTAAAACTACGTTATAAAAAATATAAATTATTTAATGTGTTATGGGGTTTTGATGTTGCTATTGAACTATAAAAGTCTAGCAAGAGCTACTTTAGTCTATTGAGACTGTGCTTAATGAGATAACTAGGAATATATATAACTCGATTCTAATGAAACTCCTATAAAAGTCTAGCTGGAGTATATGCTAACTCAAGTAGCTCCTTAGGCGTTGTTGCTATGTCGTGGAGTCAGCACTACACTGATCTTATTTTGGTGAGCACCAAGAGCGACTATCTCGTACTTTGGAGCCTATCCAAGCAAAAGGTAACTAGAAGACCGATTGGTTTTTTTCTCCCTTAGACAAAAATGAGGTAGTTACGGAGTAGAAGATTAGGGAAACTTTTGGTGTGTGTATAATATGCAGATAATGTGGTCATGCGAGCTGTCAAGCAGATGCCACGAGATCCTGTTAAAAAAAACAGATGCCACAATCTGCTGAAATAGAGAGGTAAATGGACGTCGTCCAAGAAAAAACTTACTGCACTGAGATTTTGTAGCTAGCCAGCCGGAGTTCTGTGGGAGGGATGTTGAGATGTGCTGATTGCTTACTGCACTAAGATTTTGTAGCTAGCCGGAGTTCTGTGGAACGGATGTTGAGATGTGCTGGTGTACCACGATATGTTACTTTAGTCTATCGAGACTGTGCTTAACTCAGTCGTTCCATAGTAAGACATTTCAAACCTCTCACGCCCTCTTTTGGTAAGTATTTTATTTACCGTTCGGATGTGATGCGCTAGCTCGCGACCTAGACTTGCAACGTTGCAGCATTCAGTGTCTTTTGTCCTAAATGACCCTTAGCAAAACTATCAACCACTAATGGCCCCTCAAAAAACTTTCAACCATCTATAGCCCCTCCCCTAAAACGCCAATGGCTTTTTTTCAGCTCAGTCACACCACTTTGAGAGGCGTTTTCCGGACGACACGCCTCCCGCCTTGGCGTTTCCCAGATCCTCCGTAACGGAAACGTTTAACGGACTAACGGCGACGTTTTCTTTAGCTCATTATGCTTGCTGCTGCGTCATACACATATCTTTCATTTTTGCTCCCTTGATTTTTTTTCGCGTCACAATCCCTGAACCTGTAGCTAGATTGTAGAGACTGCAACCACTAAGCCATTGTTCATAACACGTGTTTGTTATATATCCTTTCATTTATTGCTAATTTGAGCTTGTTATTAAAAAAATTCAAAATCTGTATTTTGGAGTATCAATAATTTCGGAAAAAAATCCTAGAAGTCTACAATGATACGATCTACGAGTGTGCAAAATTTTGATTCGAATTTTTTGTATTTTGGGCTGGATAAAAATGACAAATGAGGGACCCAGATTCGAAATTTCAAAAAAAAAAAATCAGTTTTTTTTTGCCCAATCCAAAATATAACGAATTTGGAGTCAAAATTTCACACGTTTGTAGATCAGATCTTTATCTACACCTAGTATTTTTTCTGAATTTTTTAAAACTTGAAAAACCAATTTCAATATTTTTGGAATAGGGCTCCAAAAGAGGTTTTCGTATTTGAGTACTTCTACAGCAAATGCAAAACAAAGATTGTATAAGCGCACATGCATTTTAAGAGCATGAATGTGATTAGGGCTTAGTGGTTGTAGTCTCTACAATCTAGCTATAGGTCCAGGGATCAAATCCAGTATGATGAGACTTTTTTTAATTAAAAAAGAATCGAGGGAGCAAAAATGGGAGATGTAGAAGTTGAACCCACTACCCCCTGTTTCGTGTAGAAAGGAACAATCAGTTCCTTGTGCGTTGATCTGTGTATAACGTCCTCTCAGAGTGGTGTGACTGAGCTGAAAAGAAGCCATTGACATTAGGGCATGTACAATAGTCTTATCATCGTAGTGCCATGTAGGATGATTGCTGAGTTGTAGGAGAGAGAAACGAAAAAAAAGAGGTTTGTCTTCTTTTAGCTAAGAGATCATCTCTTAGCACAATTTCTCTCACCACAATTTTAGTGATATCTAGTTATTAAAGATAAGTCTAAAAATAACCCATTGTACATCATGTTTTGTTGTCATATCTAAACTATGTGGCAGGTTAATGATAAGATGGTCTTATGAACCATTGTACATGCCCTTAGCGTTTTAGGGAAGGGGCCATAGATGGTTAAAAGTTTTTTGAGGTGCCATTAATGACTTATAGTTTTGCTAAGGGCCATTTAGGACAAAAGATATTACCAGCATTCACATTTACACGCATGCAGCTACAGATGTGCTACCAGCAGGTGGATTTGATGTGTCGCTGCGGGACTAGACTGCACCGCATTGCCTGCCAACTATTCGACCTAGGGAATACTAATGTAGTACAAGCTTATGTTACAATCTATATGCAATTTTTCTTGTTAACTAAAACATCACTTCTAGCCGTAGAAATTACATACTACTAGATGATAAACAAACATTGTTTAAATTCTGATAACAGAACCAAAAATTTGCTGGTGGGTAAAAGTCTTTTGATTGTCTGATGATTACATACGACAAAGCCATCAATATTTTTTTTTCAAAAAAAAAAGCCATCAATAATTTTTTAACATAAGATAGAAATTAAGAGAGGCGGTGATCCAAGTCGCGCTGGGAAATGACCTGAACGAGGACGTTCTGGCAGAGATTTTACCGTGTCTGCCGTCCTCGGCTACTGCGCCGTGTGGAAGCAGTGGTGCCCTAGACTACTACGTGCTCTCGGCCGGTGCCGGCCACGGCGCCTCTGCCCTTTCCAGGACTTCCGCGGGAACCACCCGTTCCCGCCCTTGGGCGGTGTGGACATCGGTGGAACGCTGCACTGGGCGCGGCACCCGTCGACAGGCGGGAACTCCTCCGTCGACAGACGTTCCGGCGGATGCCGCTGCCGCCCGCCAACGCAACGATCCCCGACCACTTGATCAGCCTGTTCAACATGCGCGGCGAGGGGCGACTAGCCGTACATAGGGTAGGACGCGAATACAGCACACATAGCTCGTCAGTTGGCGATTGTAAATTTGATTAACTTGCGTGATTGTATTACTTGAGGGGTACAGGTATATATATAGGGTTACAAAACTTGTCGGCCAAGATGACTAAACCGACTTTAAAACAAACTCTAAACCGACTCAACGTGGAAACATTGTCTAGTCTAACATCCCCCCGCAGTCTCATCGGCGAGCTCAACGACGTTGAGACTGGATCGAATGTCGATGAATGGTGTAGTAGCAAGTCCCTTTGTGAAGATATCAGCAAATTGCGCCGTGGTTGGTACATGAAGAACTCGAACTTGGCCAAGAGCAACCTTCTCACGAACAAAATGAATGTCGATCTCAATATGTTTAGTCCTCCGATGCTGAACTGGGTTACCCGCCATATAAACTGCAGAAATATTATCACAATACACAATGGTAGCCTGCTGAATTGGTCGGTGAAGCTCTGTGAGAAGTTGGCGCAACCAGACCGTTTCTGCAACCGCGTGTGCAACTGCGCGGTACTCAGCCTCAGCAGACGAACGAGAAACCGTTAGCTGGCGTTTTGAAGACCAAGAAATCAAATTATTGCCAAGAAAAACACAGTAACCGGATGTGGACCGACGAGTCTCAGGACATCCAGCCCAGTCTGCATCGGAATATGCTGTCAAAGTTGTTGGGGAAGAAGTGTTAATATGAAGACAATGATCAAGTGTTCCTTTGAGATATCGAAGAATTCTTTTGACGAGATTAAAAGAGGGAGACGAGGATCATGCATGAAAAGACACGCTTGTTGAACAGCATAAGAGATTTCGGGATGTGTGAGAGTGAGGTATTGGAGTGCACCTGCGAGACTACGATATAGAGTAGGATCAGAGAAGGGTTCGCCGGTAGAAGAAAATTTAGAGGTAGTGTCGATGGGGGTGCGAGATGGTTGGCAATCCGACATGCCAGCTCGAGAGAGAAGATCAAGAGTATATTGGCGTTGAGAAAGAAAAAGACCAGAAGAATCACGAGTGACGGCAATGCCCAAAAAATGATGGAGCAACCCAAGATCAGTCATAGAGAATTCTTGTTGAAGACGAGAAATAATGGTGTTTAGAAAAGTTGGAGAGGAGGCGGTAAGGACAATGTCGTCGACGTAAAGAAGGAGATAGGCAATGTTATTATTTGAGTGATAGACAAAGAGAGAAGAGTCAGAGAGAGAGGGAATAAAACCGATGGTTTGGATGAAGGAAGAAAAACGTTGAAACCACGCACGAGGCGCTTGTTTCAAGCCGTAGAGAGACTTTTTGAGAAGACAAACATAATCGGGTGAGGTTGGATCCTCAAAGCCTAGAGGTTGTTGACAGTAGACGATTTCTTGAAGAGAACCATGAAGAAAAGCGTTTTTGACATCTAGTTGATGAATGGGCCATGAGGAGGAAACAGCAATGCTAAGGACAGTGCGAATGGTGCTTGGTTTGACAACGGGAGAAAAGGTTTCGTCATAGTCAATTCCTTGTTGTTGAGAATAGCCACGACATACCCATCGAGCTTTGTAGCGAGAGAGAGTACCATCGGAGTGAAATTTTTGGCGAAAGACCCATTTACCAGAAACGATGTTTGTATTGGTAGGACGAGGAACGAGCTGCCATGTATCGTTTGTCACTAAAGCATGATATTCTTCTTTCATAGCAGCGGACCAGTTAGGGTCGAGAAGAGCAGATTTGTAAGATTTTGGGATGGGAGAAAGATTGGGTTGAACAAAAAAATTGAGACGTTTGGAAGGTAGACGAAAACCAGATTTACCACGGGTACGCATATTGTGATCATTAGTAGGTGCGGTAATAGGAATAGCATTAGGAGGTAATGGTGGTGAGATAGTAGGAGAAGACGTGTCGGACTCAGAACTATGTGCCGAGGAGGGAGGCGTGACAGTGGAGGTGGGTGACGCGTCAGAGGAAGTGTGTGTCTCGGCAGGAGAGTGTGTCGCGGGTGGCGAAGATGGTGTCGCGGCAGGCTGCCGTGTGCCGGTGGCAGGCTGCCGTGAGCCCGCGGCAGGCTGCCGTGGGTGCGCGGCAGGGCGCACGGCAGAGGAAGTTGGCGAAGTGCCCGGCGCAGCGGATTGTGGTTCGGGCGTAGGGGGTTGGGTAGAGAATATGGGAACATGGAGAGGATTAGGTGCAGATGAACAAGGTGGAGGGGAGAGTTCGGTGGAAACCGAGTCGGTCGTGGGTGCACGTGTAGCAAAGGGAAAAGAGTCTTCAACGAAAGTAACGTGACGGGAGACATAAACACGACCGGAAACTAAGTCAAGACATCTATAACCTTTGTGCTGATCGGAATAACCGAGGAAAACGCAGGGTAGAGATCTAGGAGCGAGTTTATGGGGTGATGTGACATAAGTATTTGGAAAACAGAGACAACCGAACACACGGAGCTCAGGATAATTAGGATGACATAGGAACAGAGAATAGTATGGCGTGGTTTTTGGGTTGAGTTGGGAGGGACGAATATTAAGAAGATATGTGGCGGTGCGGAGAGCCTCTGCCCAAAAACGTGGGGGCATAGACGCTTGGATGAGGAGTGTTCGAATTATGTCGTTGATAGTTCGTAGAGATCGCTCAGCTTTGCCATTTTGAGGAGAAGTGTAGGGGCAGGAAAAGCGCAATAGAATGCCATGTTGTAGAAAGAAATTGCGATTTTGATTGTTGTCAAATTCTTTACCATTATCACATTGGATGAAACGAATGGGGAGGAGGAAGTGAGTAGCGACATAGCGTTGGAAATTGAGAAAGATGGTGTGCACATCAGATTTTCTGCGTAAAGGAAAGGTCCATACATAATGAGTGAAATCATCCAAGATCACAAGATAGTACTGAAAACCAGAGATACTTTCAATGGGAGACGTCCATAAATCACAATGTAATAACTCAAAGGGAAAAGTGCTATAAGAAGTAGAAGAATTAAACGGAAGACGCACATGTTTTCCTTGTTGACAAGATTCACACACCATAGAATTATGACTATCACGATTACAGGGAATAGAGAAATCACTAAGAAGAGAATCTAAGACGACTTTGTTTGGATGGCCGAGACGTTGATGCCAAAGCTCGACCGAAGCAACCATGGATGAGGGTTGAGCAGCCGTGGGGACACCATTGAGTGAATATAAATCTCCATCACTATTGAAGCGTGCGATCTCCGCCTTGGTCAGAAAATCCTTCACAGAAACACCGAAGGAGTCAAATTCGATAGAGACAAGATTGTCACGAGTGAATTGGCGAACAGAGATTAAATTTTTAATGAGATCGGGTGCAACAAGGATATTATGAAGAAGGAGAGGTTTGGATGAGGAGAGAAGTTGTGCATTACCAACACCGGAGATAGGTATAGTGGAACCATTGCCAAGAGTAATAGAAGAAAAAGGCGAAGAAGAAAAATTTGACAGCATATTGTGCGAAGAAGACATGTGACTAGAAGCACCAGAATCGAAAATCCAATCGGTACCTGAGTTTCCTTGAGCAGCAAAGTGGTTCATGGCCTGAAGAAACGCCGCTTGGTCCCAGCTCGGTGTTGAGGAAGAGGACGGCGACGGTGCAGGCAGCGGAGCAGGCGGTGGTGGTGCGTAGATCGGCGGGTAACCACCGGCAGGCGTCATGGGAGGAGCTGGAGCACTGTACGGGTAGTATGTCGGCGCAGTCATGTATGCATGATGCGGAGGACGTGAGCCGAGGAGGCCCGGAGCGCCAGTGTGGGGGCGCATGCCCGGCGTCCACGCGCCGGTGTACGCCGGAGGAGCACCGATCGGGGAGGGCGCAGTCCAGGGCATGGACCAGGCCTGGACAAGGCCCGTCCATGGGTCGTGCATCGGGCGCCAGCTCGGAGACGCAGGTGGTGTAGAGGCTGGAGGAGGCGGACCGCTAGGAGGAGCCGAGGGTGGACGAGGCGGCCGGTAGATAGGGTTTTTGCCCTTGTAGTTCGGGCTAGGGCGCCAGCCCTGTGGAGGCTGCACCGTTGGCGGAGGGGGCGGCGCAGGTACAGCAGGTGTAGGAGGCCGCGGGATCGCGGCGAAGACTTGATGACGCGCCTCTTTGTTGGTTAGGGCACGATCAGCCCACTGCAGCATGGATCGGACCTCGGCGAAGGTGGGAGGGGGCCGCATCATGGGGATGAAGGAGGCCTGCTTTTCGAAGCGGTCACCGAGCCCGACGAGGAGAACGTTGATGAGTTGACGGTCGTCGACGGGATCACCGAGCTCTTTTAGTTCATCGGCGATCGTCTTGAGCTTTTGACAGTAGACGCCGACAGGAGAGTCACCTTGGGCGGTGTTGCGGAGCTCGGTGTGGAGAGTGTTGACACGGGCGTCGACGTTGTCTTGGAAGAGCTGTCGGAGGGCCGTCCAGAGGGCGGCAGCACTGGTGGCGTCGCGAAACACGAGATTGAAGATCTCAGTTGACACCCGCTGGTAGATCCATTGGATGATGGCGAGATCGTCCTTGACCCAGCGAGGATCGGTGGGCCGGGGAACGGATTTGTCGGCGACGTGGTCGAGGAGATTGCACCGACCGAGATGAACCTCGAAGAGATGACGCCAATGGTAGTAGTTGTGCTTGGGCAGATCTAATGTGATTGGAATAAACGGACTAACATCGGAGATTGTATCGGCATAGTATATGGTGGGTAGGGTAGAAGAGGTTAGAGCAAGAGAGGAGGCAGAGGTTTGGCCGGCGTCGGCCATGGCGGCAGCAGCGGCGGCAGCCTTTTTGGTGAAGTAGTCGGGAGGTGGAAGAGGGGGCGGCGTCGGTGGCGGCGCCATACCCTAGGATCTAATTGTCTGATACCATGTAAATTTGATTAACTTGCGTGATTGTATTACTTGAGGGGTACAGGTATATATATAGGGTTACAAAACTTGTCGGCCAAGATGACTAAACCGACTTTAAAACAAACTCTAAACCGACTCAACGTGGAAACATTGTCTAGTCTAACAGCGATGAACTCACCACTTTACTTGTCCTTGAGCTTGGCTTCCGGCTGAAGGCCCTTGTGCCGGTTGCGGATGGCGTCGTCACCTACCGCAAAGTCATCGGTGATGTCGAAGACCTCGCTGATGTTAGCCATTGTCGTTGCGATCTCTCTCTCTCTCAGGTGGTTTTCGAAACTGAGAGACACATGTTTTTGGTGCAGTGTTCAAAGTTGCTGCTTTTCTATTTTCTCTTCCCTTTTATTCATGCCTACGATCTAGGGCCACTCACATCTACCGGGTCGTGCCATCCCACGACCAGTTCGTGTGCCAGATCGATGCTACAACTACGGCAGGAGCACACAGACCGCGTCCTTGCCAACTAACTTGAGCTAGAAAATAGCTAACTAACTTATCTGCTAACTGAAACTGAAACTGAACACTGTCGACAGTAGCTACAGTAAATATCGACAGTTTCAGACTTATTCCAAGCAGAAGGTTTGAACGACATTTCTCCCCCTCAAACCTGCTGCCCAATGACGATTTTCTGAACACCAATCTTCTGACGCAGCTCGACGAACTTGGTTCTTCCCAAAGCCTTTGTCAGAATGTCAGCTAGTTGATCATCAGTGCGCACATGGTCGACATCCATCTCCCCAGCTTCAATCCGCTCGCGAGTGTAGTGGAACTTGGTGTCGATGTGCTTGCTACGCCCATGGTGCACTGGATTCTTGCAGAGAGCAATGGCGGATTTGTTGTCCACCATGAGTGTAAACTTTGACTGCTCGACACCCATGAGCTCGCCGATGAGCTTGTTCAGCCACACTCCTTGGCTTGCTCCTGCTGCCGCCGCTACGTACTCAGCTTCACACGAGGAGACAGCCACCACACCTTGCTTCTCTGAGGTCCATGAAACTGGACTGTCGCCGATGAAGAAAATGAAGCCGGTGGTGCTCCTGCGATCGTTGATGTCACCGGCGTGATCGCTGTCGCTGAAGCCGATCAACCATGCACTATCTCCTCCTCTGTATCTGCAGCCGTAGTCCAAGGTTCCACGCACATAGCGGAGGATCTGCTTCACGGCTGCCCAATGTGCCTTGCCAGGCGCTTCCATGTGTCTGCTCACGACACCCACGGCATGAACTCACGACACCCACGGCATGAGCTATGTCTGGCCATGTATTGACCAGATAACGGAGACTGCCGATGATGCTCCTGTACTTGGTGGCGTCGGCGATCTCTCCCCCTTCCACCTTGCTCAGCTGAAGCCGATGCTCCATTGGCGTGTGGCAGGGGTTGTAGTTGCTGAGCCCGGCGCGCTCCAGAACCTTGATGGCATAGGCTTTCTGTGACATAGTGATCTCTCCGTCTTGCTGCCGAACTTCAATACCAAGATAGTAGCTCAGGAGACCCAAATCACTCATGTCAAACATGTTCTTCATCTGCTTCTTGAAGTCATCAATGTCGGCAGTGTTCCTTCCCGTGATCACCAGATCATCAACGTACACTCCGACGAGAAGCAGGTTGGTCTGATCGCCGCGGCGGTACACTCCATGCTCCAGTGGGCACCGAGTGAAGCCGAGAGACACCAGTGTGCCGTCCAGCTTGGCATTCCAAGCTCGCGGTGCTTGACGAAGGCCATACAGTGCCTTGTTCAGCCCTAGCACCTTGCCCGCATCGTCGTCAATGGCAAAGCCAGGAGGTTGGTGCACATAGACCTCCTCTTGAAGCTCGCCGTTGAGAAATGCGGACATCACGTCCATGTGATGGACTTGCCACCCCTCGTGCGCGGCGAGTTCAAGCAGCAACCGCACTGTTTCCATGCGCGCCACTGGGGCAAACACTTCTTCTAAATCCATGCCTTGCCTCTGTGCATATCCTTTCGCCACCAAGCGCGCCTTGTGCTTCACAATGTTCCTAGCTGGATCTTTCTTGACCTTGAAGACCCACTTGACACCAATCGCACGGTGGCCGTGCGGGAGTGACGACGGTGACCACGTCGCATTGTCACGGATGGACTTGAGCTCCGCCTCCATCGCCTCCTTCCAGGCGGGTACTGACAGTGGCTCCTCGATGCACGTTGGCTCCTCTGCTGTCACCAGCTGCAGCACCTCTAAACCTTCAAGGTCTTCGTCGCCAGCAATGGCAAGATTGGCATAGCGCGGGTTTGGGCGGAAGATGCCCTGTTGCACCCTTGTGACCATCTGGTGTGTCGGTTGGAGCAGTGGCACTTGAGTTGCAGCAGGAGATGCGCTGGACATGCCCGACGCGGAGCCGGAAGGCTTGTCCGTCAGGCTGGACAGCGTCGGCGATGAGCCGTCGTGAGTGCCGGGTTCAAGCTCCCACAGAGCCTGTTCCTGTGAGTGTGGTGACCCATATGTTGGAGTAGAGGGTTGCACCACAGCTCCGCCAGTGTCCATCTCCTGGTCTCCACGATCGGTGTTGTACACCACCGTGAACGTCGTGGACGCCGTGCGTGGCGAGAGCGCGCCCAGCGCGTTCCACTCCCAAGGCCTATTTTGCTCAAAAATAACATCACGAGTTACCTGCACCTTCTTGGTTGCTGGATCATACACGTGATAGCTTTTGGTGCCTTCCTCGTAACCGACGAATATCATCAGTGTCGAGCGATCTGAGAGTTTGGTAACTCCAGGTCCGAGCTTCTTCAGGTGTGCCGTGCACCCGAACGTGCGCAGATGCTGCACAGTGGGTTTTCGGCCACGCCACGCCTCATATGGTGTGACGCCTTCCAGGCTCCGTGTTAGTGCCCTGTTGAGGATGTAGACTGCAGTCTTGACTGCTTCCGCCCAGAAGTACGACGACACGTCCATGCTCTTCAGCATGCAGCGGGCCATCTCCACGACCGTTTGATTGCGGCGTTCCACAACCCCGTTCTGCTGAGGGGAGTAGGGTGTGGTGGTACGCCGATCTGCTCGCAGTACTCGTGAAATTCGATGGAGTTGAACTCGCCGCCCCGGTCAGACCGGAATGCACGGAGCTTGCATCTGCTCTATCACATGCACCTTCTTGAAGGCTTTGAACGCCTCGTCCTTGGTCTTGAGCAGCTCCAACCACATGTAACGGCTGTGATCATCCACGACCAGAAGGAAATACTGCTTGCCGCTGGGTGACACCAGCGTGATCGCCCCGCATAGGTCAGTGTGCACCAGGTCGAGGCCGTTCTCAGCTCTGTATGCGGTGGCCTGGGGAAAAGGAGCTCGGTGTTGCTTCCCCAGCGCGCAGCCGTCGCAGTACTCTTCCACACGATCGATGATAGGTATGCCCCGTGCCATCTGCTTCGTGGACATGGCACGCAGAGCACGGAAGTGCAGGCGCCCCATCCTGGCATGCCAGCACCATGCTGCGTTGTCGCCTTGCGCTAGCAGGCACGCTGGTGCGTCGATCGTCAAGACTCCAGTGTACAGCCTGCTCCCTGTGCGCTTGACACACGCGAGCATGCGCTCCGCTGGATCGCGGATCGTCATGTACCCATGCCTGATGCCGATGTCACAGCCGCCCTCATCCAGTTGCCCCGCCGAGATGATGTTGCTCTTCAGGCTGGGGATGAAGAAGACGTTGGCGGGTGCTCGCTGCTCACTGCCTTGGGTGCGGAACACGACAGTTCCAAGGCCGCGGATGGCGACGTGCGATCCGTCCCCGTACTTCACCGTGCCATGCACGGTTTCGTCCAGAGTGGCAAACATGTGACGCTCACCAGTCATGTGGCTGCTCCCGCCTGTGTCAAAGAACCAGACACCATCAGGTGAGGGAACTGGAATAACCTTCTCTTCGTTGAGGAAGACGGCCTGGGGAGTGACGAATTCGCTGACGATTGCCATGAACAGCCCGTCCTCGTGCTCGTCGCCTAGACGGACAAGGTTTGCCACCTCCTTCTTCTCCTTGCGCTCATGATCACGCTGGGCTTTGCGGCACTCCTTCGCCCAGTGACCAGGCTTCCCACAGTACCTGGACTTGCCTGGCTTGCATCCACCGGAGCCGCCCGTTGCGTCGCCGTACGTCGGAGACTTGCCATTGTCTCCTGTTGGCTTGGGCTTGCCCTTCTTCTCGCCACCATATGAAGATGAGCCGCTGCGCTGCTTCTGTCGATCCGCCCACTCTTCCTCGGTGAGCAGCAGCTTGCCCACGCCGTCGGTGACCTCGTCTTCGAGATCGTAGCCTTCCTCGGCCGTGACAAGACGGCCGCACAGCTCCTCGATGGTGAGCTCCTTCAGATTGACAACCTGCTCGATCGCCATCACCACCGGCCGGTATTTGCGCGGCACGACACGAAGGAACTTGAGGACGGCAGTGTACTCATCCTTTGGATCGCCGAGGAGCTCGAGGTCGTCGATGATGCCCGTCAGCCAGATCGCGAAGTCCTCGATCGACTCGTTGGGCTTGAACCGGAGTTCTTCAAACTCGTGGCAACGCCGCTGCGCCTTGGCTTCCCGGATGCGTTCGCACCCGAGCCTCAATGTCTTGAGGGTTTCCCACGCGTCCTTGGCTCTATCCTTGGACGCCAGCGTGCGGACGAGCTCTGGCGGCACGGCCCGCAGCAACGCACCTAGCGCCGCCCAGTCGTCGTGCTCATCGTCGGTGCCGTACTCGATCGCGTCCCAGAGACGCGCGATCTGGAGCTGAACCTTCATCACCATTGCCCACTCCATGTAATTCGACCGTGTCAGGGTCGGGTACTTGGCGGAGCCGGTTGTTTCGCGGATGAACCGCTCGCGGACAACCAGCTTGCCGCCTCCGCGGCGCACAAGGCTGCGGCCACGTCGTGGTGGAGGCGATAAGGAGGGGCGCCGTCCTGCGGCCGGCGGCGCCGTCCTGGACCCGCCACCTCCACCCTTCGACATGGCTCTGATACCAAATGTCATTGCAATCTCTCTCTCTCTCTTAGGTGTTTTTCTAACGAACTCTGAAGAAACGAGAGACACAGGTTTTTGGTGCAGTGTTCAAAGTTGTTGCTTTTCTGTTTTCTCTTCCTTTTATTCATGCCTACGATCTAGGGCCACTCACATCTATCGAGTCGTGCCATCCCACGACCAGTTCGTGTGCCCGATCGATGCTACAACTACGGAAGGATCGCACAAACCGCGTCCTTGCCAACTAACTTGAGCTAGAAATATCTAACTAACTTATCTGGTAACTGAAATTGAAACTGAACTCTGTCGACAGTAGCTACAGTAAATATCGATAGTTTCAGACTTATTCGAACTTTCGAAGCAGAAGGTTTGAACGACAGTCATCCTGGAGGCCTTTGACAAACGCATTGATGACGGTAACTAGGTCCGAGGAGGCGCTGGCTATTGAGTTGTTTTTCTTAGGGAAACGCAGGATGAAGTCGCGTAGTCTTTGTCGACGCCATGTAGATTGAAGATCACGCGCATCATCGAAAATCCCTGGGCGTTCGCCCCGGGGGGGTGGGTGGGGGGGAGATGGAGCTGGTCGGCGGCATTTGGGTTCGCCGATAACGAGGGGGGGGGGGGGGGGAGGGGGGGAGGGAGATGGAGCTTGTCGGTGGCATTTGGGTTTGCCGATAACGAGCCCTTCATTCAGGTACACTGAACGAAGAGTGGAGGTTAGGGCGGTGTCGGAGCCGTCGATGGTCAAAGTGAATGAAGAGGCCATCGTGACGCTCAAAAGTTGGCGCACAAATCCCCCACCTGATGCGTTAATTCTTGGTAGTTCGTAACCGACAAGTGAATTTGTATGTATGTAGGGCTTTTAACCATGGTCTGATCAATAGGCTAACGGCCCGAGACACGCAAGGACGTATACATGTTCAGGCCTCGGGGTCGTCTTTGGTAACAACCTACTTCTGTGTGTGATGTATTCAACGTGTGAGACACTCAACATGGGGTGTATCGGCTGGCTAGCAGCATGTTCACGTGCTCTTCTCCGCAGTAAGGAAGAACAGAGCCGTATGGTGTGTGTGTGCATATGAGCGTAGATGTGAGGAATGATTAACCCGGCGCTACTGCCAACATAAGCATAATTAATCTACTCCCTCCGATCCATAAAAAGTGTCGTCCACTTAGTACAAAGTTTATACTAACTTAGTACAAAATGAGCGACACTTTTTATGGATCGGAGGGAGTATTAATTTGACTTAGTTGTGTGATATGATGAATATAGAGAGGCGCGAGAAATCAAGAGGTGTGTAATGTAGCTCTATCTTCTCTTAAAAGAGTTATATCTCATTTTTGCTATATGCTAACTCAATTACTCCTGTTCCAAGGTGTGGTTGCTATGTCGTGGAGCCCCCCACTACGATGATGTTCTTTTGGTGAGCACGAAGAGTTACGACTTGGAGCGTACCTAGGCAGGAGGTAACCAGAAGACCCATGGGGTTTTTTTTTCTAAGAAAAATATCTGATAATTAGAAGCTTAAGCAGAATTGGCCGGGTGAAGATCCAACATTGCTCTAGGGAAGCAAATTTGGTGGCGCATAAAATAGCAAGGTTTTTTTTTACTCAAATAATTCTGTGTTTTGAGACGATGACCCCCTTAGATTTATTATTCCGGATGTACTGAATGTTGTAAGGGTTTATTATTTACAATAAAGCGTGTCACAAGGCTTTCTCTTAAAACTAAAAAAGGGAAACTCTTGTTGTGTGTATACAGGTGATCGGTCAGGTGAGCTCTCAAACATATGCCATGATCGATGATGACTGGAGTAAGAGCACGAGGGGAGCGGGGAGCTTTCGCGGCTGCTTCATCCAAGAATCTGTGCCTGTATATATACCCCCTCTGTTGCATATTACTTGACTCATAAATGTATGTCCCTAGATTCATTTTGTGTCTACATACATCCATTTAGAAGTCAAGTAATATGGAACGGAAGGAGTATGTTGTAATAGAGGTAAATGGAATGTGAATTACGCTGAAATAGAGGTAAATGGAATGTGAATTACTGCACGGAGATCAGTTTTGGTAGCTAGCCAGAGTATAAGTTGGGATTGAGCACACGATACGATCGACACCGTGTCACCGTTCGATTCGGTTGTACTATGTATGTTAAGTAGGAAGACTTTTATATCATCTTGAAATCCTGTTTCAAGGTGGAATCCACTGCCCGACTCGGTTACCTGCAGCGGTACACGGAACCGCTTCGGTCGTCCTTGTGCATACATACATGTATGATGTATAGTAGCCTAGTAGTACCTGAACAAATTTACACGAGCAGGCAGAGATCTACGTTCCCCGCAAAAAAAAAAAAAAGAGGCAGAGATCTACGTAATTTGTAATCGTCTCGATGGCGCTGGGAACTGATCTGAACGCCGACGTGCTGACGGAGATCCTCCTCCGCCTGCCGCCCAAGTCCGTCCTCCGCTCCCGCGCCGTCTGCAAGCACTGGCGCCGCGCGGCCACCTCCGACTCCTTCCTCGCCGCCTACTCCCTCCGCCGGCCACTCGAGCTCGTCCTTTACACGGAACGCAACTGCCGCTGCGAGCACGCGATCGACAGGGTCCCACTCGACGCCGCCGGCGACGACGACGGCGTCCGCCGGCGCCTCCTGGACCACGGGTACTACCTCAGATACTTCGGTTCATGCGACGGCCTGCTGCTCTTCTCGCTGTCGTCGCCGCGCGACGAGAGCTTGAGCTTCGTCATCTGCAACCCGGCGACGCGGCAGTGCGCGAGGTTCCCGGCGCTGGCGCCCGCGACGTGCATGTTGGTCCAGCCGTCCGGCTTCTACCTCCACCGTCCGTCCGGCGAGCACCGCGTGCTCTGCTTCGCGAAGGAGATCCCGCCCGACATGTACTACGACTCCACCCGACGCGTCTACAAGTACCACCCGTGTGCCGCCGACGACGACGATGAGCCCGACGACGACGACGGTGAAGGCACCATCCGCTTTCGCCCGGTTCACTACCTGTTCTCGACCGGCGCCGCCGAGCCACGGCGCCTCGGTCCTTTCGCGGACTACCGCGGCGACCACCCGTTGCCGCCCTGCGGCGTGGACGTCGGCGGGACGCTGCACTGGGCGCGGCACCCGTGGACCGGCAAGAACTCCTCCGCCATGCTCGCCTTCGACACCGTCTCCGAGACGTTCCGGCGGATGCCGCTGCCGCCCGCCGCCGCCGCGACGGTCCCCGACGACTTGATCAACCTGTTCGACATGCGCGGCACGCTCGCCTTGTCGGCGATGGGCGAGTGGCCATACCTGGACATCTGGGCCCTCGATGACTACGCAGAAGAGAGGTGGTCGCACCGCGTCCGCGTGGAGCTGCCCGCGGCGGCGACGGTACCTGCTTACGGCGTGAAGTACGGCGAGGCCGTGGCGGCGCTCGAGGGGGACGTGCTCGTCCTGTTCGCCGTCGGCGGCTGGGTCACGCTTTACGATGTCAAGGAGAAGAAGACGGTGCGTGTGCTCCGGCGCGGCGATGACCGCGCTAAACCGCGCTGGTGCGTATACAGGGAGAGCCTCGTGCCGGCGGCGATCGACGGCCTGCCCTGCTGGTCCGGCGGGGCGCCCTTCGTTGACCAGTTCAAGGCCGAATTTGCTGCCATTAAATACTCATAGTGATACTACCTGATTTAAAAATACAGGGAGAACAGACTCAACAGAGTAGTACTGTTCGCTGCATATCACTTGTTTTTGGACACCACAGATTGTGCAGACTTAGCGAATTTTTAAATTGCAACAGTGCATGATATTCTTAGTTTTCTAAGACTTGAGCCAACGGTCTCTTTCTTTCTACTTCATGTGTTGGAAAGTGCTTGTATATCTAGAGGTGTAATTTTTTAATCTAGAGGTCTAGATGCGGGACATATTGTGAATATCCATCACATATCTAAATTAGTTGGTCCAATCCACTTTAAAATTGAATACACTCGTACTCAAACTTTTTGAGTCTCTAGAGCAGCATGTTTCTTCACATTATTTGGTATTCAAACCAAAATGGGTATTTTAGTACACATACATATATGTTCCATGAGTGCTCTTTGTCCTTGATTCCATTGTGGTGAGCTTGGAGTTCACTTGACTGAGCTCCTCCCGCAATAATTGGATACGGTTGTTGCCCGAGCGATGCGGCCCCATGCTCCCGAAGCAATGTATCCAATCGTGGATCCAAAAACTTATCGAAAAAACTATAATTTAAATGTTCAGAATGTTCAAAGTGTTGTGCTGCCGTCAAGCCCGGTGACTGCCGGGGCAGGAGGGGTGCTAGATCCGGCCATAAATGTGTGGAGCTCCTCCTTTGTCTATAGCTAATGTCCACATCGTAGTCTTGATGTTCAATTGGATTTTCCCCAACATTTTGCCGCAATATATGCATATCATGCTTCAAACTGAGATTATCCAACAAAGGTATAGTCCACACACGTTACAATGTTAACTTATCCCGTTGACCCTATCCGAGGTCAATATTGTTTCAGATTTTTTAAAACATTTTTAATGATATTTAAAATGTATTTTTTAAATGCACTGGTGTTCACTATATACACTCTCTTTTTTTGCAATGTACTTTTTTTTTTGCGAGGGTGCACTCTATTTTTCTTGTAAGGTAGTTCTATAGAATTCAAATTTTGAGAACCTTTTCTTGGAGTAGCATGTAGGAAAGTTTTCATATGCTCAAACTTGTGTTGCTATAATTCCTCTGTTTGATCATGTGAACGAAGAGGCTCGAAGGACAGCACGAACATGTCTGCTCGAGAATAGGCCAACTGCCTAAGCACACTTTACAGGGCAACTCCCTCCATCCGTTCAAAGATGGACGGGCACGATTCACCGACGTTTCCTGACCTAGAACCTCACTAAACCCCACAGGAGCCGCGTCGGCAGAGCCCGTCGCCGAGCACCATTGCCATGGCCGCCGCCGCCTCCTCCTCCCTCTCCGCCGGCGACCGCGCGGACCGGCGGCAGTGGCGGTACACGTGGGAGACCCTGGCGCACCTACCCGTCCTGCGCCTCTACCTCTCCCACCCGGCCCTCTCCGCCGCCGCGCCCTCTGCCCTACGCGCCGACCTCCGCCTCGAAGCCTCCCTCCTCCTCCTCTCCTTCTCCCTCTCCGGGACGGGCCCCGTCTCCCTCAGGGTCCCCGTTCCGAGGGTGCTCGTGGACCCGTCTGCCTCGCCCGAGTGCCGCGCCGCGGGGGACCACATCGAGGTCCGCCTCACCCTCGTCCTCCCCGTCGACCACCCCGTCGTCGCCGCCGCCTTCCCCGGCGCCGACCCGCCCGCGCCCCTCTCCCTCCGGGACGGTGAGCTTCTGGTGGCCTGTATTTCCCTTCGAAGTTAGGCCAGGTTTCGTTTTCCCAATTGCGACCTGAAGTGGTTGTTGCATGAATTTGAGCTCAGTTTGTTGGTCCAATTGGGATTGGTGTAGAATTGAGACCAGTGGTCACTAAGAGACGACCTTAGGCCCTGACATTTTAGTGAAGAGTACAATCTGATTTCTTACATTGAAATGCTAGTGAAATGTTCATAGATTACCTTCATTTTCTGTCTCCCCTTTCCAGACCAATTAAAATCTTGTTTTGTTGGTTCGTTTTCATGGACGAGCAGATTTGAAGAGTCTATCTTCTGGAGATGTCCATTTGTATTGCAAAGCATGCTCAGCAAGATTGACAAAACAGCCACTAAGGTAGACCGCTGGCAACCTTGTGGTCGGCACTTAATTTGTACCTTGCAATGTTTTACTCTTCGGTTACACAGGTCACTTCTGTACAAATAAAAATATGTGCGCTACTCAAATCAAATTGCTGACGCTCAGTACTACATAGTTAGCAATGTCCAGAGCCACGGCATTCTGCTCTGTACTGTTTAGCTCAGACTGCATGTTTATTACATCAACTGTTTTGTAGTATATGTGCTTCTCACTTGTTTTGAGATAACTAGTGTACCACTCCCAAAGATTAGAAAAAAAAGGCAGTTAAATAACAACTCTTATTAAAGCTGATCAGGGACGGAGCCAGGAATTTCATATAAAGGGGGCCAATTCTACATTCTTTAGTATGGACGGGGCCACATAGGTTAATCTGATGCTAAAATCCACACTTTATAAGAGGGCTTTCACTAATTTTTTCTAGCATGGGGGGAGCCATGGCCCCAGCTCGCCCCCTGCTAGCTCCGTCCCTGAAGCTGATGTTCCTTGTAAGTTGTAACTCTGTGAGTGGATATTCTGCATTGGCCAAGCTTATTTCATGATTAACATGGATACACGTTATCTATGTGGAGGGGACATACATTGGGAAAACTTTTTGTTAATTTGTTTCTTGAGCAAGTTATAAACAATTTTGTCATCGTTCATGTCTCCTGCACGACCTGTTCTTTTCACATGTAATTAGTAGGTGACTCAGAGATGCCTTGCACTTTCATATCGCCTCCCTTGTTTTTGAATTGGATAGAACTTATTATTGTGATGGATCTGCTCATCAATCATCACATTGTATATGTTTAGTAAAATGCCTTGGAATGTAAGAATCCTAAAGAAGCTCTAAGAGAGTCTGAATTTTACTGAGTAACATGGACAGTGGTAAGGGAAGTATGTATTGTTTATGGGTAGTCTTACATGCCGGTGTCACTTGGAAAATATATTATCGGCTCAGTACATAATTTCTTGAACCCTAAGTCCTAATGGTATCTGCGATCTACAGATCACTAAGCATTAGACTTACAGTTATCGGCCTATTCATTACCTGGTTTGATCTACAGCTCATGGGTGCTGCTAATAGTTTGTACTGGGCTTGGGAACTAAGTGCATAACTTATGTTTCAATATTATTGTGGTCCAAAAGCTTCCTATGAATCTTATCTTGTTAATGAGAATCACAATTAAGATAACTGCTTTTCAGGGACATTGTGGAGATGCCGTCTTTAAATTGGGAGGATGTGGCTGACAATTGGTTTGGTGGATGTTGCACATCATTTGGAGGGGCAAGTGAAAAGTTAGTATCAAAGTATATCAATGCATATGGTCGCCTGGAAGGAACAACTCTACTAGATGCCACCTCCATTATTATAGAAAAGGATTATCTTGAGACCGATTTGGTCTCCAAAATAGATAATTTAGTGCCCAGTATTGATTTTGTTGCACTACAAGAAGCTATGTCTAATGTTACTCTAGAAAGTGGTCATAGGACCGATAAGATAAAATTGAGTAATTCAGAAGAGGAGGCATGCCACGAAAAGAAAAATGGTTCTAGTCAGGTGCAACCTACTGTGCTTTTGGAAGATGTTCCTTGTACTGATAATGCTGAAATAACTACTGAAAACAATGGAGGCACTCCTTTGAGTGATCAATCCGGCACTAGCCAGCTGAATAATGGTGTGGATGTGAACTCTGAGAAGACTACAATTGTTGAGAACATGGACCAAACTTCTCAAGAGGCTGATTTGTTTCTGGTGGATCCATGCAGTTGCTGCTGTGGCAGCGGAGACAGTGGAAAAGCTGAAAATAACACATCAGAAATGCCCTCTAGGAACTCAAAGGCGCAGACTACATTGGAGAACGAAAGAGATTACAAATTAACAAAAAGTATCTCTCTTGGTAGTAGCTTTATCGTTAAAGAATCAAACCTTCAGAAAGATGTGAACTGGGTTGAACTTCTATGTCCCCATTGCTCGTCACCTCTTGGGTCATACCCTTCGCAATGTTCAAATGCTCCGTCTGATGGACGGGTACGGCTATTCAAGTGCTACATATCCTCAGACCTTCCTACTGGGGGTCCTCATGATGTGTTCAGGTTAGTATACGTGCTCTCACTTGTTTTGAGATAACTAGTGTACCACTTCCAAAGATAAAAAGGCAGTTAAATAACAACTCTAATTAAATCTGATGTTCCTTGTAACTCTGTGACTGGATAGTCTGCATTGGCTTGGTGTTTATAAGCTGATTTCATCACTAACATGGATATATGTTATCTATGTGCAGGGGACATACATTGGGAAAACTTTTTGTTAATTTGTTGCTTGAAATTGCTGAAGATGAAATATCTTTTCGTACTGTAGTGAGAGATTTGAAAACCAAAAGGCCCATGCTGCAAATAGTCCTCCTTAGTTCAAGAACATGGCTGTTTTCTGGTTACTGCTATGAAAATGATATGGATGGTTCACATGGGACGGCACATCTGCAGCCTACGGTTAAGCTCCTGTATTCTAACTGCAGTAATGCCTCAGAAGCAGACTTAAGGTATGGTAAATGGTAAACCTACACCTAGTGTTCTTGTTGATTGGAAGTATACTGATGTTTACCAACCTATCATACTATCTAAAGCCTTAAGTGTACCTCAATATCGATTTTCAATCGCTGTATTTCCTGCAAGTCTGTTGTGTGATGCACTGTTTATTTCCTTCTGTTTTGCCGTTGTCTTGTCTCATCTTCTATGGTTTTCCATTATGCAGGACAGTAGAGGAGTGGTCATCCAAATATTGGGCCGAACAGTTATACATGATGGAGCGCCAGATAGATGAACTTACTGAATGCCTTAGCTCAGCTATGGACTGGTTCCCACTTTCTTGCTCGTCTCTTGAAGGAATGTCTCTTTCATGCCTGGAGCGTTGACTTGAGTTTAAGATTATAGTAGTTTATTCATGATGCCCCAAGCCCCCGACTGATCATTGCGTCATGCATATCTGGTGGAGACTCCAATCACATGTACCAAGCGGTGTTCCTGCCCATCTCAGTTTAGTAGTCAGTTCAGCGAGCTGGTCATCTCATCTGTAGTTCTGTACACTGCAAGACTTCTGGACTCCTCCCCTGCTATCACAAGGCCGAGTGGCATTCAAAGTTCTTATTCAACTGGCTTTTGTTGACAGGGGATTCAGCCTTCTTGTCATCTACTCTAAGCAGTATTTGGCACCTTGTTGTAGCTCTAACAAAGTTAATGATCAACCCACTAACCTGCTTGTATTCTGTATTCTGGTACGTTGCTAGATTTTAATCTTTGAAATGCATTTATGGAGTGATCTCTTAAGTGATGCATTATATTTCTTCGAGTCTTCTGGTAAAAATATATTTCCTCAACACTCTTATAGCCTGGTCCAAATGAAGCATCCTTGTAACATAACTAACTCCTAGGAAACTGCAGATTAATCATAGTCACGGCTGATGTCTGAAACCCAAGCACGACCTTTTATGATCCATCGATGCATACTGGTTTTATATATTAGTATTCAGAATGCTGCTTGCAACTTGCAAGATTTGTAGTGCCTGGTTACATTCATCTGATATAGTCTAACTAGCAGGCAGAAAAATATGAATGATTTGGTATATAGCTAAATGAAACAGTGCTGGAGTCTTTGCATTGGAACAAGTGTACAACCGTGTCCCCTGTGATAGGAGAGTACTTGGCTTGCCCCCCTATGTAACATACCATCAACACCATAGATTCCTCGGCCCAGATTGTCACATGCATGCGTACATCTTGTTTCTTTTTCCTAAGGGCATCCGTAATGTATGTGGTGTGCTTTTGCCACAAGCTGGGTCCCACTTATCTTATGGCATTCTCCACAATGTATAAGGTGGACTTTAGCCATAAACTGGGACCCACATGTCTTATCATACTACTACATGCAAGAGAGGGAGAAGAGAGAGGAAATCACTTTTCTATTTCTTATGGTAGACCACAAGCTTGAGGTGCACCTTAGGCTTATGGACAAGTTTATTTTTCCCACAATGTATAAGGTGAACCATAGACAATGCCACGTAGGACTTGAGGTGTGGTTTTTCACACATTGCTGCTGCCCCAAAGCAATCATCTCATCTTTAGTTTGTGTTTGACTGTATGATTCAGTTCCACAAAATACAGTGTCACATTTGATCATAAGTCACATACTGGCGCAATCCGTTCAATATTTTGCCATACTGATCACATCTATCTCCGATGGTATATACAACTCCTTTTTTTTTCATGTATTGATACACATGCCTAGATGAAAAGAACCCAGTCCAGCATGTGATAAATGAGGTGACTGTACATGCAAACTCTCATATGGGATCTGTACGTGTGTGCCCCCATGTTTTGTCTACTTCACTGTTGTTTCGGAACATGTGCACGCACCACAGCATCAGACATGATTTGCATAGACCTTTATCAAGAATCATGAAAGAGGCATGGAAAGGGCTCATGATTTATCAAGTGTTGTTACAGAAATGGTAAAGCACAGTAGGGCCATGCATGGGAGGGTGAACAATGGCCTACCTATGGAAGACCTGTCATATTCTCTTAAATAGCTGGAAAGAAAAGACTACACTGGATCTTGCATTGCTTCCTGATGGATGCAACCCCTTGATGATGATGAATGCAAAAGGAGGTATTACCACGCATGAACTTTTATGCATCATATCAAGTGCATGTCCAATAGTTATGATGATAAGTGCAATGTTCAGAGTGAGTTTAGGAATAAATAAATAAAACAAAGAAACAACAACTTGTCCTACATGGTACTGATAGATCAAACTTAGGTTTATAGCCTGCCTATCATCATTTTTTATTTCTCACATACAACGGGGATTGAGCCTTTAAAAAAAAATACCCATTACGTTCGGCCAACTCATGCATGTATTTCAACAATGCTCGGGGTTTGTTCTTGTCGCTTTCATCCAACATCTTACATAGTACCAATTAAGATGCAATGATCGAGATAATATGCATCTTAGTTTGGTGCTCACCAATCTCTCCCTATCACTTTCATTTATGGCATCTAATCCAATTATTAGATCACCATTTTAGTACATCAGTGGCGACAAACGTTGGTGTCTTGTTACATCCACATACATAAACTAAATAGTACTCTTTCTTGTTGTGTAGTTGAGGAAAAGACACAATGGGCCAATAGATTATACATGTAAGCTTATAGTGGCAGACATAATAAAGTGGAGCTAGTCCCCCTAATCATCTCCAGTACCCTTAAACTGGAGCTTTCATCATTTGGACACATGCCCAACCCAGGGCTGTAATGCAAATTGATCAACCAACCCTAGCATTATCTGCAAGAGGATCTGTAATATGGATTCTAGATATACAGCATTGTAATTACCAGTGCATATGCACCTTCAGAATCTGATTTGTGTGCCTACTTTTATCTTTGGCTTGTTGCTCTTCTGCACTTACATTATTTGTTGGAAATTAATAGTGCTTCTCTGATCTGCTAAAAGTAAAAAAAAAATTGAAATTTTCTCATAATTAAGAACGATAATACTGACCAAAGTCTAGATGGTTTGATCATACGATGTGAACAGTCATCAGTGACCATATGTAAAGTGACTTTCACAGGATGAACCATTTTTTATATCCACTGTGCAAACGGAAGGTCAGACAAAAATAAACGAGCAAAGTATCTTAGAACTTTACAAGAGTAAATAGTACGACCTTTTTCACTGTGCAGGTCAAAACAGGAGAAGCGGGATGAACTCGCCTTTGGGCAATGTGGTGGCCCAGGCATAGAGGGATCCAAGGGAGAAAAGGATAGCACTGACTGACCAAGTCCTAGTGGAGCTGTTACACTAGTATCTGAATTTTTATATTGGCTGGACATGTTATCCATCCATCTATTTGCTCTGCTCATCAAACTGTGGCTGCATGCATGCAGCAGCATCTGAGACTTGGACTCTTGGTATTTAAAAGATTAGAACATTCCATCATAGTGCCAGCATTGGGATACCTGCAGCTGAAGCTAGCCTACACTACATGGGAACTGGTGTTGATATCTGATCTGATCTGATCTTCAAGGCTAGTGGTGAAGATAAAAGAAATAAGTTGGTGGCATGCATGTGCATCCATATGCTTGTCTTGTTGACTTATGTCCTTTTTGAACCTTTGGTGTATGATTTACCTAGTTAATTAGAATTCCACACATATGACCGAATTGAATGGATGGATCCTTCTATAGTATCAAGAACGTACTTGCTCCAAATGGTGGAAAATATATGCTTAAATTGTTTGGAATAGCCAGCATGAATCATTGCTCTTTCTCTTGAAATTAATAAATTGCACAGGTACAAAAGAGTAGGTCTCCCTTTTTCCTTTTGTAAAACATGCAAAAGACTTAGGCAACATGCATCTTGTTTAGATTAATTGGTACTTGAAACTGGGATCGTACCTTAACATTATTATTTCCCCCCTCAAAGCTCGAGAAAGCACCCGCTTTAGAGAAAAACCTACTGATTATGTTATGACTAAAGGTGTCAGGCAGGTTTCCGGGGAATTAATTGATCTTCTGTTTAGAAGTCAGTGTTTCAAATTTTGGCGGGCTAGCTTAGTGGTTGCTATGTAGAGGTGTATATATGGACTGCATGTGCTTAGAAATGACAGTATTTTACAGCATATCAATATAAACAAGTAAATAAAATTATGCATGGAGCTATGTAAATTTCTGAAGTTCTTTTTGAATTAAAGCGTAAACACTTGGCTGATTGTAGTTAGTTCCAAAAAGGTATGGCTACTGGTATGATAATTTTACTAGAGGTGACCAGTAAGGCTTTGTAACCGCCGGTTATTAACCAATAGAATCTGAAGAGTCTCAAGTTTCTGGTAAAAATTGTGACAAGTCAACACAAATTCCCGAGTTTGTGTGGAATTTATTCAAGCATGTATTATTTTCTTGGTATGATAATTTACCGTTGATCATCAATAAGACCGATAAAAGTACCAGCCTATTTACGGAAACCTTGGTTAGTTGAAGGATCGGCATATCGGCAATAGTCTCGAAACACATATTATTACTATGAATATATGTGTCGATGCTCTGAAGAATTTAAAGATGCGGATGTCTTACATCTTCTTCCACAAAATTTCACAACGAAGTTCAGTCCAACCTAGTAAAAGATACACCATCTGCGATGTTGAACAGGAAAAATCCACTTTCTTGGAAAGGAGAAAGATTAAACAGAAGCAGACCAATCATACACAAAATAGTTGAGAGAAGCAAATCACAAATGCATTCCTCCATTCTCGATTAATTTCAAGAACAACAACAAAGTTCAACCAGAAGATAATGCGAAATTTGTACAGCTTCCTCTTTTCTTTGAACTGCATTTGGATCACTCGCGCTACTAGAACCCGTTACACGTACGAATCGATCAGTTGGCCTCGGCGACCCTGCCGACGACGGCGAAAACCGAGTCCAGGTCCGCAGGCACGCGGTAGTACTCCGTCACCTCGCCGTCGTCGCGGTTGCACCGGCGGTCGGCGACGATGGCCACCGCCGCCGTCCTGGCTTTCTTAGGCGCCGGCGGGCACGTCGCCACCTCGGCCGGTATCCTGCACCCTTGGCCTCTCGGCGTCGTCACCTCCTCCTCCTCTTCGTCCTCCTCTTCCCCTCTCGCACGGCCGCCGTTGCCGTGGTCCAGTCGTCGGCGGGCGACCTTGATGGGCCTTATCAGCGGCGCGGCGACCAAGGCCACCGCCGCCGTCTTGACGGGCCTGAGCGACACATCGGTCCAGAGAGCCGCTGTGTTCCTCCCCCCGCCGGCCGCCGTCTGGTCGTCTTGGTCGTCGCCGGCGGCGGCTTCAACTCGCATATTGCCGCCATGGCGGCGGTGCAGCTGAAGCTTCTCCATCTCTTGCAACCCCATGAGTACAAGCAACCTGAACCAATGCCGCTGGTCGATCAGCTTGGCTGGGCTAGCCTGTGTTGTTCGAATGTGAGGAGCAAATTGAGCAGCTGAGAAGCTAGCCAAGGGAGTGGAGAAATAGGAACAGCGAGAGGCAGCTAAGGAACAAGTGAGGCCGGGCTTTCGTGAAAGCGAGGATGGGTTGCCGGAAGTATATAATGGGGTCATGGGAAGGTTGAACGGCTTTGGTAGGGGTGGTTGGGCCGGGAGGGACGGTAGCTGGGGTAGATACAGTTGGGACTTGGGAGGTAAAAACAGGGGATGTCCTAGAGGGGACGGTGCCTACCGGACCCGTTTCATTAGGATGCATCCAAGTTACTACCTAAAGTTTCATACAAGTTACGTGGTGCAGACTCAAGATAAAAAAATGTTTCATGGGAGTGGACATTCTTGGCTCCCGAGCTCTTTGATCTCTTTATACAAAAAAAAAAAACATATTTACAACTTTTGAAAAATCTGGAAAAAAAATACTACATGTTGTCAATGATGTGTTCCACAAAGTGCAAAATCTCGATTTGACATACTTTATATTCTATGATACACAAAAAATGAAAAATGTATGGATCTGAATATACTGTATCCAATATTATTACTAGTTATCAATTTTCTTAAATCCATGTAATTTGAGCTTTTCCCCTAAATCAGCACCTTAACTCGATACGTGTAAGTGTTAAAATTCACACATGTGTGAGAAGAGTAAGCCTAGATCGCGTGGCTAGCTTCACCATAAAATTAATTGGACAAACTAAATATCCGGCGTTCACTTATTTGTGAAGGTTTTTTTTTATTTATATCCATTAGGGAGTGGTGTATGTTAGGTCTAGCTAATATATGAAGTTGTAGTGTGGTAGAACAGGCGGAGCGTATCGGTTGAGAGATAGGATATGACGATGATGGTAGCAACAAAGTCGACAACTATGAGCTGAGAAGGAGGCTAAAATGAAAATAAAGTTAAATGGAGGGGTACATAATGTTTAATAAAGGAGGGGGCATTCTCTACCGCTATCCGAGAACATTTATCTCTAGTCGAACCAATTTGAGGAAATACTATATTTATCAACACAAATATACATCTCATTTTTGTTCTATAGAATTACACAATTTTTCAAAATGACTTGAGTTTGACCGGTACGATAGAGTAGCAATATCAAAAATCCATGAAAGCATCGAGACGGACGGACGTACAGAGAAATGGAGCGAAGAAAATACTGTGCTACCTCTTCTTCTTCGTGTTGTAGAAGAAGAAAATGTTTCTTAAGGAAGAAATAAGATATACAATCGAAAGAAACCATCTCATTTTTGTTCTATAGAATAACACGATTTTTCAAAATGACTTGAGGTAGACCAGTACGATAGAGTAGTCATTATAGAAAATAAGATGTTGATATTACCGCACATTTACGCATCGTGTTATACAAATATACCATGTAGTATAACAAATCCTGATGAATGCACTCATATATTATATTGTTGATCCGTAGCAACGCAAGGTCACTTAGCTGGTGGGTTCTAAATTTAAAAAACATATAACCATTCGAAATAAACCATACGTTCACTCAATTATATAAATTAGCTATTTCATAAAATATTTATAAATATATCAAATATTGAGCTGTTTTTTCTAATATTTGTTCCTCTTATTTTCATAACACAATTGGCACTTTATTTTTTCCAAAATTTATGTCATCTTATTTCATAAATTAATTAAAACGAATCCAAATGACTAGATGAGGTTTACACAAACTCTTATACCGTAGACAACTTCGGATGTTACATGACAAAGATGACGTGCGCGACAATGGTCGTTTTGCGCCTAGCGACATGATGATGCGCAGCCATGAATGTTGTTGTCAGGGCCGGCCCAACAAAATTTGGGTTATGAGGGAGTTAAACCGATATAATTTACACTAAACTATTATAATTTCATATAACTTTTACTATCATTATTATTATAGTCTTAATAAAGTGTATCTTTCTCATACATAGTTAGGGTTAACTAAATAAAAACATTTACTAATATTAAGTGTAGCCTTCTTTGTATTGAAAAGTACATTAACACTATATTTACCTTGTGATGAATTTAAATACATTTTATAACAAACTGTGAAAATTGTTTTTTCTCTATAGACATAGGCTAAAATTAGAAAGAAAAAATGTAAAGGCTCCTTGTCTTTTCGCACTTGCATTAATATCTAATTATATTTGATATATTGGGACACATATCCATTGAGTATAGTGTAACAAATATCTTAATAGTTGTTTCCAGTGCATCATTACATACATTCAGATCTAAAAAAATACAAGTTTTTTCATTGTGGGTAGCCCATAATACAAAAAAAATCCACTGTGATTTCACATGCTGGTAGAAGGCATCATTGACTACATCTAGATTTTTTTTCAAATATTATTTTATAACTCATAAATATAGTTTTTGAATTAGAAAAAAAAGATCATTGGAGCTCAGGAGCAGTCGCTAGGATGGAAATCCTGACCATTTCTATTTATTCCTGCCCAATTTTGGGTTTTGGCATTTGCGTCGATCGATGCATGATTTGCCGCCCGGCGCCCCGTCTAGTTTTCGCTCACACCCTTGTTCAACTGTTGTATTGGGGCGCACCTAGATTTGTACTAGCGTTGGGGAGGCAGACTCTTGCACAGATGCTAACTAATTAACCATCTAGTTTTTTCTTTTCTGTAAGCGTCTGAACTAACCGTCTATGCATTGGACATGCCCTAGACTCAAAGCATGAATCAACGGCCAAAACTTTACCGCTAAGAACCGAACCCGATAAATTTTCCGGTTTTGTACTGTAGGTTAGATAGTGTGCAATCAAACATGTGTAAGTACATAAACCTAACCGCAATGTGAAGATTCTATGCGGCTCCAACGATCTGTATCGGGGCACCCAAATCCGTTCGACCAGGGCCTCCCCCTCTCTTACCGCCACCATCAGAACATGTCGTACGTCGAGCAAAGCATGCGAAGTGACGATGGTGAAAGGGTTGTTCGATGGCGCGGGGGTGCTGAGGCATGGGATCTAAATGTCTCGGGCTTCAGTGGCAAGTGTCGGTTTAGAAGCTGCGAGCACAGGCAATGGCAGACCACGGTCGACGTACGTAAGGTGGCAATAATGGTTGATGGCTTTGTGTTGTGCACGCAGAGCATGCCGCATGCATTGCCGCGACAACTAACCTATGGGAGTAGCGGAAGAGGCATGTCAACATCTCTCGGACGAAAGTAACAATTGCGATGCCTGCAATGCTGAAAAAATCTACACGAAAAAATCTACAGTAGAAGATTGGTAGTTATGTTGATTGATATTAGCCTAAAGAAATTCAACTAATTTATGTGGAATGAAACCAGGCGAGCGATTACCGCTATAACTCGGGTGCGAACTAGATGGTAGTGTAGTCGAATTTATCTAACTTTGACTATCAATGCATAAAAAATCAATGATATTGGTCAAACTACAATGATTGTATCATTAGATATCCTGCGGAATTCCGTTTCAAATTTATTAGTGACTAACATACTCATATATACAAACTTAAAGCGTTCAAAGTTCCATCTCTAAAACGTCATTGATTTTGAAACGGCGATAATATCTGTTAAACATCTCGTGTGTTTAGTAAGAATGCAAATTAATGTGCTAAATTAACTTTTTTTTAGTCCTAATGTGCTAAATTAACTGTTCACTTAAATTGCAATATCAGGTACTAATGGCATGACGGCCCATGTCATGGACTGAAAGGCCCACTGAAAACGTTAATGCCACAAGGCCCAAGTTATTTTCTTTTTAAACAATCTATATAAACTGCAGATACTGTTCTCATAGACCTGAAAAACTTCCAGCCCTTTCGGAGGAAAAGGAATTCAATCCCTAAATCATTGCAGTTACAACACCCGTCAATTTGCCGCAGACAGCATCTTGATCTGCTTAGTGTCGCTTCTTCGGTTGATGATGGTGTCGCATAGATGCATACTCCATCGTCTGTTGCACACTTTGTGCTGACATGGACGCCAGCTCAGCTTACCTGTCTATGTACACCGACAGTTTCTATCTGGCCTTTGCAAATATACATACACTATTATATAATAGTGTATCTGCATCTGCATGCATCTATCTATGTACACCGACAGTTTCTATCTGGCCTTTGCAAATATACATACACTATTATATAATGTCAAATCACAATCGCTGTTCGAATATAAATTTAAAAAGTTTCAGACACCAAATCGCACCGGTGGTGGGAATCCAGGTGAAGTTTGGCGCCATGGGCAGCGACAGCTCAACCACGAGACGAGCCAAGAGACCACTCCACTGCCTCCCCAGCTCCGCTTTGAGATTCCGGTGAAAAGTTTTGCAGCTGACCTGTCCACATGGCCAACAGGTAGCCTTCAACCTTGCAAGCTTTTATCGAAGAAATATTAGTGTACTTTTTTTTTGCATCATCGAAGTATTCCTTTCCACTCATGCCGTCTCTTTTTTTTTTTTTTTTTTTTTTTTTTTGAGATTTTCAGTATATATGTAGAGCAACAAGCCGCCTCATTAAAAAGGGTTTGTCTATGTCTCAGTTGACTGAGAATTTCTTAAGTCTCAATCACCTAGAAAAGTGCAACTGCAGTTTAAAAAAAAGTGCAACTCGAACGAGTTGCACTTTTCTTTTCTGGCAGAAAAGTGCAATTGCACATTTTTTCTAGAAAGTGCAACTCATGCACATTTTTGTGGGTGACTGAGACATAAGAAAAAATCAGGCGCCTGAGATTTTCTTAAGTCTAAATCACATCAGAAAAAGTGCATCTGCAGTTCAAAAAAAATTCAACTAGAACGAATTGCACTTTTCTGGCAGAAAAGTGCAATTGCACATTTCTCCCAGAAAAGTGCAACTCATACATATTTTTGTGGGTGACTGAGACATAAGAAAAAATCAGGCGACTGAGAATTAGCAAATCCGCATTAAAAACCTCCCGGTCCCCTTAGGTACCCCGGTGAGGAAAAGAGCGCGTCAGAAGCTTGTTGCCCTTGCTGCTTACAAACACCCTCAGGTGGATTCAAAAACCAAACATGTCTACCTATATCTAGAAAAAGAGAACCCTAGCTAGATTGTGAGCATCCACGTTTGTCGTTCTTCCTTCATGTGCAAACTGTACTTCTCTGAAATCTGCGGTCCTTGCTTTGATCTCACGTACAATCTGCCCATAAGAGCCCATGCCTTCTCCTTCCAAACTTCTGACGACGTTGATACAATCGGTCGCGAGTCGGAAACTTTGGAAGTATAGATCTGCTGCCAAGTACATGCCCTCCCGACATGCCATGGCCTCCAACATCTCGGGGTTAGTTATCCCGTGTAAAACCATGGAAGAAGCTCCCAGAAAATCACCGTGCTCTCCCCGTGCCACTGCTGCGACAGTCGAGAGGTCACTGTTCTTCGACGTAGCTGCATCTACGTTTACTTTCATCAAACCTCCCGGAGGTGGAATCCACCTAGAACCAGGAGTAGACTTCACTGTACCACGCACCTGTTTTGTCTCTGTCAATTTAAGATCAGCTAAGAACCTTTCAATGAAACAGTGCGTGGACAAAGGACTCTGAAAGATGTTTTCATGTATTGCTTTCCGGCGAGCATGCCAGATCGCCCAGAGCGTTACCCCAACTCTTGTTGTCTCCTCGTGCGTCATTGCCTGGAACAAAGCAGACAGCCAGGCCTTGGCGTGTGGTTCTTGTATGCTACAGACCAAATCCGTCGACTCCTCCGGAGCTAATGCCCAAACGCACTTCGCCATTCTGCACTCCACAAGGGAATGGAACCATGAATCCTCGTCACCACAGATGCCGCACGTGCTCACAGCGGACATATTCCGATGCTTCCGAACATCGTTCGTTGGCAAGGACTGGCGAGCAAGGCGCCACAGGAAAACTCTGATCTTAGATGGGACCTGTACGTGCCACAGCTTGGTCCATTCCTTCTCAGAAGCTCGAGTATCTGAAGAACCTGCACTGTTCTCCATCCATGTTGTTCGCTTTTCCCGAGTGCTCACCAGCATCCGGTATGCCGAGCGGACAGAGAACACGCCTCGGCGATCGTAGTGCCACGCCCAGAAATCACTTTGGCGTCTCGTACTCAGCGGAATTCCGCGGATCAGCTCCACGTCCATGGGGAGGAAGAAACGGTTCAGCTTCTGCATGTCCCATGTTAGTGAGAAAGGATCAAACAACTCACTTACCCGCAGCGGTGGTTCCGCCTTCAAGCAGGCAATCGGCCGGAGCAAACCATCCCTTGGTAACCAATTCGATTCCCATATGCTCGTATCTTCTCCTGTGCCAATTCGTCTAATAAGCCCCTGTTTCAGGACCTCTTTCCCATCTACAATTGCTCTCCATACCCGTGATGGAGATGATCCAACTTCAGCCTCCAGAAACTCCCCATTAGGGAAATAGACTGCTTTGAGAATTCGTGCACTAAGAGAGCTTGGATCTTGTAGAATCCTCCACGCTTGGCGAGCCAATAGAGCAAGATTAAATAGCTCAATATCACGAAAACCCAGCCCCCCAATGTGTTTTGGCTTTGTCATATCCTCCCATGACACCCAGCAGGTCCTCCGGTTCCCCTCTTTGCTGCCCCACCAAAATTTACGCAGCAAACTGTTAATGTGCTTGCATAGACCAACCGGCAATCTGAAACATGACATGGAATAAGTAGGAATTGCCTGTGCAACTGACTTGATTAAAACCTCCTTTCCACCAGCCGACAGCAACATCTCGAGCCAGCCCTGGACCCTCTTCCACACCCTGTCTCGGAGGTACTTGAAAGCTCCATTCACTGAGCTTCCCACATCGGATGGCATGCCTAAATACCGATCACTAAGTGTCTCATTGTGTACCTGTAGCACATCCATGATTTCCTGTCGAACATTTGCCTGACATCCTTTTGCAAAGTGGATAGAGGATTTATCCACATTGACTCGCTGTCCCGAAGCATCACAATACAGCTTTAGAACTTCATTAATCTCCTGAGCGCTCTCCCTATTCGCTTTGAAAAACAACAGGCTGTCATCGGCAAAGAGTAAATGGCTAACCATCGGGGCCGATGGTGCCACCTTAATTCCACTTAAGTGTGATGACTGATTTCTTGATTTTAAAAGGCACGAAAGGCCCTCTGCTGTTAACAAAAAGAGATAGGGAGAGATATGATCACCCTGGCGAATTCCTCTCGAAGGGATAAAATTGTCAAGACGCTCACCATTCAGCAACACTGAGAAGGAGACAGTAGATACTAGCCGCATTACCATCTCCACCCAAACCCGGTGGAAGCCAAGCTTAATCATAATGGCTCGTAGATAGCTCCACTCCACACGGTCATAAGCTTTGCGCATGTCTAACTTTAGAGCACAACACCGCAAATCCTTCTTTTTCTTGCGCTTCATGAAATGAAGGCACTCGAACGCAGTAATAATATTATCTGTGATCATACGCCCAGGAACGAAGGCGGACTGCTCCTCTGAAATGATCTCAGGCAATATACCTTTCAGCCTATTCGCCACCACTTTTGATGCCACCTTGTAGATAACATTGCATAGACTGATAGGTCGAAATTGGCCCAATTCATTCGGGCTTGCTACCTTTGGAATGAGGACAATAAAAGTATTATTTATTTGGCTAGGATCATCCTCTCCTCGCAAAACCCTCATCACAACTGAGGTAACCTCTTCCCCACATAAATCCCAATGCCGCTGGAAAAAATGTGCTGGGAAGCCATCCGGCCCGGGGGCCTTTGTAGGAAACATTTGGAATAACGCCTCTTTTACTTCCTTCTCCATGAAAGGCTTGATCAAAACATTATTCATCTCAGCCGTTACCTTTACAGGCACAGTGTTGAGCACTGCCTCCATGTGTGAAGTCCCTTCCGAACTGTACAGATTTTTATAAAACTCTGTAGTCGCCGTACCCATCTCATGGTCATCCTCAATAATTGATCCATCAGCACGCTTTAGTTTTGACACCCGATTCTTCCTCTTGCGCTGGCTGGCACGAAGATGAAAAAATCTGGTGTTCTTGTCCCTAGCTGAAAGCCACTGTATTCTCGACCGCTGCTGCCACATGATTTCCTCTTTGTGATTCAGTTCAACAATACGGTCAGTGACCTTGATCTCCGCATGTGATGGTCCCAGTCTTGTAGGATCAGATTGGAGCCTCTCAAGTTCAATCCGTAGCCTGCTCAACTCGCGCTTGACATGACCAAAGGTGTCACGCCCCTACCCTGCAAGCTGCCCCGAAACAGTCCCCAGTTTTTGTTGTAGTTCCTGCAAGCTCGTTGCCTTCCCTTCGTTTTGCCAGGTCTGTTGTACCATAGGGCCAAAGCTGCTCTCCGACTCCCACATCAGCTCATACCTGAACAACCCCGGTCCGCTCTTCCTGGGCCGTTGCTCCGGCTGCCGCCATGTCAACAGAATAGGTCCATGATCCGAGGCAGCAGCAGTCATGTTTTCAACCGTCGCGAGCGGGAATCGAGAGCACCACTCAGCCGTGGCCAGTGCCCGATCAAGCCGCACACGGCAGTATGAGCCCCCAGCCACGCGCTTCTCATAAGTCCAACTGCGGCCCTCGTAACCCACGTCACGGAAGCCGCATACGTCCACCACCTCTCGGGAGCCAGCAATCTGTGCGTAACTCCGTTCTCGAACACCGACATGTTCCGAGCGGTGTAGTACTTCATTAAAATCACCCAGGCAAACCCACGGTAGTGCCGAAGATGACTTGATGAATTTGATCATATCCCAAGTATTAAACAAACACAAGTAACTCTCCAGGGGTCAGCCCCTTGCTCGGTGATAATCGCATCAATGTGATACTGTGAAAATGGTAGAATCTCAACCTTTATGTCACTCTTCCAGAAAATACCAAGGCCTCCCTTGCGCCCCGTACTGCTTACAGCAAAATATTTATCATACCCTAGTGTAGAGCTAAGTCCTTCCACCCGTGATTTGTGCACTTGTGTCTCCAGAACACAGAGCACGGTGGGGGCAACACGTCGCGCGAAATCGCGCAACTCCTTCACTGTCGCGGCGTTACCCAAACCGCAACAGTTCCATGCCGCACAACTCATTGGTTCTGGCGGCACTCCTCGCCAGAGCCCGCCAATTGCTTTGTATTCTCGCCTATACCGGCCGCCGCCAGCATTGTCGATTTGAGTGTCTGCAGCCCAAAAGATTTCTGGGTTAAAACCTTCGCCGCAGCAAGCCACTTGACTCTCGGCCAGCTGCCCACGACCTCTTTTCCAAGCACGACGTCGTCAAGCTCTGCCTCATGCAGATTCATGTTCCTCAACAACTCATCCACGACCACGTCCTTGCTTGTCTTCCCGCTGCTTGCCTGTGAACTTTCCGCCGCCATGGCGTCCTGACTTCCCCGATCGGGACTGGAGCCTCCAACCCTAACTCGCTACCCTTGCCAAGGCCGGGAAGCCGGACCAGCCAGCCCCTTGGTCAGCCCGAGCGAAGGGAGTGAGCAGAGATCGAGTTGCGTCGATCGGAGACGAAGACCTTCGGTGGTGATCGCGACCGCCGCCGGAGTCGCCAGAAACCCTAGTTACCTAGGTCATCCTCCCCTGTCAATCCTGCACTCATGCCGTCTCTAGTTCATGTTGCGCTGTATGGTCCGGCCCATCTAAGAATTCTTTTTCCAGATTTGGCTTTTTTGTTGTATTGCTTTGCCGTTGTTTTTATTTTTTTTTCCTTTTTTCCTTACCCCATGTTTATTTTCCCTTTAAATTTTTATATTTTAAATTTTTGGACTATAGACATTTCCTTAGTATCGTACAGGAATTTGCGAAAAAAATAGTATATGCAAGCTTAAATTGATATTATACATGAACCTAAAATTTTATTTAAATAAATTAATAATGATATCTAATTAAGATAAGGTTTTTTTAAAATTTTATTATTATTTAAAGAATCGGACCAAGGCCAAACGCATCCGATTTGGAATTTCGACTGAATCCGGAATACCAAAACAATAAAATCATACACACCCGAAAAACATGATATCTTTTGCATACAAAACCAATTTTGGATGAACTTAGCATTGTTTTGAATCTAACAAGATCTAGATACTCACAAATATAAAACTAAAGGCCATTAAAGGAGGATAAATCCATAAGAAAAATGGTTTGACCTCTCTATAAAAGAAGAACCGAGAAAACCTACAATATAAAAATCACGACAAGTTTTTCATACGAAATCTATTTTTGATGAATTAGTGCTTGTCATGAAGATAACAACAAGCTCTAAAAACTAACACCCAAGAAAGATGATGCAAATGATGCAATGGTTTGAGGTTTCTACGAATGATGCGATCAACTACTCACTCGAGAGTCCCCGTTGATAGTATGACTATCAAACCTATAACCCGGTGAAAGAACATTTCTTAATCCTCTATTGGTTTTGTGTGTTAGGCAACAACACTAGTGAAGATCTAATTAAGTGTTAAGTTGATGCAATTTTATAGGTTTAAACAAGTCAGCATCGACCCTCCAAAAAGCCAAGTGAAAAGAGTTTGCACAGTCTAAGCTAGAAATCCAAGTCTGAAAACCGGATAATCCGGCCCCTATGTGGGGGCGGATAATCCGGCCCTCCGAGATTTTTAAAGATTTTGGCTAAGGGATGTTTGCGTCGTTGTGCGCGGCGTACTGGAAGGGGGGCGGATATTTGGCCGGATATTTCTCTGGGAGCCGGATTATTGGAAAACCGGATAATCCGGCCACCACTTAGGCCGGATAATCCGGCCCCTGGATTTCTCCAACGGCTATTTTCGCGAAGGGGTATAAATACCCCAAGTCGTCTTCAACCTCAGTCAGCTCGACCAGAAAAGAAAAGTTCCCCATTGTTGCAAGCTCAAAACTCCTCGATCTCCCAATCCGTCCACCCAAACTCGAGCTGAGGAATTAAGGTCTCGCCAACTGACCAAATATATACAAAGCCATCTCATTGGAGAATGAGTGATGCGTATAGATGCAGATACAAATAGACCTGATGTGTCATATCTTTTTTATGAACCTCTTCCACGAGCAAAACATGATCAGCACCAAGAGGCCATGGGTGTTAGATTGCGACAAATGTAAACTAGATTATTGACTCTAGTGCAAGTGGGAGACTGTTGGAAATATGCCCAAGAGACAATAATAAAGATTATTTGTTATCATATTTCTCGTTCATGATAAATGTTTACCCTCCATGCTATAATTGTATTAACCGGAAACAAAATACATGTGTGGAATATAAACAATAAAGTGTCCCTAGTAAGCCTCTTATGACTAGTTCGTTAGTCAAGAGTTGGTTAAGGTTTCCTAGCCATGAACTTGTTAAAGTCACTTGATAACGGAGTCACAACATTGGGAGAATGATGTGATAGCAGACCCATTTAAACCATAGCAATTGATCGTGTCACACAGTTTCATTGCCAACGCTTTTAGTATATGTCAAGTATAGTTTCCTTAGACCATGAGATTGTGTCACTCCCGTTTACCGGAGGAATACTTTGTGGACATCAAACGTCACTTCGTAACTGGATGATTATAAATATGGCTTTCAGGTATCTCCGATGGTATTTGTTGGGTGACATGAATCAAGACTAGAATTTGTCACTCCATGTGACGGAGAAGATATCTCTGGCCCCTCTCGGTAGTATAGCATTCTAAGGCTTGCAAGCATGTGGCTAAGTGGTTAGTCACGGGGATCCTATTCTATGTGAACGAGTAAAGAGAACTTGCCGGTAACGAGATTAAACTAGGTATGGCGATACCGACGATCGAATCGCGGGCAAGTGATATATCGTGAGACAAAGGGAATCGTATATGGGATTAATTGAATCCCCGACATCGTGGTTCAACCGATAAAGAAATTCATTGAATGTATAGGAATCAATATGGACATCCCGGTCCCGCTATTGATTATTGATTTGATCATGTCCATGTTCTCGAACCCCTAGGGTCACACACTTAACGCTTCGATGTAGTTAGGGCATACGCTGAGATATTAGATGGTGTAAATGAATATTGATTCGGAGTCTCGGATGAGATCCTAGATATCACGAGGAGCTCCAGAAGAGTCCGGAGATAAAGTTTCATATAAGAAAAGTGGTTTTCAGGTTCCGAAAAAGTTCGGGAATTTTTTGGCAGGGTACCGAAAAAGTTCTAGAAGGTTCCGGAAGGTTCCAGAGTGGGACCCACCTGTCCATAGGGTCCACATGGGCCATGGGGAGGTGCAAAAGCCCACATGGGCTGGCCGCACCATCACCCAAAGGGCCCATGCGGCTGGCCCCATGGGGGGAAACCCTAACCCTAATAAGGGGGCGCCTTGGGGGGCAAGCCACCCCTTGGCCGCCGGCCCTAGAAGGGAGGGGTGCACCCCCCAGCCCCCTCACCTATATAAGGAGGGGTGGAGGTGTAGGGGAGGGCTGTCCTACAACCCTAGCCGCACCACCCCATCCTCCCTCCTCTATCTCTCGTGCACGGCTTGGCGAAGCCCTGTCCGCGGGAATCCTCCACCATCTCCACCACCACGCCGTCGTGTTGCTGGGATCTCGCGAGCCTCTTCTCCAACTCTTGCGGGATCAAGAACGAGGAGTCTTCATCGAGCTGTACGTGTGGATACCGTGGAGGTGTTGCTCGTGCGGCGCTTCGTCGGATTGGATCTCGGATCGGATAATACATTTCCTCGCGACTAGATGAGTCTAGTTGCGCGGATCGACTAGCCAACCCCTGACTCGACAAAACACGCTTGGTTTTCTTCGAGGGTGAGATTGGATCTCCTTCTTGCTACCTCCATCTAGTAGATCTTGATCTTGTTTGGGTTTCTTCCGCCCTTTTGCGTAGGAATTTTTTTGTTTTCTATGCTACGAACCCTGCACAAACGAGACGTACTCCCCTCAAAAGGAGGAACTCGGGAATACATCCTTGTCTCCGCGTGCTTCACGCTCGGTTACTTCTATCCTTGCTACCTTTACTTGTATCTTGCGTAGTCCTAGTGCTTGCTTGTCATATAGGTAAATTCACCTTAGTTGCATATCTAGAGAATTTACCTTTTGTGTTAAGCCTTAATTGAAAAAGAATTAAAATTTGGAGTAGCACCTATTCACCCCCACCCCCTCTAGGTGCTCATACGATCCTTTCACCCGGTCTCCCAACAACCATCCTGAGACCGGTAAAATGGGAATCTAGGTCATAATTTTTCCTTGCGCATCCGACTTGAGCTATACGATGTCGATCATGCCAATCTCAAGTTGGAACACCTTTTTTATTTTTTCTTGCTTCGTGAAGACTCCAAATCCCCCCCCCCCCCCCCCCCCCCACATAGTCACTATGGGAAATCCTTACTTAGTAATATCTTTAGATGTCCATTAGCACCAAATAAATTTAAAGCTTTAAGCATATGATTTCTTTGAGATGGTCCTCTTAAACTTACACTTCTCAACCTTGACGACGATCGAAAATTGATGTCATCCCCTCATGCACTATATGAAATATTTCTTTTGATGCAGGTACGTGGAAATATACCTAACCCCATAAAGAAACGCAAAACACATAGATAATAGGTTAGTTCAATGCGCAATTTATAATTGCATACTATACCACAAGATCACTTGATCCTACTCGGTACAAATTCTACACTTTGTGTGCTGATCAACTTGACTCCAATCTTTGCACTTTATCTTGATTAAACTTTTATATTTTCTTTCCGCTTCATTATGATGATGGTTTGAAGTTAAGCATGAATGCCCACATAGTATTTGTTGCTTAAATACATGCTCTCCATAATCTCAACTCTCTCATGACCATCCTTGAGATCACACACCTTCACTTAGAAGATAGATTATTTGGCAAAAATGTATAGATCTAGATCTCCTCTCTTTTTCCCTAAAAAAGATGCAAGAAATATTGGAGGAGATGGAGAGGAATGAAGATTGTGACTGAGGCCTATTGATAGATACCGGCTGAGATTGTAGGTTCTGTTGTAGTGCCCGTCGCTAGTTATGCTCATGGCTAGTTGTGTGCCTGCTGGCGTCGTAACCTTGTTGAAGGCGTGGACGACACAGTCCACAATCCCGCCGAAATCGCTCCAGGGGATAGACATGTCCGGGTCGGACGTTGGCGACGCCTAGCGTCGTTCTCTCCGTGGGGGCAACTTGTGGGAGTTGGACCTGGCTTGAGGGACCAGTGGCATATGGTGGTGTCCGAGATGGTGGAGCGGTGTTGTATCTATCGTATCAACGGGGACGAGTCTCGGCGGCATGGTGCAGCGGGGTATCAACGACGGAAGTGTGATGACAGACGCGCGCAGGGTGGAGGCGTTGTCTGGCGCCATGGCGGCGTCGATGGCAGGCCTGTTGAGAGTCTTCACTTCAATCTACACTCTAAAGATGGGAGGGCGGAAGACGGCGGTGGCGATTTTCGTAGCGTGCGCATGAGACGCTATCTCTGGATTTAGCCGATGAGCCGACGATGGTAGTGTCCGAGGCATAAGGCGTCGATGTTCCTCTATCGTTTTGTTCTAGTGGGTGGTGCTTTGTCACCTAGTTTGGTGGCTTTAGTCTGTATGTTTGTTGTGAGGCTTTATGTCGGTCTTTGTTGAATAAATAAAATAAATAAATGAGATCGTATGCATCTTTTCGATGGAGCGGCCGGGTAGTTCCCCATTTTGGAAAAAAAGTGTAGGCCTCACGAGTCACATGTGAGGGGAATAGTTATAGTATATGTGGATTACCCACATTGTTTTCATCCGTCGAAACTGTTGGTTCTACTCGTTGATGCATGAAACTTGACAGTTGTTAGGTGCGTCATGTTATAATCTCGGGTATTACCCTGTATTGGGCTTGTAACAAACTCCTTTTCTATCACTACATCGATACACAACGATTTTTGCGTTTTCTAAAAAAAGTCCAATGCGTATACGGCACGAGCAACGGTCAATCACTCTCTAGGAAACAAACACATAGCTGCACCTGCCTTGCTTCTCTCTCTAGACTACTAATCTATACCGCCTTTAGTGTACTTTGTTCGTGCTAGCCTAATCCCTTTGCCAAAATTGTTTGTCCTACACATCGTTATCAGACAATTCCCTGCCAAGGTGGCTGAAATTGCTGGGATGAGCTGACGGTTCACCATTCACACATGACAAGATGATGTGACGATGCGATCACATCTCTAGGTGGCTAAGGCTTTGGCGGCACAACGTGACAAGGCGGCTTTCTGCAAGGCCGGCGCATGCCGAAATCTTAACCATTTCTCCTCTGATTTGGCTTTCTATTACTGTTATATTATTCCATTTGGAGTAACACGCTTCGTGCACACAGAGATTAGCAGGTTCGATGCATCACCCACCAAGTGACGGCTGCTTATATTCCAGTGACGAAAAAGCAAGCATTGCCAGCAAACAAAACATCGACTTCTCATCATCTTCTACCTTTTCTCCCTAGAGTGTTAGCCATCATCTACGTGCGATGCTGACTCGGCTCCATAGGTGCAACTGGCTGGGGGCGGCTCCGGCGATAAGTTCTTCTCCAACCGTCCATGTCATCCTCCAGCACATCACCTTCTCTCTTTCGGCGCCGCAGCATGTTAGGATAATCGATCCTGCCTGCCTTAGGCTTTCATACGAACCGTCTTTGTCCAGGTCGGCGCATTTCTTTTCTGCGAGAGGAATTCTGGGTACCGTGCGTGTGTGGCAGGGGGTCCAGCGTGGCACCTTTGGTCTGGCCAACTTGGTGTTTTCCTTGTCTAAAGCAGCTGCCTGATCCATGTGGAAAAATTCTTTCAGCTGAGGATCGCTGTCGTCGGCAGCCACTAGACCGGATTCGATATTCAGGGCTTGATCAGTAGTATTCTTCTGGAAGCGAAATAGCCATGCAGTTTGAGATTCAAGTGCAAAAAAGAGTACAGGAAGAATGATGACACTTGAACTACCGGCCAATAACATATTTTTTCAGAAAGTGTTTAACTGGAAGCACAGCGTACCACTGTGGCATAGGTGAAGTCTTGCTTTCATCATGTCACGCTTCTCGTTTGATCCGATCCAGCGGAGCTTTCGGTATCCTGCAGAAAGAAATGGCCTAATCAGTCATTACCTTGATTGAATCCCCGGTGCATTGTGAGGTAAGCGGAACACAGCCTTTCGAGGCACCTTTAGCCATTCGCGCCCAAAGTTGAGTGTGACAAAAGAGCCAACATCTGCTTAATCAGTAGGAGAAAATTTGCACCTGAAGGGACAACACAATTCACAAAGGCAATCATGTTATCTATGTAAAATACCACTAAGCAACAGGAAAAGTAAAATAGAGAGAGCAGACAATAGCATTTTCACACCAAAAATGAGACTCTTATATCGAGCAGCACTTCCAGGGGCGAAAAAGAATGGGCGATAGGATCCAAGAACGATAATCTTGATCGATCAATTATGGATCCAATAATTTCACAAATAAAAAGGTTCCGTGGGTCCAGTGATGCAAGACTGTAAGCACACTGGTCCAGCTACCACTGCCATGTGCCTCAAGCACCAGTTGGCACTTTGGCACCTAATGCCGAGCTGCCATGTTCACTGATCTGCCATTTTAGGGATAATCCCTCCAGCTTAATCAAGATCTGGGCTAACTAAGCGAGTACAACCTCACTGTCAAAGAGCACTGTCAGTCTCAGCTCTGCAATAGAAAACACATCTGACAGAGGAAAGGTCGGTATAAAGCCCACCAGCTTTTCAAGACTTATATGCAAAGAAGCCAGCCAGCCTCTCTCGCTCCCTCCCATTCTTTCTTTCTTTCTTTCTTTTTTTCCCCACTTTCTTTCTCTTCTTCCCATCCTGATCTGGAGCAATGGCGACGGAAGCGGAAGCACGAGAGGCAGCAGATGGAGAGGTAAGCAATGACTTTCTGTGGTCTATGAAGTTTTTTACCGCACTCGCTTCCTTCTGTTTCCATGCATGCATACTCTGTGAAGAGAGCTTCATTGTTGCAGAATCAGCTGCACAGTGAGGAGCATATTTGTAATAGTTCAGTAGATTTCAACCAGTTTTGCAAGAGAAATCATCGTTGCTGTCTTACTTCTGGTTCCACAATCTCTTTGTTTCGCTTATCTCCCCCTTAGCATCTACACAAGGTTCTTCATGCAGCCAGCTTTGTATTTTGAAATGGCACTGCACACGTCTTTGTGTTCCTAAACAAACGATTCAGAATCAAAGCATGATTTGCAAAATAGCGCAAGAAGTGAACGCGAATTAGATGAGCGATCAGGTTCCAGTTTAATTCATAACAAACTGAATAAAGATGTCTTAACTTTCCAGAATAATATTTTTCCAGATTATACAGAAAATTGTGTGCGTTAGTATTTCTTTAGAAGGATCCTTTTTCAGGGAAAGACTTAACTTTGTGAGAAGAACAAAGCAACATACTTCCATAGCCTATCTACTCATGGCAATTATCACTTTACAGTACACTCTGTTCTGTTGATTAATGATAAAAGTATTCACAACCAGTACCCTCTGTTCACAGCCACTTGGTAATTCTTTCCTGAACTTGATATGATGTTAACTGGCATGCAGATTCAGTCAATATTAAGAAAATGTCATCCAAAACCCAACAAAGCACTAGATATTGTCTTCTACAGTTCTAGCTATCGAGAGGAAACAAATATGTCATAGAACTTAAGCCTGGAAGTTACACTGAGCATGAATTGTAAAGTGCGTTGTGATAAGGGAAAGGCATGAAATAAGCAAAGGTTACTTAAAGCATGCAGAAGCACATGATTGCAGTACTAATTCACTAAAATATAAAGCATATCGTATTGTTGGCATTCTGTGCTTCATGTAAAAATTAGTCAAGGCTCTTCGAGTCATAAGGTTGTCCAGTTAGGATGCCCGCATGGCAGGATCTGGATGAAAAAGTTAAGCCAAGACTTCAGTTGGCTATGCCACCTAGGTTGGCATGTGGTACTGCTGTACTGTTTAGAAAGTTATTCCTGCTATTTTGTTGACCAGTCTCAGCAGACTCCTCATGCACTGAACCTACATGTGCCATTCAGTGCCATATATTAGTAAGACCTACTAATATATGCCAAGCGAAAATCCTTGCTGTCATGTACTACGTCTGTTCCATATTATAAGCTTTTTTAGCAAACTAAACTAGCTTGCTAAAAAGGCTTATATCATGTTTGTTGGATATCCTTTTGTACGAATTATAACTGCAAGCAGACAATGTCAAAGAATACCGAATCTGACAATGCATAGATCATCACATCCTATTTTTTTCATCCCTTTTTTTTGTAATATAATGACAGCCTAGAGTGGCATGCCGTGTACTTCAATTTGAATGTTGGATTTACCTGTTCATTTCCCAGGAAGTTCAAGTGGAAGCTGCGGATCTGGGAAGAGCCCATTTGCAAATGAACCTAGACGGCAAGCTTTCATCTAATCAAGAGATCAAGGACGAGGCCAAAATCATGGATTCAACTGAAGGTCTGTTGAAGGTTACAGAGGATCAGGTTTCAAAAAAAGCACCCTCTTCAGTTGAAATTCCTCCAGAACATACTCCAAATGGTACGGCATCCTCTCTGAATGGCCATATGAACGAAAGGAAGATTTCAAATGAAAAGCCACAAGAAAATGGCCAGAAAGATAACAAGCAGGTAGAAGCCTCATTAGATGGAATAAGCACCGATCAGAGCAATAAAAGTAATGGCGAACAGGCAGTTGATTCTTTAGGCCATGTTGAGAACACTATGGAAGATACCAGCCTTCTGAAACATGAGAATGAAGAGCCCCAGGAACATTATAAACAAGATGTAGAAGGTGCTGCAGTGGAGAACATAACGGTGCACGAAGACACATTGCAAACTGACGAGCAACCAATTGATGCTCAACAATGCCAGAATCTGGAACCAGCAGAAGTAACCGAGAACACACAACTTGCAAGTACGTCATGTATTCCTCATGGCGACGTTGTAGCTGAAGCACCTGCTGGAGTCCAAACTTCTCTGGAGCCTAATGTCGATGACTCTGATGCCCTTCCAGATGCTACCCCTGGAAATGCAGAAACAGAACCAGCTAAAGTGGATAAAGAGAGCTGTCCACAAGATGAAGATGTTGCAGAACATCCAAATGAAATTGTCAAACTAGAAGATCAACCGAGTAAGCAAACTGATGATGTGGGTGCAGACTTGGTGAAGGAAGAGGTGCCTAAAAGCAAGAAAGCTGATGTGCCAGAAGATATGACTACAACTGAGCAAGCCGATGCGTTGACGAATGGTGATCAAGAAGAGGTGAAGCAAGAATCGCCAGAAGTAACCAGCGACCCTGTGCGTGAAAAAACTGAAGAAACTTCCCATGAGAGCAATGCGTGCACCTATGAGGAGACAACTCCAGAACATGATGTAGTGACAATGGAGCCAGCCCTCGATGTTCAAGAAGTGCAGAGCCAGGGATTAGCAGAAGAAAGAGCAGATGCCAAAGAAGTTGATGCCGAGAAAACAGTTCAGCGAAGTGGTGTTGCTATTGAGGAGGCAACTCCAAAAGATAACATAGCAACCATCGAACCAAGTTCTGATATCCAACATGTAAATAATGTGGAATCAGAAGAAATCAAGGGTCTTGAAGATGCCAAAGCTGAAGAAACCTCCAATCAAAGCAATGTGACAATTTCTGAAGATGCAGCTCAAGATAAGGAAGCAACAGAAGATATACAACCAGTGCAAGGGTTGGAAGAACCTAAGAACAATGGAACTGTCGAACTGGATGAAGCTACTAATCAACCACATGCTAATGTCCTCAATAACCTTGCTCAAGAAGATGGTGTACCAACATGTCAGCCACAGGTGATGGAATTAAAAGAAGAGGTGAAGGACACTGGAGTCACTGAAACTCAACAAAGTCATGCTGCTGCTTCAGAGGAACTAGTAACAGAAGATAATTCTATGGCAGTCGAGTCACGGAATGATGATATCCAGCAAACCCTGGGACAAGGATCAGTTAAAGTTAAGGACACAGAAGCTTCCGAGACGCAGAAAATCTTCCATGAAAGAACTATTTCTGCTTCTGAGGAAAACTCTGTAGAAGATAATATCACAGCAGAAGGACCAAGCTCTGATGCCCAAGAGGCAGATAATGTAGAATCAGTAGAAGAAATCAAAGATAACACAGCTGGCAATATCGTCGAAGCCTCTAATGTGGCAACTGTTGAAGAGGCAGATCAAGAAAATAATGTGATAACAAGTGAGGATGTGTCTGAACAGCAAAAGAGGGAGTTTGAGCCAGAAGAAATACAGAACACTAAACTTGTTGAAACAGAAGAGGCTTCTGATCAAAGGGATAGGGCTCTCCTGAATGATCCCGCCCCAGAAGATATTATGCCAAGTAATGTTCTGAAGACTGAGTCAACAGCAGAAGTAGCGGAAACTGAACCCACTAAAACCGAAGCACTCCCCCAGGAAAGTAATGTTTCCACTTCTGAAGAGGCTGCTTCAGAAGAAAATATAACAGCAAGTGTAATAACTTGTGATGCTCAAGAAGTAAATAATTTAGAACTGGCAGAAGATGTTGCGGGCAACAAAGATACCAGAACTAAAGAAATCTCTGACGAAAGCAATGAAAGAAACGTTGCTAGTCTGGAGGAAATGGCCAACGAAGATAACACAACAATCCTAACAGATACCAGTATTCAGCAGCTTCAAGAGCAAGAACCAATTGAATTCAGGGACACTGAAGCTAGTGAACCTCAGGAAATCTCCCCATCTCACACTGTCTCTACTTCGGAGGAGTCCACACCAGAAGATAATGTGACTGCAGAACCAAGTCCTGACACTCATGCAGAGAATTTAGAATCAGCAACAGCAACCGAGGAAACTAAAGATGTGAAAAGCACTGTTGCAATTGCTGAGGAGGAAACTCTAGAGGAGCATGTACAGGAATCTGAGGCACCTGTTCATACACCACCAGTGGAGGAGCCAGAACTAGAAGAGACCAAGAACACTGATAATCAAATGGATGCCACCGTCCTTGAGAACCCAACTCATGAAGATAACCCATCCGCAAGTGAGTCGCTTGTGATGGAATCAGCAGAAGTGAGCAGTAGTGAAGCCACTGAAGGTCAAGATATGCCTCAAAGTGAAGTTACTCAGTCGGAAGACCACAAAACAGAAGAAAACATGACAGCAACTGAGCCAAAAATCTTGGAACGAGAACCATCTGCTGAACCACCAAGTATCTCACAACAAAGCACTGTTTCAAGTTCAGAAGAGTCTGTTACAGAAGATGTAACAGCAAAAGAGCCAGCTTCTGATATCAAAGAATTGCCAACTAAAGAACCAGAACTTATAGAGGAACATAATGTTGTGAAAGCTGGAGAAATATCCAACCAAACCAGTGGGACAATTGTTGGAGAGAGAGATCAAGAGAATCTAGAATCAGCAACAGTAACCGAAGAAACTAAAGATGTGAAAAGCACTGATACAATTGCTGATGAGGAAACTCTAGACAAACATGTACAGGAACTTGGGGCTCCTGTTGACATACTACCAATTGAGGAACCAGAACTAGAAGAGGCCAAGAATACTGAGCCTGTTGAGGTGCATGAAAATGTGATAACAGATGACCTGCCAGCAGAAGAGGTGAAGGATACTGAAGCCATAGAGATTGCAGAAAACCATAATGTGAGTGGTGACCTCACAGAAGATGTCAAAAACATAGTTGCTCTTTCAGACCAGGCAGCTCCTGACGATCATGCAAAAGCAACAGAGACAACTGCTGATATACCACAAGTGCAAGAGCCAGAACTAGAAGAGATCAAGAATAGTGAACCTGTTGAAGTACTGCCAGAAGAAGAGATCAAGGGCATTAAAGCCATGGAGACTGAAATGATCCCTGATGAGAGTACTAGTGCAAACATCAGCGAGCTCACCAATGATGTGAAAAGCAATGTTGCGCTTGCAGACGAGGCAGCTCCTGAAGAACAGGTAATAGCAGCCGAGGCAACAACTGATAAACCACGAGCACAAGAGCCAGTAGTAGAAGAGATCAAGGATACTGAACCTGTTAAGGTGGAAGAAAATATATTAGCAACTGACCACACAGTAGAAGAAATCAAGGCCACTGAAGCCATGGAAACTGAAACAATCAACGAGGGCATTGATGCAAAGAACAGCGAGCTCACTGAAGATGTGAACAGAAACTTTGCTCTAGAAGACGAGGCAGCTCATGACGGACATGTAATAGCAGCCGAGACAACAGTTCGTATACCACAAGCACAACAGCCAGACCTGGAAGAGATAAAGAATAGTGAACATGTTGTGGTGAAAGAAAACATGTCAGCAAGTGACCTGCCAGCAGAAGCAGAGAAGGAAACTGAAGTAATCAGCGAGAACACTGATGCAAATACAAGTGAGCCCACTGAAGATGCGGAAAGAAATGTTGCTCTTGCGGACAAGGCAGCTCCTGAAGAACATGCAATAACTGAGGCAACAGTTCATATACCACGAGCACAAGAGCCAGAGCTAGAAGAGATCAAGAATGCTGAACAGGTTGAGGTGGAAGAAAACATATCGGCAAATGACCTGCCAGCAGAAGAAGTGAAGGACACTGAGACAATGGAAACCGGAGCAATCAACGACAGCACTGATGCAAACATCACTGAGCTCACTAAAGATGTTGCTCTTGCAGACAAGGTAGTTACTGACGTACATGTCAATATACCGCCAGCACAGGAGCCAGCAGTGGAAGAGATTAATAATACTGAACCTGTTGAAGTGGAAGATCGTATAACAGCCGATGACATCCCAGCAAAGGAGATAAATGACACTGAAGCCATGGAGACTGAAAAACTCCCTCATGAGAGCTCAGATGATAGTTTGACAGCAACTGCATCACTTGCTGATATCCAACAAGCTCCGGAACAAGAAGCAGTTGAAGAGAAGAAGTGCACTGACACCACAGAAAGCCAAGGAGAACCCCAAAAGAGCATTGTTTCAACTGCTGCTGAGCTTACTCCAACAGAAGAAAACACAACAGTAACAGAGCCCACTCGAGATACACATGTACTGAATGCAACCGCCCAAGAAATCAAGGGTAGTGAACAAGTCAAAAATGAGGAATTTTCTGATCACTTCTCTACTGATGAAGTGTCAGCTAAAGAAAGTCCTTTGCTAGGAGGTGAGCTCGCTTCCGATGTTCAACAAGTGCTCGAACGAGCCGAAGAAACCAGGGGAATTGAAGCTGTGCAAACTGAAGATGACCAGCAACATGGAGTTTCAAACCTTGAGAAGCCAGTGTCAGAAAATAATGTGCCAGAGAGTGAGGCAAATGTTGCTAATCAAGTGCATGAGAGATCGGTAGAATTAAAAGACACTGAAGCTACGGGAACTGAAGAAATATCTATCCAAGTCCCTACTACTGAAAATGCAGCTCAAGAAAGAAGTGAACCGGGAAGTGACCCAGATTTGCTTGTCCAATCTGAAGACAGCAAGGATCAACTAGTAAAGGCAGAGGAAACAGGCCAAAGTAATGGTGCCAGCCATGGAGAACCAACTGCAGAAGACAATGCTGCAAATGAAACCGACCCGCTTGCTGATACTAAAGAAGAGCATGGACTAGAATCAGTAGAAGGAAACAAAGGCATTGTTGCCACTGAAGGTGAAGAAGCCTCCCATCCAAGCCAAGATGTTGGTTTAGAGGAGCTAGTTTCAGAAAGTATTGTAGCAACAATTGAGCCAACTTCTGATATTCAGCAAGTAAATGACTTGGATGAAGCAAAAGAAATGACCGTCACTGAAGCCATCGATGATGAAGAAACTTCCTGTAAGAAAACAGAGGTTGCTACTTTGGAGGATCCATCTCCAACAGATAATGGAACGTCACCAAAACAAAAGGTATTTGCACTTAACCAATAGTTTCTTAATCTATCTGACAAATACAGCACACATCATTTCGGATATATGTTAAGAGATGTAGCAAGAGACACATAGAAGCACTATCATCCATCATAACATTGTAACTACATGTATCATCAACTTGTAGGTTGCCTACTATCAATATCTGACATTATGTTGTATACAAAAAAATTACCAAGGTTTAAACAAAGTGATGTAAAACTGTTTTCTACCTGAAGTTATACAATGCAAACTGGATTGAAGAACTTTAAAATTATTCCATTTCAGTCATAAATCCTGCAATCTGTACCAGCAGAAAAATGCCACTACTTGTGTGAATTTGAGCATACTCACAGGAGAACTCACTAGTGCATTTTATACAGGACGAACCATCTGGCTTGGGTGAAAAAACTGCTTTTACAACTCAGTTAGATGAGAGCCCTACTGAGGAAGATGTTGTACAAATTTCTGGTGAAGATACAGTAGGGATTTCAAACAAAATTGAGCAAGTCAAAGAAGAGTCAAAAGCTGTAACTGAACATGATGCAATAAAAAGTGGTGACCATACCAATGATCAAGACAACGAGCAACTTCACAATGTTGAACTTCAAATGCAAGTTTGTGAGCGGTTACTTGATGTTTCGGCCATTGAGCAGCCAGATGAGGACGTACAAAAGGTTAACTTAGATCAGCAGCAGAACAAAGATGATGCGATTGAAAAGCAAGCAGAAGAAATTCAGAGAGATGAGCAGAAACATGATGACAGCAGCACTGATTTAACCACAGAAACACTATTGGATCCCCAGAGCAGTGAAATTGGCACAACAAATTTGCATGAGGGCACTGATGTGTTTAAGGTGAAGATTTCTAAAACTCAAATGCATTTTATAATTTATCTCCAAACTTTTCTCATGCAGCTCCTATTCAATGATTTCCAGGCTGAACAAACAGAGACAGTGTCTACTGAAATGATCATGAATGAACAAACCCAACATATACCCCAGGGATCCATCCCAAGCATTGCAGATGTGAAGGAGAAATCCACAGAAATAGAAGAAATGTTTGAACAAGAAAATGCACCCAACAGCACTGACACTTTATATACTGATGCTGAAGATGAGAAGGAGAATGTAGCAAAACCTTCTACTGATGAACAGGATGGAACAATTGATGAAACTATAAATGAAGAGGTCAGTCCAAATTTTTCCATTAAGCGCAGCATGAGAAATTTAGGCATGATCTTGTTTTGTTAATAACTTCAATGTTGGACCACATAAATTCAAACTTGAAAAAAATTAGGGCTCTCCGTGTTCTAAGAAACAGCAATTTTCCAGGTTACTATGCAGAAAAAATGTTTAAAAAAATTAAAGAGCAATATTTTAATACATGTAGAGTAATGTAACATTGATTAACAAGTATGTTTTTCAAAAATAATATATCCATCTCATGACAATACTAAGCACTAATTCCTACTATTCCTAGCACACTTAATAATTGCATAGGCTCGATATTAAGTAGAATTATCATTAAGGTCAAGCAAATAATCAGAATGACCATACGAGTTCATTGGCATACACCAACAATTGTCAAAATTTTACAGTACAGAGCTCAAAAACACCGCAGTGATGACTGGTGGAAACTTCTCATCAGTCATGCTAAAACATTATATGTTTTGCTCCTCTTGTAGGATGGAAATGGTTCTGCATCAGACATCAAGAAAGATCTTCAAAAAACATCTGACCCAGCTCCTTCAAATGAACAAATGCTAGAGAATGTAAGAATTATTGATGTGATTACTACTTATGATTTCATACACTTTGAAAATAATATTAATACTTTTCATTCAGTGAGGTAACTATTTCAAAGGTGGGTCAGCTACCATCCTTTAAGAAACCCCCCTTTTTAACAACAGATAAACTCACATTAGAGAAAATCAAAGTAAGCTAGAAACAACACACCGAGTTGTACAGGCAATACAGAATATCAATAAGATAAGGAGACATGAACTTGAGCTTTGCAGCCAGTAGAAAAAGTATTCTTCTCCGCAGCATCTGTAATTTCAGTGGTAGTTCATCTCTAGACAAAATTTTCCTACTTTTCCCCATGGTGGCAGGTCTTAAGAGTAGCTTGTTTCTGAATCTGCGGTGAAATAAAGATACCAGTCACTCGCCCTCTACATATTTAATTATATCATGATGATCAGCGAAATGAGCAATCATAATTGATGTGCAGAATCCTACAGTGGTTCCTCAGAATGTTGAACCCAGAGTACATAGAGAGGAGGGAGAATGCAGAAACAAGGCCAATGATGCTATGCAGGCCATTCAAGCATCAGAAGAAGAGATCGTTGATGAAGTGGAAAAGAAGCAAGATATGAAAGATGAAGACACCGATGTTAACAATGATAAAATTCAGACCAAACCTGTAGATGAAGAGGCATCTGTACTGCATTCCAATGACAGCACAGATACTAAAGTGGATGATACCATGAGCCCCTTTGCAGAAACAGTACATGGAAGGATAGATGCACAGCCCGCAGAAACTGAAGAGGTGGAGGAAAACAAGGGATTCAGTTCCATTTCAGAATATGTTGCAGAAAAATCTAAGCAGGATGATGTTGAGAAGGACTTAAGCATTCATCCAAAGGTCAGTGTTTTATACTCATAACAAGTTCATGTGACCAAATTTTCGGGTCAGATCTGCTTTTATTAAATTGTTAAGGCTATTACTTTTTTGTGAAAGAAATAAGTGGAATTTTTTTTGTGTCATTCAGGTTGTAGATGACAATTTGGCAACAGCAGAACAGAATGGTGCAGAAGTTGAAACTAAATCAAATGAGGAAATGGCGACTAGTTATATCGCAGTCCCAGAAGCAGTCAAATTTGATGAAGCTATCGACCATAAGGTTAGTAGTCAAATTCCTTAGCTATTATAAATCCAGATTTAAATTTATTCCTTTAAGCTAATTCCACTTTTCCAATTTAGGCTAGTGGAGCTGATGGGGAACTATCTGGTGAAAATCTCGAGACCTTTGAGGACACCAGAAGGAATCTTGAGGCTTCATCTGTAGTTGCAGCATCCGGAAAAAGTATGAACGAAGACAAGGAACATCATAATATTGCTCTTCCGGCACACTCTGCAGTGGATGGAAATACAACTGAACAGGCAACTGGCTCAGAGGTGACAGAAAGAGGGCTGTTATTTCCAGAGAAGCCACTCCCCACTGAATCAGAAGAGCATGAAGAAAGTCAAACAACAAAAGAACAAGATGAAGAGGACATACATGAGGAAGAAACTGGTGACACGGAGAAAGAAGCTGAACAAAGTGATTTACCTGTCTCCAATTTTCTGATGAACCTGATAATGGGAAAAGAGAGCACTGAGCCAGATGGAAATTTGGAATTTAAGGCTGAAAAGAAGCAAGAAGAATCTATAAAAGATGGCAGTTGTTTGATCACCTCTAAACATGAAGAAAGCTTTGTGCCAATTCCTACAGAAAATAAGGTGGACGCCAAGCTCATCATTGAACAAGGAACACCTGATTTCAAGCTGGAAAGTGATGAAGAGCTCAGTAGGAACACTCAGAATTTGGAAGCACCAGTATGCAAAAGCAATGTCCAAGGTGAAATTTCTAGTGAACTGGTACCAGGTGGACCTAACCTGATGACAGAAGTAGAAACTAGAGACGTCAAGCTGGGTGTAAAGGCAACCAATTCTGAAGAAGGAAGCTTGAACAACAACCTTGATGACTCAACAAACTCAAAGGCTTCTCAAGAGGATACATTAGAGGAAGGAAGAGCAGACCTTCAGCATGAGTCTTTACCTGAAGACATAAGTTCTGATGCAGTAGCCGGGCAAACACTCTTGTCGACAGAACCACATATGGGTGATGAAAAGAAATTGCCAAAGGACAATGATGATCTTCAGAGTCCTCTTAGCACAAAAGGAGAACAGTCCACTGAATCTTCCATCATTGAGGCCGAAAGTGCTGTCGAGGCAGAACTGGAGAAGGAAGAAGAGAAATATCATACAACCAACACAGGTGGAGCTACTGAAGGACAGGTAGAAAATTCGCATGATAACTCGCAGAAAGGAACAGAAGCAATATCTGATGAGCGGACAGCTGAAATTACTGAACGAGATATGGGCACTGAGATAAATTTAGTTAATGAAAAGGAGATTCCGGCAGGCTCAGAATGCGAGGAGGAAAAACAAAGCTATAAGTTATCAAGCAGTGAACTAGACAACTCTGAGAAAGATTTGGATATTCAGCCAGATGGTTCCAGCTTGCATATAAACCACGATAAGCAAGATGAATTTGCTGGATACCAAATTGTGATGGAGAAGAATAACCTGCTAGACAAACCAGGAGAGTCTAGCATGCACAAGGAGCAAGAAACGGAAATTGGACAAAAGTCTCCTAACGAATCTGATGGAGGCGATCAGAATCGTTTGGCCATAATAGAACCTGCGATCAAAGAAGAGAATGTAAATAGAACAGTTGAAAGCCATGTGCAAACAGTGAACACAAAATCTGATGAAGAGGAAGAAACATATAAGTCACGGGTTCAAGAACGTGATCTCGATGTGGTTTCAGCAAAAGAAGCTCCCGAGATTAAAGAAAATGCTGTGGAGATGGCAAAGCCAGAATTAAGCACAGATGAAGAACAAATTCCAAAGAAAGATAAATCAAATATGGCAGAAGAGAAGACTTATGTTGAGAAGACAAAGGATGAAGAGGAAGCTAAGAGTTTCACTGGTGAAGCGACTACGAAAATTGAAGAACAAGGAGCAGTACAGAAGGTGTCACAGCGTGATCTCAATGTGGTTTTACCAACAGAAGCTCCTGCGAGTGAAGAAACTTTTGTGGATATTAAAAAGCCAGAGTTCAAGGCAGATGAAGAACAGAGTCCAAAGAAAGATGAATCAAACATGGCAGAAGAGAAGAGTTATGATGAGAAGACAAACAGTGACGAGGAAGCTAAGAATTTCAGTGATGAAGCACCAACGAAAATTGAAGAACGAGAGGCAGGACAGAAGGCATCACCTAAGAAACATAATCTCCTATTTGGTGTCGGGTCAAAGGTAAAGCACCAACTAGCAAAAGTGAAGAAAGCTATCATAGGCAAGCCAGGTCACACAAAATCTGAATTAGAGAAATCTTGAAACTGCATTCACCTTAGAGCATGTATATTTTTTGTTGATATTTGTACCTTTGTATGCATTTTACTTGAGGTGCAGTTTGCCGTGATGGTACTAGTGATCTTCAAGGTTTCTCTATGGCCATTGCACTGAATGTTGTGGTGTTGAAGAACGACTGTAAATATAGATAGTGTGTACATCGAAGTTTGGTAATTGTTTGAGTTTGGGGTATAACTGAGTATAATATGAGAAATTCAGATCGTTTGCTTCTTCTTCACTGGTATGTATGTACTTTTTCATGATCATCATGCAACATACTTTCCTTTCCTACTAAAACCATGTGTGCTTACTCTGTCTTTCTGCTCTGGTTCTGATGTGTGTAAGCTTAAGTCATCAAAGGAACGTGCAGTGCCAATCAGATTATCAGACTATGCTAAAACATGGTTCAAAACTTGAATGTAGTAAACAATATAAACGGATCTTACATGATGCAGTAACAGTAACTATGAGTCCAATATAATGAGGAGAATAGGTGTAGGAAATTATGAACGCACGACTCCAGACTCTTCGAACAAGAAGGATCTACTTTATATTCTTTAACCACGCCATCCAATGGGCTGAGCAAATTAAGGCTGGGGAGATGAGAACAGTTCCGAGCAAACCTGGTGCGATGCCATGGGTGGAAGATCTCCACCCGATGAACATTCCAATTGCACTGAGCCTATCTTGTCCTTTGCAGTGCTCCACCATGACCCTTGTCCTTCGTAAGAACTAAGAAGGAACGCGACTTGAGCCACCACCACAATGCAGACCAAACCATCATGCTCCGTCCCTGGACGAGGTGGCCAGCTCAGTGAGAGAGGTCAGTGGCATGCAGCAGAGGTGGACGAGCCTTGAGCAGGTGGTGGGCATGCCGTGGAGGCAACACACAGCGCCTGCAAGGCTGCAACACGCCCAACAGGCTGACCGCCGCTATTAGCTGCTCTTCACCCCGGGGCCGGCCAGGGTGCGGCGCGACGGCCGAAGATCTCTGCGTGATCCCGACGGAAATTTGAGCACTCCTCCGGGCCGAAAAATCACAATGGCGAGAAGCGATTTTGGGGTCAGCGCCAGGTCGCAGACAGAACCATCCCGCCGCCCGCGCATTGTGCCCGCTGCCCGGGCCCCGGCCACCGCCTCTTCCACGCGCGTGCAGTGCTAGTCCGCACTCGGTGGGCTCCTGAGCGGGCGCAGAGGAGCCCGACCCCATCATCCATGGATGCGCGGCAGGGGCGGACGAGCGTCGAACAGGGTATGGGCACACCCCGTGGAGGCCGCCGGACGCGCGCAGAGGAACCAACTGCGCCCGCTACGCGTTCAGCGTTCGCAGCTTGCTCGGTTGCTCCTCTCTCGACCTCGGCGGCGGCGGCGGAAATGGCGGGGCGCGCGAAGGAGATCGGCTGTCAAACTGGTCAGCCGTCTTCGCGGCCGCGGGTTTCTCCTACGCAGAGTGCGGTACAAAGGGACCTTTTGGGGAAAATTATGAAAATTGAACCCGACAATGCAAATTGTACCCGGGCTACTTGTCTGGTTTTTTGAGAAATTCGCAATGGCATTCTTGAAGTTTTTTTTTAAAACGAGGTCTATCTATTCATAACTTTTCATTTAATAATTATTTTCACATCTGGGTACACAAAAAGAACAAATATTGGATTTAAGAAAATGCTCCCTTCATCCCTATTTAGATAACGCATGCGACGCACGAGGGTAGCCGGGCCAGAGGTGGCCGGGGCGAATCCGGGAAGGGGCAAGGGCGACGGATACGGGAGTGGCCTTACTAGTTCTAGTGATGGTGTTTCATATGCCCAATACGATGAGGAAGAGAATGGGGAAGATGGGAGAAAGAAGAAAGGAAAATGTTGTGGCTGTAATTCATACAAAAAAATCGAGAAATGCCACTATAATTTTCACCTTTCGAAAAATATCACTGTAATTCTCAAGATTCTTCTGAAAATACCACTTTCAGCCTTTAAAAAATGCCACGGGCAATTTTTAAAAGATTTCTTGATTTCGCATGAATTGCAGTGGTATACATCTAATTAACCATTGTTTTTATGTTGTGTTTTTGGCTATTTGTTGTGACGAAACCCACGCCATAACGTAAAATCATTTTATGTATACCCTAAAACTCTTTTACGGTACAAAACACTGTGGATTTTGCTAGAGTTACTCTTATGAGAATCCTCTTATTGCAACCGCTTAGTACACTTCACTCTAGAAATCAAGCACCAAACATCAAAAGGCAGTTAAGAAATTAACACAGATTCCTGAATGAAGTATAGAAAATTTATCAACTAATACACATATCAATTAAAGAAGAAATGTACACCATCAAATCATGATTAGAATGAAGCATCGCATCCCTGACCTGCATCTTCGTGCTAACTGGGCGGCTTGGAACGACGATTGCAGTTGTTGTTGCCTCCAGTACGAAAGTTTTACCACGCTGCCTTGCCTGACCGTGAAGAACCTTGGGAGCCATGTCGTTAGTTCCGGCGTCTGCAGGGATATTTGACCACAAAGGAACCAATAAACGATCACCCCCAATAAGTGTGGATAAGAGCAACTCCAGCCGTTGGTGCCCCCCAGGACACTCGCCGGATGAAACAGTACACGTCCTGAGGGGCAAATTGCTTCGCCGGATGAAAAAAGAGGACGACTTTCCAGCCGTAGCCCACCCCCAAGCAAAGAAGAAAGGAATCTGGCCAAGAAAAAGGACCACACAAGGAGAGAAAAGAAAGGAATCTAACCACGTGGGGGGAAACAATTGGGCGTTGCTTCCGCCGGCGCCCCCAAGCCGAACCCAGCGAGTTGGGTTTGACTTGGTTTTGTCAGCGCCTTTTTGAGCCCCTGGGGGGCTATGGGGGCATGGCTAGGCGAGTTTTTGCCTTTTTTGCACATCCGGCGACCAAAAAAGGTGCTCTGGGGGCTGGCTGGAGATGCTCTAAGAGGGGATGACACGAGTAGAAAATCTCACCTTTTGCACTCTTACACTTTTGTGGTTTTTTTTTTTGCAAAACACTTTTGTGGTTACTTGTACTAATTTGTCTCGAATATTAAAATCTGAATTCGTGGCAAAGCTTGCTAAACAGAAAAAAAGTAAGATAATTTAGTGCTGGCAATGATGGGAATTCATAACCTAATTTGATTCAGCTACCATTCAACAATTCTCACATATTTGCTAAAAAAACACTTCACATATCATCAGAGCACACGCACAACACCCAAGTGACAACACTCCTTCGGCTGCCAATCAACTCCCCAAAGCTGCAAAACCAGAACGAGGAGCTACCATTCAACACTGGATTTGTCTTCTCATTTCTCAAGCTATGGGTCAAATTTTGATCCGAAAATTCTGATTTGTGTCAATGGTGTGAAATTATTTAACAGGACCGTTACCGACTTCCAGAGAGAAAAAACACGGAAGTATTCCACGATGCGAAGTACAGGATATGTTCTCGTAATACAATTGTTGATATCTCACACAATCACACTAGCCATGGGCCTTACATCTCATCTCAAGAACATAGTTTGCATGTGTTATACACACCATCGCCTCCTCTCACGACATGACCCAGATTTTAAACCAAGTATTTCTCACCAAATAAATCCTCAGCAAGCTGTTGTTCGTTTCAGCTAAAATCTAAGTTATTGACAAGGCCTTGTAAAGGAGTATTCACATATCCTTGTTAACTGAGCAACTTGAAAGGCAATCTCCTTTTTTACCACTGCAATACTTCCTCATCGCTCGTGTCAGTGACACATGGGGCCTGGACCCACTGTACAGTGACACGATGAGGGGTTGCAAAATTTTCCAGTGACAAGGAGATTTCCCAGTTGAAAAAGGCAAAGTATATTTGGCCCAAAATTGTACAGTCAGCAATTGGTCTGAGACTAGCTACTACACCTTATGCGAGATCTTTATGTAGTTCATGAGTCTTCTCAGAGCATTACCACTGTCGATGGCTTCCCTTGCCCTGTCGAACGCGGAGTTGATATCCTGAGCTCCACTACAGCCTAACAAGTGATCAGCCATAGCTGCGTTAAGAACTATCCGGTCGTAGGCAGGCCCTTTGTCCCCACCCAGTGCTGACAAACCAAGCTCCAAGTTTTTCAGGACCTGATTCAGTGTGGAGATACGGTAAGTAAACAGAAAACGCATTTCATGCTAACAGTTCTGGTTGACGCACAGAAACAAAATGTTAAGAGAGTTTAATGGATAATGGCCATCCTTCATTGGAAGGCCATGGTACAAGTATGAAATGGAGATAGCGGCAACCATAGCCAAGACAAATAAGACTTACTGATCTGTCAGTTCTTGGAGTTTCAGTGGATTTGAAACCAAGTTCCTGAGCATTCACAGCAACACTGAAGCTTTCTCTAGAAATACCTGTAAGATAAACGAGACAAGCTCAGACTGGAATCATATCATAACCAAGTACTTGGGCATTCACAAATCACAACAAGGCTATCTCAATCGTAGCATTTCTTTGTGCTTATAATTATCGTCGTAAATTCATCTTCATTTACATGAATAGACTACCAAGGCATCACAAATCTCAAATATGAAATTATGATTATCCACTACGTTTCTAACTTCAGTAGCAAAATTCTTTGACACGAAAGTGGTAAGAGTTAAACAGTGCCCCATCGCCTTCAGCATACGCGATAGTAACCAGTCTGAATTAAGTATGAATAAGCAATAACAAGGGTAACAGGTTTCATGTTTGTACCGTCAGTCTCGGAGAAATTTACGCTGTTTGGTGTCCGGAACCCTGAGCAATGGTTCACTGGAAGCCCTTTTGATGCATTAGCTGACCTTTCCTTGGTTGTCAAAGAAAGCGCACCCTCCTCACCCTAAGTGGGTACCATAAATTTGTCTTAGCAGGACTAACAACCAATAAATTGATTAAGAACAGTATTTAACGACCAGATTCGCATTCTGATAAGAACAATAAAGGTAAAGAACTGTACTGGATCCAAAAAAAAAAATCCTATCCATGAGAAATGTAAGTCGAAATGATACCGACGCAAGCAGGCCAAGTTTTCCAGAAATGAGTTATAACTATAAGTTTTTGCCAAGTAGAGGAAGACAAATAAACAGTAACATTAAGTTCAAGCCCTCAAGATGGCAGGCAACAAAATATCTACTTACCTTAACAACTAAGCCAGCATGAACAGTTCTTCTTCTCATAAGCATAAGCAATGGATCTTCATAGCCCACATGATAAAATCCAGCAACCATTGATTCTCTTCCCCGCGCCTGTGATAAAATAAAGACCAATAATCTTTTTTAACAATAAACCAGTAACATAAGTGAAGCAGCATTTGGGATATTTACAACAGAACAATACACAAACAAGGTCAAGTAACAAAAAGAAATAGCGTTAGTTCTCAACAGATATTCCATAATCCAATAAAGTGGTGATACATATAGGTTCTGTCTAATACCTTCAATAACATGGAATTGGAAATTACAAAGAAACAACTTATTGCTGTCAAACATAAGATTTTAACCTGGCATTCAATTTACTATCAAAGGGGGACACTAGATGGTGCTACATAATAGTTTAGGGCCTAGCAGCTGTAAAATTGTGAATAATATCTGTGCATGGTATTGATAAGCATAAATGATGATATAATATAAAACTAGAATACTACAAAGAATAGAGCAACTGGCTATATCATAGTGCTCTCGTGCTACCAGTTCCTAACTTTTCACACACCATGAGAAGAGTTACTCACCCTCACAAATTGTTGAACTTTCTCAGAGGTAGCCAAGGGTGGTCTTTTCTTAATATGCTCCCTAAGCCCGATAATCGAAAATCTGCAATAACACCGAGTTAGTAAACACCTTACATGCAACACGACTAACATATCTGAGTAAATAATTCATTTTAACACAAGTCACATCAAATGAGGAATTTTTGGCACTGAAAGAATGCATGCTTCTTGCTGTTTCTAATATGCGGAGCTAATGATTTTTTCCAAAAAAAATATATCTGCAGGAATGTTCAGTCAACGATGGCTTAGGCCATTTGTGCATAAAGTTACCAAGGAAATGTCAAACTTACAGTGACGGGCAAGCTTCTTGGAGATGCAGATATGCAAAACCAGTATTCTCATCCTGAAAGGAACCACACAGTTCATGTGGTCAGATGCAGTCAACACTCTAGTGAAAAAAGGGTTGCAGGTAAAGTAGCCGGCATAGCAAAACACGCACCTCCAATAGTGTTTTGGCCTGTGTAGGAGACAAGTGTGTGTTTGCACCCATGAATTTCAGCATCTGCCCTTCTGTTATGCCACCCTGAAAACCTTGATTATTAAGTAATACAGAGGATTTGTGTAAATAAACTATATAACAGATAAGCCCGTCATCAAACCACAAGAGATCAATACTACTAAAAATACTCTTATGTATGATAACTGTTGCTGGATATGCTCTGTACTGACCTTAGGTGGCATCCATTCGACACCGTGGAGGAGGCAAGACTCGCCATAGCAGGCTCTAACAGCTGCAACGAACAGAGTACTCCTAAAAAAGCGTGTATTCCCATCATAGGGCTCACCATAGTGTGTCAGAGAATCGACATCAGCAACTGGGGGAGGACCTGATAAGAAGTGGTGTTAATTACATTGTTGGTTTTTCCTAAGTTTACAAAAAATAAACCCACTTAGTGTTACCTAGTTCATCATCAAAGGCTAGACAGTATCCTTTGAGCTCACGATCGGTTTCCCTATTCATCCTCTGTCCAATCAAAAATGCTGCTAGCAGTGCTTCACTAACTACTGTTGAGTTTGCACTCGTCGACCCAAGTGGTAGAACATCCTTTAGCACACACCGAACTTCCTCGTAACCTAAATGGCCACCAGCAAGCACTTCCCTCAAAGCACCAACGAGTCTCATCTCCGCAGTTCCTTGACCAATATACCGAGGTCCAGTTAAACCATTTGCTCCCATGATTGTCCCTTCAGGGTCCGCTATAAACTTCACCTCGGGAGGGAGAACATGGACCAGGCGTGGCCAGAATAGGCTCATGGCACGCCGCTCACCCTCACTCCATTGGGTGGCCTCGGGGAAACAGTTAGCTCTTATTGTCATGCCAGCAAAGAATGCACCCAGCTGAGCACTGGATACCGGATCATCTTTGAGCTCTCCCGTCGCTACAAAAGAGTTTACACAGAAAATATAGTGTGAATTATATGTAAGGCAATGAGAGAAAAAAAATCAAACCCGGACCTATAGTGCTGCCCAAATAAGATCTTAGTAGCAAACTGTAAAAATCAGTAATCCATCAGATAAATAAAATATGTAGCCTAAACAATCTAACCACAATTAAGAATCAGATGTATGTTCTTGACTCATGAGTTAAATGTTCCATCAAAACAGCTGAACTTTACAAAGTTACATATGAAGCCATTTTTGATTGCCTAGAAAACGGAGTGGTCAATGGTTAACCAATTGCTTAGTGCATAGGCTGCTAAGCAGAGGGAAATAGTATCAGCATGAGTCTCGACTCAACATGATAACATGAGAGAAACTATCACCCGACTCATTCTCTACTATGTGTATATGATAAACAGCAGGCATCAGGCTCCTAAATGACAATCACTGGTAATCAATCACCACAGCAAACGGCGCCCAGAGCGCAGAATGGAAGCAAGTCGCCGGAGAGGAGGAGGCGGAGGAGCGCTCACCGGAGCGGAGGATGGTGTCGAGGACGCGCATGGCCTGCTCCTCCCCGAGCGGGCGCGTCTGCTCGGGCCCCGTGCACACCCGGCCCTGCGCCTCCAGCACCGTGCCGTTCGGCCGGGGCAGCCCCGCCGGCCGGTACGACTCCGACAGCGCCGGGTTCCGCCGCGCCGCCTCCTCCAGCACCGCCTCCTCCATCCACGCCCCCGCACCCGCCGCCACAACGCCGCCGCGCCGGCATCTCCGGTCGCCGGCCCACACCACGGCACCGGGCCGCCTCGGAGCCGCCGGGGAGACCCGGCCGCCCACGCTCCCGCTCGGAAGCGGCCTGAGGAGTAGAGAGTGCATGGCGAAGCTAGCCAAGGTCAACGCCGCCGAGGCGAGAAGGGGGACGAGACCACTTCAGCCTAGGAAGCACCGAGGCGAGCGGGTTGGATCGAACCCAGTGGACGGATGGACCCGGCCTACCGTACACCGGAGGTGGTGGGTCCACGGATCTGTGCATGCTGCTCCTGCTTTTTTTTTTTTTTTTTTTTTACTCGGGCAGTGCTAGGCGCCGGGAGATAGAAACCTCTGATCGGCCGTCTCCCCGCCATCTAACACTCACCAGCTTGACATTTTAATTTAAGTTACAACATCTTCGCAACATTTCCTCGTGGTATGCTAAAACCATACAAAAAAAAAAACGGTCTCAGCATTTTCAAAAACACCAATGCAAGAAAAAAGATGTGTATACAACAAATTCTCGACATCAAAATCCCCGAGAAAAATCACCACGTCTACATGTATGCATTAGAGGCCAATGTTTGCAGCACAGAGAACATTTGCTGCAAAAACTAGTCATTGTAGCATGATACTTGTGTATTTACAACAATGGAGGAGTGCCGAGAGGTGGAACAGTGGAGGAGCATAGGAAGAAGCAATGTATTAATGGTAGGGTACCAGTGTTAGAAAGGAGGCGCATAGGAGGAAGCAAGGTAGGTATTAACATGCGAGAATGCAAATGTTTCGAGATGTGGGTCAGCCAGTAGGCCGATGTTGTTTGTCATTTACAATACTCATGATTGCAGAAATACTCTTGATTGCAGGATACAAAGTGTATCATTCGCTTATTGGAGTAACCCTAGCATACCCCTATGGGCATTGACCATAAATTGCCTATAGGAGACCCGTATCATTTACGGAAGAAATGTGGAATATGCTTTTTTAGATGCTCATAATTTTTTTCGCGTAGGACTTTCTCGTTAGTGTATCTATGTTTCTCTCCTTGCATCGGTAGAGCCGGACTTAAGCGGTGGCACAACGTGGATGAAGGGAGCGCCAAATGATGGCCGGGCAGTGTCTACCTCTTGCCACACATACGCACGCTCTCCGAGGCTGAGCTCAGCCGGTGCGACTCAACAAGCACGCGTGAAGCAGCGGGAGCTGGACAGGCGAGTCGTAATCGATGAAGCGCATGAGCAGCGATATTAGACGCAATTGAGCCAGGCCTAGGAGGGGCGACGTATGAAAATGATGGACGAAGGAAACCTTCCTCGCTTTAATATTTGGTATCGATGCGCAAAATTTCCCTCAAGAAAATATTACGAGCAAACCTTAAATTGTCATAAACTCGTACGACAAGTCCAACAGTGTGTTCATACAAACCATACTCGTGTTACTCAAAAAGTATGTCCGACTACTCACCTAAGGGCATGACCTAGCTAGATCTTTGTCGAAACGAAACGACCCAAATGCATGCTACAGATGCCGATGTTGATGGCATCAGCGCCACCTAGTATCGGTAGCACCTCACGTGCATTGTTATGATGATCGTAGACTTGAACAACGTGACCTTTTTTGCCAGGAGAAGTACAATAGAAGATCAGTCTATCACCATCACGTGTCACCTTCAAAGGAATAGGATAGTTGCAAGAGGCATTTGGGATTGTGTACATCTTAATCCAGACATCCTTATCTGAATCATTCAGCAACCATATATGTTAGTTGTACGTATCTCCGACTGAACCATGCACAATGTATCATTGAGCTCAGTTATGCGGAGTAGCACCGTCTTTTCCCATATCTCCGGGCCAACTATTTTCCTCGGACCTTCTATCGCCTTCTTCCACTCCTCTGTTTCGAGGTCGAAGCGAAGTAATTCGCTGTTGAATTCCTCCGGTGAGGCCCGAAGAAAGTACATGATCCCATTGACAACAACAGGAGAGCCTCTGTGGTTCACGGAGAGGTGTGTTGGGGTTGGGGGCGACTCCGCCAACCTCCATCTTACGCCGTCTCCTAACGTGAGTACTTTGTAATCCGGTAAGTTGCTGAGGCGGACCAGCTTATACGCACCAGATGGGACGGCACGACCGAAGCCAAAGACGAAGCAATTGTACTCGTGGTTGATGTATTGTCCAACATGCTGCTCCGGCCAGTCGAGGAGCACCTTTCCGGTGGCTGGGTTGATCACCTGGGCGAAATCGTGGCCATGCCTGGTGACGCATACGAGGTCGCTCGTGCCCGTAGAGCGCAGCCCAAAACAATTCAACTCGTCTCTTATCATCCTCACAACACGGCCATCCATGTCGATCAGCCACAAGCGGTAGCCTCCGCCGGGGAACGGAACGAAAACAACGAAGAACGACTCGTCGCCGTGGGGGCGAGATCTGTGTGCGGCGACAAACGCCGGATCAGAGATGATGGTGTTCCACCGTCGGGACACGCAGCGGAACCGGCAGACGGACTTCAACGGCAGCCTGGAGAAGATGTCGAAGACGAGATCGTCCGGCAGCGAGACGGTTATTGGTCCTATCTCGGCCGGTGCAGGCATGCTGGTCGTTGCCGCGGCTGTAGGAGAGCTGAGACGGCGGCGGCGCTCAGGAGAGAGCTCGGCGGCGACATGGCAGTGGGCGGCGCGCGGCCTGGTAGACGCTGCAAGCCTGCAACGACCTAGGGGAGATTTGATGCGCCGCGAAGTCGCCTCGTGCGATGAGTCGGTGATCTCTACTCCGTAGTATAGATAGAGTTTTTTTTTTAATATACTAGGTAATATGCCCGTGCGTTGCAACGGGTGAGAAAGAAATCTGATTTATGGAGGCTTACAAAGTAAGTTTTTTATTGGCATGGCCGTAAGTGTGACATAAACAAGTTAGCTTCAAGCGTCCATTCCTAAACAGACATAGCATGAATTTGGAAACAACGGATGCTCATTTTATTGGTCAAGGAGCTAGTGGTCAATATAGTAGCAAGAACCTAGAATATTTTGACTACCCTGGATCAGCTCCATTCCAACATAGACATAGCATCAATATGGAAACGGCGGATGCTCATTTTTACGCACTTAAAACCGTCACAACATTTCTAAAATGGTTGAAAAGAATATTTCTAAACTACATGTATTTTATTTCCCTTGTGGCTTTGTTTACAATTGCTTTTGGTTATTAATTCTCAAGGTTCCAAAAAGAATCACTATGCATAGCTGACTTGCATAAAAGACTTGTAACAACATTTCTATCGATCTTGAAGCTACAATATATCAATAATTTACTCGAACCTAGACTAAATACATGAGTTGTGAGTATAGATTCAGTCTGCACCGCAGCAACAACCAATGACCCAACTTAATTACTGCTGTGGCATGATCTGAAACCTATGTAGGAGGTGTAATCAGAATCAGACCATAAAAATGTTGCAACTTTTCTGAACAGGACACTGGAAGTATGCAGAGTAGCATATCTACTGGCATATGACACACAGGCTACCAGAGACCAGACAAGAATGATGCAGTAATTCTGAATCATGGTCTGCAAGTCGAGTAAATACTTGAAATATATGTGTATAGGAGGATATGGTGTTTACTACTAACCGGTGGATCAATGTGCTCGTCTTGCCCAACTCATGGATCCTACTGATAGCTTGTGCAACTGATGGATTTATTAATTGATCCAATATAATTCCATGTGGTGCTTCCAGTAGATTCAGTCTGTTCGCACAATTATGAATAAGCATTAGCAATACTTGAACAAGCTGCGTTTTGGATACTGTCTTCTTCACTTTCTCATGCTAGCTCTACGTACAGCATGTAGCATGTAGGATGTAGCCTGCCTCCAACGAGCTCACTCTTTAGTAAACGCCTGACAAAACTTCGGCAGATTAAAGACTGCCGTGAGAAATTGATATGCTAAACTGTTCACTGAATATAAAACATGAACTTACAGGTGTGTACCCGCAATACAACAAAGTTTACTCTGCAATTTAGTTTTTGCTCACAACCGGTGGTACAAGCCTGTGCAAAAAGTAGCAGAAGAAGTTTTTGCTCATTGTCTTAGCATCACACACACACAGGATACACGACAGTAGAACTTGTCAGAAATCTGGAGTTTACAGTCGTGGTGTAGCTCGACCAGTGGTTCAGTATATGCCCACGACGGGGAAGTGGAGGAGCGCGGAGGTGGGAGACCAGCGCAGCGGCGCAACAAAGGCAACAGTCACGCCGACGCACCGAGCCGGCGGGGAACGCGTCCACAAGCTCGATCTTCTCGCCGCGTGGTGGCGCACCTCCCTCCTACCTCCCCTGCAGGCGTGCGGCCTGGAGCTTCCGGGCGTGGGGTGAGCTCATATTCCTTCCCTGCTGGCTGCTCTTCCCTTCCTCCACGAGCACGAGCACGGTGGGTAGGTTGTCCGGCTCCACAGCCACAGCGAGTTCCCTCCCCTTCCTCCTCTGCATAGGACACCATGTCCCCTCCAAATCCCCTTCTTACCTCACATCCCGGACGTTCGGATGGAGGGAAACGGGCCGTAACTCTCGGCGCAGAAGGACCTCGCCGGAGTAGGAGGACGGGAGGGCGGGGGCGGTCACCATCGGCGGCGCGGCGAGACAACGACTCAACGAGTCCAATCGAGAGTGCGACTCTGGCGAGACCCAACGACGCCGAGCTCCATGGAATGCGCCATCTTCGCGCCTCGATGCCGCGGATCTCGGAGACCTCTCCGACGCCAGCAACCACCAGGCATCCTGGACGATGTTGACCAGATCTTGCTTGGAACTGTTTTTTTCTATCGAAGGGGACGAAGAGGTATAGTGAACTGCGGGTTGATTTCCAGAATTCTGAGGGGGGGTATGTGAAAACGTCCGCGACGTACGACCGGCCTTCGTCCGTCGTCGTCCGAGACAGGACATTCCATACTTTTTTTTTGAATATAAATGGCACTATATTAGGTCAGCAGGCCGCCTCGTTAAAAACCTTCCAGTCCCCTTAGGTACCCTGGTAAGGAAAAGAGTGCGTAAAGAACCTGCTGCCTTAACCAATCACAGTTACATCATCAATGAGTGTACTGATCAACCAACCCGGAGGTTCGTTAATCCAACTTTCGGAAATCCTATTACAAAAGCTATGCTTGGCTAAATCATGAGCCACACCATTCGCCAGCCTAGGACAGTGCTTAAATTTAACCTTTCCAATTGACACCGCCAAGTCCACACAATCTGCAAAGACAGCCGCCGCCTCGTCCCACCATTGCGCTTGGCCAGAACAAGAATCAACAACCTGGCATGAATCTGATTCCGCCTCCACCTTGTTAAATCCCAAATCATTTGCCAAACTCAATCCATCCTTCATTGCCATCGCTTCCATAGACACAACATTCAATCCTTTATCGATAAATGAACACCGAGCAGCTAGGAAATTACCTCTACCATCTCTTAGAACCGCCGCTATAGCTCCTTCTCCCACATCAGCGTGGAATGCAACATCAACATTGAGCTTAATGAATCCCGGATCGGGAAAACCCCACTTTTCAACAACTCCTGTAGGTTTACTGACTAGAGATTTCTTAAAATTATTAGCAATAGCCAAAACTGACATTGGCCATCTCTCCACAGGCGGAATAGATTCATTGTGAGTTACTTGTCGCCTAAGCCACCATAGATACCAGCAGCCCGTGAGTAGAACTTCTTTAAGACCAACATCAGGCAAGATCGCCAACGAGTTCCCATCATGCCTTATCAATTCTTCCAAAATAACAGAACCGGATCTCTCAAATTGACAATTAGCAACAATATGATCCACCATACCTAACCTTGTCCATAACGCAATAGCCGGCTGACACTCAAAAAAAATGTGCTTTACATCTTCTGCCGCCAGGTGACAGATCGGACACTCACCTGAATCAAAAATGTGCATACTTGCTAGTATAGATAGAGTTTGTTTGACCAACAAGCTGGCTAGAACTCCTGAAATACACGGACTCGAGGACCTAAGGAGTTGGGCCGGCTCGCGGCACTGTTGCTGTAGAAATCTCATAATAGCACTAAGCGGGACGGGGCTTGCCTGCGCCGCGGCCATGTCCCCATCCGTGCGCCCGGCTACGTGGCACATATCTAACGTAGTTCGAACCGTTTTTCCCCTTGCGAGTTATATTTCTTACAAAAAAAAGCAAATACGGATTGTTATACGATTAACAAACTGCTGGTCACCAAGGAACTGAGCCATGGAGATGCAGGCCACCCTACCGGCGCCGGTACCATCCCGCACAGAAAAGGTCGCCAAGCTGTGCTCCGAGATGGCGGGAGGATTGGTCAGCGGGGGGCTTCAGGAGTGGCCGCGACTTCATGACCTTCGCTGGCCAAACAAGCATGCCGACATACATAACGTTGAGGAGAGTACGACCTTACCCAATCGGTTCCCATTCCCACGACTAACACATTCATGATCAAATTAGCAGGCTGGACACGAAGAAGGGGTTACAGGGATAGTAAATCGAGTTTGGAGCTATTTCAAATACAGAGTGTAGCAAGCGCAATGTGCCCGCTCTGGTTGGAAGAACGGAAGTCTCTGCTCGCCGGAGCGGAAGACAATCAGAGCTGGCCGCCATCATCCTATGAATTTCCCCACCCTCGGCGGCGTCACGGATGATGCTGCGGCCATCACCATCACTGTCGCCGGAGCGGAGGACGTCGCTGCCTTCCAAGTCACGGAAGATGCGGCGGCCAAGGATTACGGCGAGACGTGTATTGTGATCGTATATGCGTTGTTGTTTTTTTTTACCGGAGAAGGGACAAGTGGTGTGGAACCGTGCGATGCTAAACGAAATGGCCGCGGCGCATGGATGGGCTCATGGTCGCGGCGCAGGCAAGCCCCGTCCCCACTAAGCGGATATCATACAACAGATAAGGCATTATTTTTTTTTTTTTTTGCGAAACACAGTACAACACAGGCGCTCACATACACGCGCATACACTCACCCCTATGAACGCACACACGCACACCCTACCCCTATGAGCACCTCCGAAATACTGAGCCGGCGGGTCAGGTCTTGAGATTGACGAAGTCACCACGGGCGCCTCGCTATCGACGGGAACGTCGCCTCCCACTGAAGAATATTCCGCCAAATATGAGAAACACCAGATAAGGCATTATTTGAGGATGAGACCCTATTATTGACGTTTGTTGTTTCAGTCTGAGTTACAAACCAACAATCAAGTTTGTTAGCAGCTCGTATAAACTGGAGGTTAGAACCATATTAAGAAACAAATTAGGGGAGCCCGGGAGCATATGCTCTTGGGTTTGGAAATACGTTTTAAACATATTTCTAAATTCAAAAAAATGAGATAAAAAATTTGTACATACATTTTTATATTTTATATGTTCAGAAAGTTGTTTACAAACCATATTTTTGTGTCATGTGTAAGAAAGAGAAAATTCGGTGCTAAAAAGACTTTTCACGAGAAATATTTTGTATTTTTTACACGAGCCATGAAAAATATCGGTTTTCAGCAAAACTTGATACAATAGTATTGAGATGTACGGAACAATTCGATTTTTTTATATTTCAAAATAATATTTCAAGTGGTAGGCACATATACTCCATGTGCCAAAGTGAAAATTTCCCACAAATTTTATTATTTTCTACTCCCTCCATTTTGTTATGTAAGGTGCTCAAGTTTTTAGCACGGATATTAAGACATAAGTATTTATCATACGGTGGACTTATTTTCTCCCGAAAAAAACCGAGAGAGAGAGAGAGAGAGAGGAGTCCCTAATAACCACGAATTGAAAACAATAAGTCAAATTCTAACATTCCATATTGTGACTCATTTGAGGATGGGTAAAACTGTCCATAAATCGTAATACACCCTATATTTCACATTTTTTCCTTAAAATTTTAGACACCTTAAATCAAGGAACGGAGAGAGTATTTTATATGTTGCGTGATTTGTCCTGTATATTCAAATCCAAACAATCAAAATCAAACCAGTGTGCATTCTGCTAGAATGTCAGGATCAAATTTTAAATAATAGAGCAACTACTATGTCGTTCATCATAATTCCCGAGTCTTAAAATATGGATTTCCGGATGGTAGAGAAGCAACGGTTAACGAAAAGAGAAGTTCATGTGAACATATCTTAACACGGTACAGAGAGGGCTTATGTTGAGATATTAGGGTGGCCTTTAGGCCCATGTAACAATTTAAGAAAATTACTAAAGGCGCATGTTGGTTAGGAAAGTGGTGGGAGTTTAGTCTCACACGGCTAGTTGGGAGAGAGTTGCACCAATTTATAAGGTGAGCTCCTCTCTCACTAGTATGAGTTGATGTGAAGAGAAGAGAGGCGTTCCACACGCGCGCTCCTCCGCCGCCCGCCTCGCCTCGCCGGGTTGCGGGAATCTCGCCGAGCCGATGTGTTATTTTTGTCCATTTGCGGTACATTGCATGGATGCTTGAGCAGGCGCTTAACAAAACAAAAAAAAAATGATATTCCCGTAGCACAAGCGTTAGCGCGTCCCTAGGCTACAACGCTCTGGCCAGTTATGGGCGCTTGTACGGCACCTATTCCAGTCCTAGCGAGGAAGAGAAACATGCGTAGCGCCGGGCGCAAGAAGATGCGTCGACCCTAGCTCGTTTCCTGGGCTCAGCCGGGATTAAGAAAAAATGTCCGGGATATTAAGCCTAACTGCTGGGGATTTAGCGCAAGCGTCTATGCTAAGCGCCCCGTTGTACGTGCCCTTATCGGCCATGCGCCGGTGACTAGCTAGCGTTGCTATATTATTGCCATGTTTTATGAACTATTGATGCCGAAATTGATTTGTTTTGCGGCATGCTGCGACCTCCGCCGGGACAAAACCGCTAAACACGATTTGATGAACGAGTTTAGCGCATCTGCTTCACGGAGGCCACAATATACCGCAAAGCGGTTTAATAAAGGGGTACCACAAATATTTTTTACTGCGAAGGTCCATGAGTTTTGTACCCTGTAACATTTGAAGAAATAAAAAGAGAGGAAAAGACAAAGCACGTCAAGTGGCGAGAAGTACTTTGCACGGGTATCTCATGATTATTCAATTTGGTTGATTATTGGACAAAATCAAACGAATAACTAAATAATCGCAAGAAAATGCGACGGCGACTTGAGGCAGGTAATCAACAAACAATGTCGGTCGATCTATTGGTATTCACCTCAAATTACTGTGCAATACGAAAAAAAAAATCAAATGAATGTTACGATGAAAATTTCTCTCAATAAAATCTTACAAGTAAACCTTGAAAAATCGCAGACTTGTACGGCGAGTCTAGCAATGTGTTCATACAAACCTTAAGTGTTGCCGGAAAATATAGTAGGCTAAACTAAACTAAGGGCGTGAACTAAATCTTTGCCGAGATGAAACGGTCCAAACGCAGGCTACATAGGCCGATTTTGACGGCATTACCGCTGCCTAGTCTTGGTAGCTCCGATCGTGCATTGTTATGGGGATCGTAGACTTGAATGACTCGACTTTCTCCATCAGCAGAAAGACAAGAAAAGATTAGTCTATCACCATCATGTGTCACCTTCAACGGCATAGGATATGTGTGAGAGAGAACCGGAATTGTGTACGTTTTGATCCATATATCCTTATCAGAATCATTCAATAACCATAAATTAGTCCTGAGCATCTCCGATTGAACCATGCACAAGGTACCATTGAGCTCGGTTATGCGGACAAGATTCGTCTTACTCCACGCCTCTGGACCAGCTACCTTTTCTGGGCCTTCTATCGTATTCTTCCACTCTTCGGTTTCCAGGTCAAAGCGAAGTAATTCCCCATTGCGTAGATCGCACAAGAACAAAACGTACATAACACCATTGACAACAACAGAAGAGCTTTGATAACTGGGATATCTTGGGACGTATGTTGACGGCAACTGTGCCACCCTCCATCTTGTGCCGTCTCCTAAAGTGAGGACCTTGCAATCCTGGTCGAGGCATACCATCTTATACGCACCAGACGGGACAGCACGACCGAAGCCGAATAAGTGTGGTACATCATGTTGTTTCGGCCACCAGTCCGGAGGCACCTTTCCAGTGGTTGGGTCGATCACTTGAGCGAAACTGTAACACTGTTTGGTGACGCATATCAAGTCATCCATGCTTGTGGAAAGCAATCTAGAACCACACACATCTTTTATCACCGTCACAACACTGCCATCCATATCAATCAGCCGCAAGTCGAAGCGTCCGCCACCGGAGGGGACAACGACAACAAACAACGACTCGGCGGTGCGAGATCTGTGTGCGGCGACAAACGTCGGATCAGAGATGAGGGCGTTCCACCCCCGGGACGCGCAGCGGAACCGGCATACGGACTTCACCGGCAGCCTGGAGACGATGTCGAAGACGAGATCATCCGGTAAGGAGACAGCTGGTCCAATGTCGCCCGGTGCAGGCATGATGGTCGTTGCCGTGGCTGTAGAAGAACTTAGACGGCGCCGCCGGCAACGCTCAGGTGAGCTCCTTGTCGACATGCATGGCAGTGCGTGGCGGCGGCCTGGTAGACGACGGTGCAACGACCGATGGGGGATTTGATCTTCCGAGAAGTCACCTCGTGCGGTGATCTATACCAGTTAGTTTGACCTACGAGGCTGGGACTCCTCAAAAACATGGATTCGATAGAGTAGGCAAGGAGTTGGGCCAAAGCTGTGGGCTCGCGGCAGCGCTGATGAAGTGCTTGGTTTCTTCCTTTTGCTAGCCCAGTTCATAACCAGTTTGTTTGACCGACGAGTCTGTCTCGTTGCTGCAAAAAAAAAAAAGCCAGGCACATATTTTCCACAAAGATGTATGGTTCCAAAATTGAAGCTGTTAACTCTAGTCTAGTATTTCAAGACTAGAGCAACTTTACCAAAAGAAAATTCCTATTAATAAAAAATATGTTGTTTCTATTGTATACTAGTAGTAAATATGCCGTAAATTTCCGCGAGATCCAAAAATAGGAATGATAGGATGGATTTCAATTAATGCATTATAACTCACCTTACAGGGATGGGTAAAATACCATTCGAAGATGTTTGAAGGTTTGCAAACTTCCACTCTAATTTTTTCTTTACTTTGAACCCCTTAAGGAGCCCCTTCGCAACATAGGATATAGTAGATAAAAACTGTAAAAATAAAACACAGAACCAGAAGAAAATCTAATGGCCGGCTCATTCAGTTTACTACGAAGCAGGAAGATGTCACAAGTATATAGTATAAAAATAGAAAAGTTACACCGTGTAGCAGCGCTTTCACCACACAAAAATAACTTCTTACAACAAATAAAATGTTATACCAAATTTAAAACTAATATCACCATCCAAAAGATATTTTCATTGGTTATCCCCAAAATTATATGTACACATTCTAGCAATAGAATAATTCCATGGCAAAAGGATTCCTTATCAGCTTTAGAAGAAGTGAGAGCAAGGTTGTTGTTTTCTTCCAGCGACACATATAAACACTTAGTTTGCCATGTTTTCTTGTGCGGTGAAAGAGCGATCCTTGGGAGACTGGCGGACGTCCAATTAGAATGAGAGACCATATTTCGCAATGTTCGACCTTGACTTCTAATTTGTTGGCCTAATTAGTTACAGTATGAAAACAACTTCAAACGACCCTAATTATCTTTGACAATAAAGCTAACAGCTGCGCCGAAATGAAAAGGAAGTATTTTACTAAAACACAACAAATTAAAAAAGGATAAAGAAAACTGAACAAACCAAATTGGTAAATAGGATTAGATGGCGCCCCATTGTCGTAACATGCTGAGTGGTTGTTTGGTTAGAAATATTCTGACCATTTGGACTTTAACTTGTAAGCCACAAAAGCACCTATTTCATCTAAATAAGTGTTGTTTTGCTTTGGGTTATATATTTCAGACTTTGGGTTACAAGTCATAAGAGCACCTAAATAGTTTTAGCTTTTAACTGGAAAATGAATATAATCCAAAAGCCAAAAAAAAAACGCTTATTTGGGTACTCTGATGACTTGTGTAAGCCAAAATGTCTAAAATCCAAAAATAGGCCTAACCAAATCTGCGAGCTATTACCTCTCAACACATCTGAAGGATCATGCTACATAACCGTGCCCCCACCCCCTTGTTTATAGCTTTCTAAAGCCGGCCGCCCGCACTAGGCTGGCGGTGTGGGACTAACTAAACTGCTGCGCGGCCGTGCAAAATGAAATTCCAACGTCTGGTACTCACGGCTAGGGTTGCAGAGTGGCGTCCCGCATAGGCCCGCAAACGTGGATCGCAGCACAAATTGATTAGCTGACTTCAACTGAATTTGTGCTAAATATTTTCAGCTTCAACACAAAGCAGGTCGGATCGGCCGCCGCTCTGCACCCCTACTCACGGCCCATGCTCTTCTCATCGCCCTGTGATGTGCCAAAGCTCATGGATATTTCTGCTGTAGCTAACAACTAGAGTAGTGTTAGGTCTAATTTGTTATAGGTTTAGTCCATGTATCATTTGTTTAGTCGTTCATGCTCACGGTTTTGTGTTTAGCAAAGTACCAGTGGGCTAGCTGCACACCTGAGTCATGCATTTATCTGAGAACCAATTCTTAGTTGGATGGTTAGGAGGGTGGTTGTATCCCCAGCCCACCAGATTTCAAACCCTAAGTTTGACACCGGTGTTTTTCATTATAGGCGGATTATTCTTTAGTGAGAGGCGACGTTCCCATCGACAGCGAGGCGTCTGTGGTGACTTCGTCAATCTCAAGAATGACCGCCGGCTCTGTATCTCGGAGGTGCTCATAGGGGTAGAGTGTGGATGCGTATCGTTCATATGGGTGAGTGTGTGCGCGTGTATGTGAGCGTCTGTGTTATACTGTGTTTCGTGAAAAAAAATGCATTTATCTTTGAGGTCTGTTTGCATGTAGCTTGAGACATGCTAATTCATGTCGAGGCATCCTTTCAAGCTGCCAAGTTTACCTATGAACAAGTTCTGCTTCAGATCCCTAGCTATTCCCACAGCTGCCATGGACCCTTTCAAAAAGGTATATTACCGATTCTGTTTAGCCATGTATTAAGTAGTGATCAGTGACACTCTTTCTGTAAGCTGAATACTTCCTTTTCCTTATATAACTGACGATTGTACTGAATACTTAATTGAAACTTGCAGTCTTAAAGAGCTAGCTTGGACCGAGACTTCTACCATGCTATAACCACGGACCATATTCGATATTCCTATCGAAGAAATCTTTATTTCTACCAGTTTGAAAAAAGTGAGCATCAGTGTGCTCGAGATGAACTGGGGATTGAGTTCCAAATATTACATTCTTCCACAAGACCTCTGGTTCTTAGTTCGGGACAGAGCAAGATTAATTCGGAGCACCCACGCGCGCGATGGTGTCACCCCTGAAGGCAAAACGCGCGCACTTGTGCTTGACCATCTGAATGCTCTGGTCACCACCCATCATCATCATCTCTACGCCGGTTAACACAGCAAAGTGCTCACTCGTTCATCCTACCCAAAAGATCTTAGTGATGAGAAACTTGCCATCGCCCAGATCGACGAGCTTGAGCTGCACCGGAAACCACTCCTCCCCCTCGGGAGGGTCCGCCAGATCTTGCCACACCTGCTGCACGGTGGGCGGTCGTCCTGGTTCACGGTTCATGGCGGCAGAGGAGAGGTCCACGGCGCACAGGTGGTTGGGGCTGGAGGCCAGGAAGCCGAACCACAGGTTGAACTCAGGGACGTACTGCGCTTTGTGAACGAATGGCAGCTTCCATTCCCCGACGTGACTCCATTGCTCCGACCCGGCTTGAAAGCGACCGAGCAAGCAGAAGCTTGCCGTCTTGAAGCTGTAGGTGCCGCCGCCCCCGCCGTAGTCGCATGATATGTAGATGGTGGAACCTGCATCGCCGTCGACCACAGCGGCGAAGGAGGTGATGTAGGAGGCTTCGTGCTTGTGGTTGTGGTTCCAAGAAGAGTAGGATTCGTGCTTAGGTTCGCGGACAAACGGCGGCGGCGGGAGAAGCTGCCAGCGCCATTCCGGCTGGCTCAAGGTGAGGCGCACGCGGGGCTCGATCGAGGACCTCGAAGCATCGACCGGCGTCAAACATGGGGCACCTGTCCAGGACGTACAAGCTGTCTTCTCGGCCGTCGTCAGGGTGCGGGACGGACAGGCACATGGGTCTGTGCCCCTTGGGCGCGTTCATGTGGGGCAGCGTGCTGTGGGCGTGCCTGCCGGAGTCGTACATCCCGGCCTCGCCGGTCATGCAGTTGGCGTAGACCATCCTGTCTTGGCTGCCGGTGGCGCTGGCGCCGGGGCCGAGGAGCGCGAACATGTCCAGCCTGCCGGCGAAGTTCATGATCGGGCTCGGCAGCTGCAGGGTCTGCTGCGTCGCCGGAAAGGGCTACTTCTTCTTGGCCGCGTCGTCCGCTGCCTCGAGCGCTGCTCCCGCTGACCCGTAGAAGAAATGACTGTGAGGGTCGATGCGGCGCACCGAGTAGATTTCCTCGGTTTTGGGTCATCCGACGTAGCGCAGCGTCACCAGATTCACGAACCGCCGCTTCATCTGAGTTCGTCGAGTCTACAACGACACCACGAGAGAACTGGATCTTCCCGGCCGTGCAGCCTCTCTGATGAAAGGAGAGAAGATGTGCAGATTGGCCAGAAAGCAGAGATGGAGACTTTTGACGGATAATTATCATCATCACCTGATTTGGGACAAACCGGCGGGTGGGGGCGGAAAGGGTTGTGCGGCGATTGTGGGCGGCGGCCTAGAAATAGGACAGTTGTATGGTACTAGGCGGAAATTCACAATGACACCCGAGCTCATATGCACCTGTTTTTTTCGGAAAAATAAAAAAATAGTAAAACATTATGAAAAATTCTGAAAAAAATTGGAGACATATATATGAGTTGTTCACACTCGTGATTTTTTTCGGAATGAAAAGACATCCACTGCGCTCTGTGCAAAAAAAAGACAAAATCAGTGTTTTCAAAAATGTGTTTTTAGATCTATTTTGACCACTCGGTTTGTCTTTTTTGTACAGAGAGCAAAAATTTCTTTTCATTTCTAAAAAATTCACGAGTGTGAAAAACTCATATGTGTGTGTCTTCAATTTTTTGCAAAAGTTTTCGTGATGTTTTAGTATTTTTTATTTTCGTCCAAAATATCAGGAGCTGGTGTGCTCGGGAGCCAAAATGCCTCCCCCGGTACTAGGGTGTTACCTAAGACGGTATCGATCCATAATTCCATATTGTCCTGCCTCGCTAACTTTAACATTTTTTTCTAAAAATTCTCTAACATTTATTTAATAAAACAACTCTTTATCGACGGTTATTTGAGAATACATATGGTCTTTCAATGTATCCGCTAATCAATGGTTGGCTCAATACATTTGAATTTAATCACATCATAGCTAGTTTAGTAGCCAACTAGCCATCATTTTAGACTGAAATCATGTAATTCAATCTAAATTTCATACACGACATGTTTGACTATCATGAAATTGGAACGTCATTTTAAATGGAATTTCAAAGAATGCATATGATATGTCAAGTCAATTCATGCCCTAACTCTATCATTATTCTGACATTCATTTCATTTCGTTTGATTATTGCCAAACGAAATGAATGATCGGGTGCCAAACGAGCTCTCAATTAACTTGATATATAAATTAGCCATATTAGTGATTTTATTGTGTTTCCTATAACGAAAGTTTTATAACTCATTAGGACTTCTGATAATAGTTTCTTAAATATTTGCAGTAAATATATATGTATATATAGCCACATGGTACAATTCGTTATTTCCATCTAGGGGGCAATAATAATGTAAAATTCGACGTCCTCTATTTACAGCATCTCCAATATCACATCCATTTTACCCATGGATACTATAAAGCTGAAATTTGGGTATTTTAGATCTTGGCCTAAAGACGAGCCCCAACATCATACACACCCAGTTATCCATACCCATAATTTTATGCAGTTAGGTGGAGACGGAGGCGCTCCGCGTCGAGGTGTGTGGGTGCAAGGCGGGAGACACGTCAGGTGGATCTTTGCGAGCCATGCGCGGGACAAAGGAGAGAGTGGGAGTTCTATCGATCGATCGTCGCACGACTAGTGTGATACCGTGATGTTGGAAAGGTCGGGAGAGGGAGACGAGTACATACATTTTGTAGTCAGCCACGGAGGTGTCCACACAACGGGCACTGAAGTATGGCATGGCAGGGTTGGCAAGGGCCGCAAGGCAGAGAGAGGGGGCAGACGAGCGGCCGAGGGCGCAACTTTTTGACCTGACTTTCGCCATCGCGTAGAAGGGAGGTGGCTCGGTCGTAGCAGGACACACTAGTCAGCGACACACGGTTGGTCAGTCAACGGGATGTGCATCACAAGTCCTCGAGTGGGACCCACTGAACACGTCACGTAGCATCCACAACGTAGTACTCCCTCTATATCAAAATGTAAGATGTTTTAGCATTTTGCTTTCCATCCGTATCTAGACATGTTTTAGTGCAAGGTTTAAATGAATTTTGCACTAAAACATGTCTAGATACGGATGGAAAGAAAAATGCTAAAACATTTTACATTTTGATACAAAGGGAGTAGTAGTTTGCACCTCCTTTGACCTGCCATGACAGTAATACATGCAGCTCTATATTTCCACCCACCGTGGCACAAATATGTGCCAGTATGGATTTCACCATAGCGCCCCCTTATGCAATTGCTTTGCTGCTAGTCTCCTCACAGACCCTATATGTCCTGGAAACAACTTTTCTAGAGGCACTTTTCTGATGGACCGTACCACAAATCAACCGTGATATCGCTAGTGCTCTTCTATTGTGGAGGGATGTGTCAGAGTTGGAGACTAATTGACACACAAATTGATGAAAACATGTAGTGCGACTTGTGAACTCCTTCATCAGTCATCACAGTCGTTTGTTTGTTCCGGGCAAAGGAACATGATTAAATTTTGGCACATAGAAGACATGCAAATTTATGTATGTAATTTTTATTCAATTTATCAAATGTATGTTCATCCTCCTGAGCCATTCCGCCCCTTGTGTTTACTTGGACTATTGATTTATCCCATCTTCAATGTTCACCATGTATTAAGAATAAATTCATAATGTTTATATGGGAAATCGGCTTTGGCTCGTAGGCGGTGTAGATGCACCTACTACTTAAAAATTGCATTTTAAAATGTCAAAGAATTCGGAACAAAAATTCCGCATATACATTGGACATTCTATATATGTTCGCACACAAAGTTTGCGGAAAAAAGACCTTTTCTGTGGCATGTCTAAAAAGATAATTTAGACTCCCTCCGATACATAAAAAGTGTCACCCACTTAATATAAAATTTGTACTAACTTAGTACAAGATGAGCGACAATTTTTATGGATTGGAGGGAGTAGTGTTCGAAAACGATTTTTGTATTTTTTTTATCTTTTTTAAACAAGCCACGAAAAATATCATTTCTTCGTGAAACTTTATGAACCGAAATAGAATTTTTGGATTTGCACCCGGAATTTTAGTTCCGATTTTTTTGACACTCTGGATTATATTTAAAATGCATTTTTTTATAACAGGTGCATCTAGACCTACGAGCCAAAACACCGTGTCATATTGATAAGCTCTACTCTCAGACAATCTCGAGTTATCATCGCATGATTTATGTAGAGGTGCACCCGAAATATTTATTTGTGCGTACAAATAGCTTCAAATGAGAAAAGCCCAAAATTGCAAGAAAACAAACAAAATAAATCGAGAAAACTCATCACCTGATTCATTTATGAAATTTAAATAGAATACTTTGAATGTAAGAACATATTGTCGTGGACTGCATCGAAAATTCATAATCGATCAACATCCGCTACATAATTTTTTTGATTGCATCATCAAAGGGAAGGCCCCTATGGTATAATTGCTTTTAGTAAAGGTCAAAGGAATACATAATAAAACATGTACAAAAAATTAGGGAAGTGAAAAATGCTACATAAATTTCCTTATTTTGTCTGGAACAAAACATTGGCGTGGGCTGAATTAACTAAAAAGATTGTTCACCTTTTTAACACTTCCGCTTTACTTTGATTGTGATAAATCTATTAGTTATGATTCCTCATGCGAGAATGCTCTCATACTTTTCTATGTTGTGGATTCAAATAAACGAACACATATTTATACCAATCATTTTTACCCTTTTTCTACTCTCAAGTCAATTCTATATTACCTATTAATTGATTGATATAGCCTTTATCACACATCATCGATTATTAGTCTATAGTGCATCTAACAATATTAACCTTGAGACATTATTGAAAATATAAAAACCCAAAGTTTAATACTTCTATTATTAGAATTACAAAACTATAAAAATATTTGTCACAAAAAATTGTTTCAAATTTTAAAATGTTACTTTACAAACTAAGTTCCATCTAAATGTAACTGAAGTATAAGGATACGCCAAATGACATTGCATGGAGATATTGTGCCACATAAATGTATGACTGTGCGTTTATATGTGTCTGTATCTATTTTAGTTATATATAAATATCTTGATGGAGGCTTCTGCAAAGCACAAGTCTAACAATTTTCTAATATGGCTTGTTGTCGAATATTTGCTGCCGCTAGCCGGCATTCTGATTTTGTTCAACTATGTGTGGTCAACTTTTCTCTTTCATTTGTCTCTGTTTTTTGTGTGTGCGGAGATTTTGTTTAGTTCTGATTTTGTTTTGGAAAATGATACATTCTATTTACATTCAAACACAATATCATGTCTGGTTCTCTGGAGGGAAACTAGAAAAATACCAATGAATCAGTCTCTCACTACTTAAAACCAACCTAACACATCATAATTTTTGCCGAGAATCTTGTTTCAGAAAATTGTTGATTTTTTGTAGCTTATAGAGAAATTGTTGAATTGAGAACTAAATGGTTATAGGCGCCAAGATCAGTGAATGAACTCAAAAAGGCCCGAGAAGGAGAAGATGCCGAGTCCACGAATAGACAACATAATAGGCCCACCGTGAAGGGAAGGAGGCACTGCCTAGACCCATGCACCCAGGTACGCTTTAATATCCGAACTCCACCCGCAGGTTCCGTGCGAGGCATAGGGAGGTCCTGGGAATCCCCACAAAGCACGAGGTGCCGCCTCCATTTCCCCTCCTGCTCCACCTCCCATCCCACCCATCTCGCGCTCATGGCCGAGAGATCGAATCGGAGAAGACGCGGAGAGGCCCCTGCCTCCGCACCAACCATGGCGCTCTCGACTCGTCTCCCATGTCGTCTGTATCAAATTTTCATAACCGCTCAAGCTCTTACAAACAACCTAGGACTTTACAACACCACTTCTTCTTATGTGCAGGGAAATAAGCAAGAACAAATACTGTTGCCCATAACTGGGGTGGCAACCTCAACTCAAGGAACAACAATTAGGGTAGACAAATTACTTGAAGGTGTTGTCATTTTTGCATACGCATCTTGGAAATCCAACAAAACCCTAGGTACGATGCAAGAAGAAGAAACAAGAATCATAGTATACATTCGAGATGATTTTGTTCAACGCAAGTGAATTATCAATATACAGGCTAAAACTTAGAAACAATCGGGTCTTTCAAGCATAAGCAAAAACTCTCTTAGCAGCAAGAATTGCAAATATTCTATAGGCGGACAGTCCGACATTCCTGACAGACAATCAGGTCCTGGGAAAAATGAGAGCAACAAGAAGAATAGATCATCCTTTTTCTTCACCAATTCTTCAGAGATATTACGGACTCCTCATTAGAGGAGTTCCATATATATATATCGAGAGAAGTCAATGGAGAAGCTCACAACTATGTAACACAGGTTTTTAGGCCCAGCCTAAATCAACCTATCTACAAATGTACAAATTCAGTTCATTCCCTAGACTATTGCCCTATGCTTTACATTCTACAAAATGTACATTTACAGGACTCTGTACTCATTGCTGCCTGGTGCAATTGTGCTGAATGAAATTGGTGTCTTCGGCGCCCTTGTTTGTTAAAAAAGAATGTAGTTACGAATTACTCAGGATGAGCAGAATTTCATAGTTTTCTTTATTGACAAGTCAAATAAATGAGCACATATTTATACTAATCATTTTTACCTTTTCAGTTCACAAGTCAACAATATATTAATTATTAATTGATTGATATAGACCTTATCACACAATCTCACTTATTATATTCGATAGTGCATCTAAAAAAATTAACCCTGAGATTTTGTTGAAAACATTAAAACTCAAAGTTTAATGTTATGAAACTCCAACTTTTATCATTATAATTACAATACTATAAAAAAAATTGTCACAAAAATTGTGTTAAGGTTTCTAATATTACTTTACAAACTAAGTTCCATCTAAATGTAAATGAAGTATAAGGAGACGCCAAATCACATTTTATGGACAAATTGTGCCACATAAATGTATGATTGTGAGTTTATACGCATATGTACATATTTTAGTTGTATATAAATATCTTGATAGAGGCTTCTACAAAAAGCACACTTCTAATATGGTTTATCGTCGAATCCTTACCCTCGCTACCTGGCGTTCTGATTTTGTTCAACTATGTGTGGTCAACTTGTCCCTTTTATCCGGTTCTTTTTTCTGTGTGGATTTTTTTTTAGAGATTGATACATTCTATTTACATTCAAACAACGTATCATGTCTGGTACTGTGGATCGAAACTAGGTGAAGGAAATAACCCATCAGAATGTGTACTTTTCATTATTTTGCATATGGAGGCTAGTCCCATTGGGAATCTTTTGGAGAATAGTTTTTTCTAGAGAATTTTGAGAAGTATTTTTTTAGGTTGACTTTTGAGAAATAGTTCTTTTTAAAAGTTTTGAGAAATAGTTGTATTGTGAACTAAACAGTCTTAGGCCCGAGGTCACTGACCGAGCTCAACAAGGCCCGAGAAGGAGAAGATGTCGAGCCCATGAATGGTCGACGTACTAGGCCCACCGAGCACGAGCAGCAGACAAATGACTCATCTCTCACCACTTAACACCTATCACGTGGAAGCGTTTTCTTTTGTCCCAACCCTAGCCGCCAGGGAAGAGGGCTCTGAGGAGAACCAATCTGCCCCCAACTACACTGGCCAAGCGGCCAGTCCCTGCCCCCACAGTCGGCCACTCCGACGACGGGAAGGGTGGGGACCATGACGCTTCGGCTCCGCTCTGTAGTTGGGGTTGGCCTGCCTCTGCTTTTCCTCCATCTTGGTGTCGCTCCTACCAGCGGCGTCGGAGGCAGGTGGCCGGTCCTCTCGCCAATCTATGGATCCGGTGTGATTAGTTTCTGGTGGTCGGCGTTTGGCACTCTCGCGGGTGGTGGTCGTGTCGGTTGCTGCAGTTGTGTTTTGCGTCATGCAACTGGGTGCGTGGATGATGGCAGGCGGCGACGTTCCTCTTCTTCGACTGCGTCGGATGAAGTTGACGGCGTCGGGATCTGGTGACCACGGGGAAGATCCCCGGCCGACGTGCCACAAAGTCTCTGTCTCGTCGCATGCGACGATTCGGTTCATCGGCTCAGAAAGCATCCTTGTATGCAAAGGTGCTCTCACAAATCTAGGTTTGGCGGCTGCTTACCTCCTTTTCCGGCGCTGCCATGGTGGCGGCGGAGGACGATGGTGACGACGTTTTGTTGAGGCACAAGATCCTTCAAGGGTAGAATTTTAATTTTAATTCTTATAGGTTTCTTTGTGCAATTTTGCTTGACAAGCGTGTTTGTGTCATGTGATGACCATATGTGTAATCTCTGTAACAAGATTGTCTAATGGATGATTACTTCAAAAAAAAAACCAACCTAACATATCAGAACTTGTTCTTTTCACGATTTCATTTGGAGACCAGTTACGTTGAGAAAGTGTAGATCTTTTTAGAGAAAAAATAGTTTTTTCAGGCAAAATAGTTTTTGGACGCGACTATGGAGAAGCTGCCTCAATTTGGCATAATCGTAAGCACCCGTGAGTTCTCTTGTTTACCATGCATGCATGCACAAAAAGGCAAAAAAGCTGATGTCATCCCGCATTAAATTTTAAATTCGAAAATTTAAAATGTTTTGTAGCTCAAACCGTTTATGCGATTTATGATCCGTTTTCACCGTTGGACTAGTCGCATCGAGATCTTCGAAACTAGATCCAATGTTAATATGTTCAGACGATATTTTTTTTTTACCCAAAAGTTACCAACCCCGCAACAAGTAAATTATCAGGCTTTAATACATATGTTACCAACCCAAAAAATTCACAGTGAAGGCTATTTATCATGCATGCACAAAAAGACAAAACGGTTGATGTCATCCCGCATTAAATTTTAAATTCGAAAATTTTAAATATTTTGTAGCTCAAACCGTTATGCGATTTATGATCCGTTTTCACTATTGGACTACTCGCGTCGAGATTTTCGAAACTAGATCCCATATTAATATGTTCCGACGATATTTATTTTTACCTAAAAGTTACCAATCCCATAACAAGTAAGTTACCAGGCTTTAATACATAAGCTATCAGGTTGTAGTATGTAAGTTACCACCTCTAAGTAACGATTCATTTTTGGTTTCAAACTATATAACACTTTTGATTGTTTCTTTTCAATTTTCCGAGTCGTGAAGTTACCAACTAATTTCATAAGTGAGTTAACACTTTGAGACTATAAAATATATCGTGTAAAATTGGGTAAATATACACTAAAACACATGTGTAACTTTATAAGTATGAGGGAGATAACTTTGTCGATTCCATGGTGACAACTACGCCCCTAAAAGAGATGGATAACTCCATCACTACTAGGTGGGTAATTCCATCAATTTACGGTGGATAACTCCATCAAACTAGGTTAGGTAACTCAATCACTACTTGGTGGGTAACTCCTCACTATTGGGTGGTAACTCAATCGTTGTTGGGTGCTAACTCCATCACTACGAGGTGGTAACTCTATAACTACTGGGTGGGTAACTTAATTAGTTTAGGATAGTAACTCCATCAGTTTAGAGTGGGTAGCTCCATCACTACTAGGTAGGTAGCTTCATAAGTTTAGGGTGGTAACTCCATCACTACGGGGTGGTAACTCTATCAGCGTAGGGTGGATAACTCCACCAGTTTAGGGTGGGTAATGTCATCACTACTGGTTCGGTAGCTTTATCGGTTTAGGGTGGGTAACTCTATCAGTGTAGGGTGGATAACTTCATCAGTTTAGGGTGAGTAACTTTATCACTAATGGGTGGGTAACTCCATCGGTCTAATGTGGGTAACTCCATTATTATTGGGTGGTAAGTTAATCAGTACTTGGTGGGTAACTATTACCTAGAGAGTAGGATAATTATATCGATTTCGTGATGATAACTATACCTCACCGATAAATTTGTTTTTGTTTCATTGCTGATTAACTTTTACCCAAATTCATGGGTAACTACACCAACTAGGTAATTCCATCAGTTTAGGTGGGTGGGTAACTCTATCAATACTAGGTCAGTAACTTCATCAGTTTAGTATGGGTAACTCTATCACTACTGCGTTGATAACTCTATCACTACTGGGTAGGTAACTTTATCAGTTTAGGGGTGGTAACTCTATCAGTATAGGTTAGGTAATTCTATCTATCAAGAATGATAACTTTATCATTACTGGGTGATAACTCTATCAGTTTAGGGTGGATAACTCCATCGGTTTAGGTTGGGTAAATACAACCCGACGACGTGCGGAGCAGCACGCCTGGGTGGAGGTATCTGGCGCGGGCGGGCGGTTGGAGCCAAGGAAGGAAGGGACGACGTGCTGTCTCCCTGTGGCGGTTGGTGCCAGCGATGGTAGACGTGGTGGACGACAGCTAGCCGGCCGAGTCGGTAGGGCGTCCGGATGGACGGCAGCTCGCTGACCGGGTCGGCAGAGCGACCGGAGGAGAACCGATACGAGGCGTGCTAAAGGCGGTGGGAGGAGGTGCGTGCGACCGGTAGCGGTGGCGGGAGGAGCTGCGTGCGACCGGTAGCGGTGGTGGGAGGAGCGAGGACACTGCGGGAGGCTGGAGGAGAATTCAGAAGGGGAGAGGATAAGGTCAACACGGTTTGCTCATTCCGCTAAAATCTTGACCGTTCTCCTGCGATCCAACAGCTCAGCATGGTGCGCCGCGTTCTGCCAGACAGCAGATGCCTGCTGATTAGATTAACCAAAAAAAACGCGTGGATGCAGCATGTAGTGCTAAACACTACAAATCAAATAAAGATGCTAGTGCATGGTTCAGTAATCAAAGTTGCTAAATCGTAAATGCATGTATACTCACGTTGCATAGCGTTCCATTGGTTCGAGCTAACTCGTCAAGATGTCTGCACTATGAAGATAAACGACGGTGGCAGCGATAGATTTCGCGTCACACCCGTGCGGAGAAACAGTGGGTGCTTTGGTCGTTCCTCGGAACAGAGAAATAGCGCATCGGCGCTTGCTTCCGTGTAGCGGCGCGCGGTGTTTGCTCGCGTGTGGCAGCAGGCGAAACTTGCTTGCTTGCGGCGGCCATGGTACGTAGGCGTGGATGCGCGGGCGTGGTGGCGTGGAGCGCGACATGCTGACATCGTGCTAGGGCGGGTGGAGGATTGCGAGAGAGCAGGATCGAGACACCAGGAGGTGGCGGGGCTACCCGGATTTGGTTACCGGAGCGACTGCAGCGACGACACGCGGCGGCCGGCTGCGAAGTCGCGTTATAGGATGAAATAGACGGATCTGGAAGCACATGGTAGAAGAGGAAGTCACCCTGAGGCTAAAGGACAAGGTGGCGAAGTGGGAGGAGGCGCGACGACGACGACGACGGGATCTTCCGCGGCGGCGACTGGCGGCGTTCGGGACGCCGACTGCGTTCTCGCGGCTCCGTCCATCCCAACACCCACGGGTTCCTCTATGACCAAGCGGACGACGAGGCGGATCTCCTGGACAACCTTCTTAAGCTCGGCACGCCGCCGTTTGCCGGCGATGCGAGGGGAACGACGGCGGACCGTCGGACGCCGCCGGGATCCACTTGATACAGAGAAGGCTACCGGGATGCGTGTCGGGAGGGCGGCGGCCATCGGCCGCGTGGAGGAAGAAGCCATGGCGGGGATTGCAGGCGTGGAGGAAGAAGGCAGGGCGGGGATTGCAGGCAGCGTCGCGCGGACATTGCTCGTTTTCGATCCCAACCGTTCGCTCTTGATCCAACAGGTCGCGTCGGTCTGCTTGTGATTAGATTTTCGTAGTTTTTTCAGGCAAAATAGTTGCATTGAAAACTAAACGGTCGACAGGCTCAACTCAAGGTCACTCACCGAGTTCAACAAGGCCTGAGAAGTAGAAGACGTCGAGCCCACGAACGGTCGACGTACTAGGCCCACCGCGCACGGGAGCAGGTACTGTCTGGATCCCACGCAGGCACGCACACAGGCGCGCTTTAAGATCCGAGCTCCACGCGCGGGTTCGGTGCGAGATCGGACGGCGGAGGAAGGTCCTGGGGGTCACCACAAAGCGCACAAGGCGCCGCCTCCATTTCCCCTCCTGCTCCACCTCCCATCCCCCCCCATCTCGCGCTCGCGGCCGAGAGATCGAATCGGAGAAGACGCGGAGAGGCTGCCCCGCTGCCCTAGCGCCGCCGCCATGGCCCTCGCCGCTCGCCTCGTCTCCCGCTCCCGCCAGGTTCGCTCGCTCGCCCGCCTGCCCGTCCGTCGGAAAACCCTAGGTAGGTAGCTTCCCGGTAGATCTGGCCCGCGCGGCCTGCTCCGGCTCGCCCGCGGTGCGCTGCCGCCCCGCCTGGTTCCGTCTGCGCCGGATCTCGGTATCTCCGTTGATATTTCTTCGCTGGTCGTCCGTCCTAGTGCTAGATGCGCTGGGGCGAGAGTGGTAGTGGGTGTCTCCGAGTACGATGCGTTCGGATTCGGTCGCGGTACATCGGATCGTCTTGGTTGAGCCGATTGGGAGCGTCTCCGTGAGGATGGAAAATGCTCCGAATTGTCCGGTGCAGGAGATCGTAGGGAATATAACTCGGGAGCAGCTTGTTTCCCGACAGCCCCAGTTCGTCATGCCTCAGTGTTCCTACTTTCATGTTTTTCTTAGTCGTGCATGTGTTGTGCTCAAGTGTCAACAGAGCCTTATGGTCGATTTTGAGCTCCTAATAATGTAGTCAACTTATTCTGGGATGTGTTCCGTATGGATTATTTGTTTGTCAGGACGTTTCATTTATGATGCCTCTCTAATTTGCACTGCGTGAAGGCTGATCAGTTTGTTGAATAAATGTCCCTGCAGCTATATTCTGCCCAAGCTGCTTTGGCCAATGGAGGTATCTCTCAAGTCCGCTCATTTGCCAAGGAGGCAGCTCCAGCTGACCGCACTCCTGTCAGTGGCGATGGTATGCATCTTAATGTTTTTCTGCATTTGTATGAGATTAGCATCTTTCGATTGTATTCATAGTTATTGTGTGCATGGTCTAGAGTAGAGTTAGTTCTGTGTAGACTGTCAGATTATAACAGTTCTATTTGGAACCCCTTTTGATGCAAGATTTTCATATCAAGCTTTTGAACTGTTTCCTGGTTTGTCGCAATATTTAAATTGGTGAACTGGTGATGCTGATGCGTAATAAAACCTAATGTCTCTTTTAAAGTTTTACTTCAGTATATTGAATATTCCTCTTATGTCTAAGCTGTGCCGTTAATGACTGATCAACCAGTATATCATCTTTCCGTGAAAATGCAACTTATGCTCTCGTTTTTGAATTTTCATTTCGTTTGTTGATTTATCATTTCTGCTCTACTTCTATGGCGACTGTAGTCCCAGTACTCATTTTTTGTTCGTGCTGGATTTAATGCATTTAATTTGCTTTGTGTAGTCCTAATTCCCTTGTTTACATGCTGTATAGACCTATTGAAGGGCATATTCTTCGAGGTAAAGAAAAAGTTTGAGACAGCACTTAGTGTCCTTAAGAAGGAGAAGATCACGATTGATCCAGAAGACCCAACAGCAGTTGCTGGTTATGCCCAAGTCATGAGGACTGTAAGAGAGAAGTACGAAAATTCATAGGCTTTTGCATTGCATGTATTCATGGCCAGTCTTCTCACTTCCCTGTTGTCTGCTTTTTTTGTGTTCTGCTTCACACAGTGTTGTAACTGCGGTTTTTAGGTGCTAGTAAGCAGGATAATTAATTACTCATTAAGTACTAGGAGTTGGTACTGTAGACCAATCAAGAGTGATTTAACAAGTGCTTATTAGGGTCCTTAAGAACAATTTGCTGGATTGCCCTCATCTACAATGTGGTCTAAGTTCTTCATCGGCTAATGCAAATCTTAATGTGTTCTCATCTCTGTTGTCAATCCATTGATTCGCCAAACTGTATAGTGTAAGTGTAAGATTAGAATATCAGTATGACTATAAAACATTTCAGATTTATATTACCTGTTGATAATCTTGCAAAGGTTTCTTTTCAGGGTGTAATATATATTTCTCCGAAGTTGTAGAAGTTTTACATGCACATTTAAATGCGTCTTTGCCTGATAAGATTTTGTTTATTGCAATTAACGTTTTTGGACGTAACCATTTGTAATTGGAGCTCTGCACGAATCTACAACCACAAACAAGCATGCACTTCTCTGCTTAATTTGTCTTAGTTTATATCATTCAGATTGCTACCAGTGACCTGATCGCTTATTATGTTACCATTGTCTAAATGCAGGGCAGGTCTTCTTAATGATTCTCAGAGAATAAAATATACTATTGAGACATTCACAAAGGGCATCCCTGATGCAAGGACGTACTTGCAAACCTTGGAGGAGATCAGGAAAAAGTATGTCTGTTACCGAATCGACAGTCTGTTTTTCCTTATGCTTTCAGGAATTGTTAATGTTTGATCACATAAAAGCATGCCAGAAATGCTTAATGTTCATTTCTATGAAAATTTATTAGCATAGCAATTTTATGGCTACTAATTTCTTATATGAACGTTCTTTTCTGTGATAAAGGAGTGGACTTATAGATGACCTTGGTATTGAGGCTTTGATGATGGAAGCTCTTGAGAAAGTTGAGAAGGACATTAAGAAGCCACTTCTGAGGAGTGACAAGAAGAATATGGCTCTCCTTGTTGCTGAGTTCGATAAGATTAACAAAAAGTATGTAAATATGTGCATCTTCATCTTGAGTGTCAGTTTTGTTTCAATTGCAAGATACATCATTGATAGTTTCATATAGATGCATCTTTGCTGACATCTGAAAAATCAGGATAATTTTCAAATGTCATCACCTTGGTATCCTTTGATAACTTTTAACCCAGACAGCGAATTAGTTTGTCATTTCCGGCTTCCATTGGAAAAACAGTGCACAAGTCCTATGGTTGATTTGAATCAGTTTATACTGCAAAAACAGTTGAGACTATTGCATGGCAAACTGTATCTTGTTCCTTACGGTCGATGACCTGGATCCATTGCAACAAATGCAGATTTAGTCCTGTCAAGTCCATGCTAGACATGTTTTTATTATTATCGGTTTTAGCTGGAGTAGCATGTGTTTTACATGTTTGTTCTCTTGCCTTTTTTCAACTTGAAATAGGCTTGGCTTTCGGAAGGAGGATTTTCCCAAGATTGAGGAAGAACTTGAAATGGAAATTGCCAAAAGTGAGCTGTCGGAACTTAAGAAGGAAATGGTTGAAGCAATGGAGGGTCAACTAAAGAGGTATATTTCTCTTTAACTAACACACCATTCTTTGCTTGAATTATACATTAAATGATGCAAGTGCTTGAATTATACATTAAATCACGCAAGTGCTTTGAATTATTAAAAATCCAGATATTTCTGGGGCCAAGTTCCAACAAAATGTCAAATTTAGTACAATCATCCGCTGGGTGGCTAGTAGTTTATGTCATCATAAAGTTTGAAATATATATGTAATTTTTGTATCTCCTATAATAAGATAACTCACTGACATGATCTGTGTCTCCAGGGAGGAGTTTAAAGACGAGGTGATGCCTGATGTCAGGAAGTTGGACATTAGAAACTTCCTGTAGGTCCTGATTGATGGTAATCCGCGCGGTGTTCTGGAATACCGACCGATCTGTGATTTTTCTTTTCAAGCGACAGCCGGTGCTGCAAGCCACACCTAATGGATGTTATTATTGCTTTCTGTAATAAAACTGCACTGAAAATACAACGACAGTCAACCGTTGAGTTGAGTTGCTTGGTGGTTTACCTTCGGGCGGCAAGAGTTTTGTTTCTTTCTTAGGCTGGCGATGTGAACTTGAAGCGTTGCTGAATATGCGCCTGCTGCTGCTGCTGTTGTATGTGGTAGCAACACCTCATAAATTGTATGGAATGCTCCAATGTCATGTGCTTTTTTTTTGTCCACTGTGAGTCTGGCAATGGTTCATAGCAGCATTTTCGATTTTCATTGACACGGGAGACCTGGACTGGGACCTAAACTATCTTGCTAGCTGCGACTCCACTAGGCTTTTGAATCAGGTAGTTTGAAATAATTGCTTTATCTGAAACATCAGAGTCTAGCATGCTAATTCACAAAGTCCCACTAGGCTTTTGAATCAAGTAGTTTGAAATAATTGCTTTATCTGAAACATCAGAGTCTAGCATGCTAATTCACAAAGTCCCTTGCAGCATCCACATTCCAGTAGTTCATGAAATTGGTACGAGACGAACACTGCATTTTGGAAGACTGGGGAGTAAACCTCTAAACTAGAACGTACTCGTGAGGAATGACTGTACAATTAATTACTCTCAACATATACGATACATGTGTTCGGTCACGCAGAGGTTTATACTAAAGCTCTCTTCCTTGTGGAGCTCATTTGACTACAGTTTCATGTCTAATACCAGTTTTGTTTTTACCTTGATCTTCCAAGTGATTCGTTGTACCCATCCCATTTATTTTTTTCGCAGAAGTAAACGTAAAATATGCCCAGAATACGGAAGGGCTACCGAACAGAGTCAAACCGTGAACTGAAGTTGATGGCAATGGTATTTTGCGGGAAAAACAAAGAGTAAATTTCACTGAACCAAGTGAAAACCAACCAATTAATTTCTTACTATGTAGTCTGCCATCTTCATTGCTTTTTTAACTCCCAGCACTGTTGTAAATTTGTTCAACCTCAAGACATCATGATCACCATCAACCTCCCATGCAGCCTCCAGCCTCCTAAACTAATGGATGTCGGCTCACATCTTAGCTCGCTCTGCGGAGGTTTTTATTTCTACTGTTTTTAGAAACTGTGCCCCGGATTGTATCCGGCAGACTTTGTGTAACGATGTGCTTTGATTAATAAAGTGGCCGATTTCCCTCAAAAAAAAAAAAAAAAGCCTCCAGCCTCCAGAGTCCAGATCCTCCAGCTGATCACTCTAATTAACCGTGCGTGGTCTTCCAGTACTTGGCGCAATCCTCGGCATAGGCCGCCGCGGCATCAGCAGCACTCGGCTCACCGCCATCACCGTCGGTGGTGCCGCAGACCGAGACGTCGTCCATGGACCTGCTCCTAGTCCGCTGCATCGTGGTTTGTCTAATCGTGTATCAAAAAAGAAAAAAAGAAACAAACTTGTACTCGTAGTACTGTAGTCAGTTTTGCTAGCACTGGATTTCCTGATTTTGTGGAAACCCGGATTTCACCAAACAAAATTTTAGTTTGTGTTGTTTCCAAACCTAGCTCTCTCTCTCAGCTCACGGACAGAGGAGGAAGAAGAAGTGGACTCTGAACTTTTTCTTGGCGCACGAACACCTGCCGCACTGACGGCTTCTCTATTCAGTCGAGCTCCAACTCGATGGTCTCAGCAGGTTACAGGGGAGGGGTTCTTTCTGGGAGTGTCTAGTTCTCAGTCGACTTAGATTGAGTTAAAACTCAGTCAGTTACACATATTTGCAAACCATGTACAACTCACAGACTAGCACGAATCACAACACAAATCTAACGGTTATGGAGCCGACTGAGAATTAACTAAATCTCAGTCAGTTGCACACAATTGTAAACCATGTGCAACTCCCAGAGTAGTACGGATCATAACATAAAATCCAACGGTTAAAGAGGCGACTGAGATTTAGTTAATTCTCAGTCGACTTAGAATTAGCAAAACCGGTTCTTATACGCCTGCGCGCACACACACGCAAGCCACGCCGCGCACTAACGCGCCCACTCGCCACACTCTGCACACCCCAGCTCGCGCCCATGTCGCGCACGCACGCGATCAACGCGGCCAGTCCGTTGTGCCACTCCGTGGTCATCTCCCTGGATAACTCGCTAACAACCCTAACACACGCACGCACGCATGCACCCGCACACACACGACATGGCTTAGTGCTATCAATCTCCCCCTAAGCCATGCCTAGTACAGCGCCGGCTCATCCTCGACGTAGCCGCCACCGCTCCGACGCCGCGCCTCCGCTGTTCGACCTGGGCGCGCACACGCCCATGCCACCGTGCCGGACTCGACCTGGCGCGCTCACGCCGGTCGCCACCCGCACCTCCACGGTCGTCGCTTCCATGGCCGTCCCACCGCGCCGCTGCGACCTCCGCGGCCGTGCAGCACCTCCACGTCACCGAGCCGTGCCTCCGCGGCCTCCTCGCCGCGCCACCACGCAGCGCCCGCGCTCGCCGCACGCACGGCGTCACATCGCGCTCGCAGTGGACACACTGCGCGCCACGATCGTGCCTCGGATCGACGAGGCTCTGATACCAAATGTTGTTTCCAAACCTAGATCTCTGTCTCAGCTCACGGCAGGTGTTCGTGCGCCAAGAAAAAGTTCAGAGTCCACTTCTTCTTCCTCCTCTGTCCGTGAGCTGAGAGAGAGAGCTAGGTTTGGAAACAACAGTTTGTTACTACATGGTTATCTTAGCTTATTAAGGGGAAACTAGTTAAGTGGTCTGTTAATCTTCCATATCCAAACAAGGCCCCAATGGACGACGACGGCGGCGGCTACGTGGTGGCGCAGCCGGGCCCGAAAAAGGAGCCGGTGCTGCTCACGTGGATCCGCGCCACCGTGTGGTGCCTCGGCCTCTCCTTCAACATCGCCACGGTCGCCATGGGCATCGTGACCTTCTTCCTTTGGCCGTTTGAGCCCGACGACGCTCCGGTTGGCATCGTGGGCGGGTCCATTTCGATCGTCCTGGGGTCCCTCTGTGCGGCCGCCGTAGTCCGCGTGCTGGTGACCAAGTGCCAAGAAACTCGCGAGATGGAGGCCATTGTTGGAATAGGCTTGTGTTCTAGGGCGGCTCCGAGGAGTCGATAGTCTGTCGGGTCTGAGGAGTCGAAGCTTTGGCGGGTCCGAGGGACCCGAGCCAGTGTACCGACTCGGGGAGTGTCCCGAGTCGAGTCGTCGAGTCGGAGTCTGTTCTGACTCTACAGTAGTGGTAACCGGGACTCGAGTAGTTATCGGGTCCGGCAGGTGCGCTGTACAGTCGTACAGTAGAGTAGGTGGATATGACGTGCTAGATGTCACCTACAGTGTAGACGAGTCTGTGGCGTCATCCACAGTGAACTCGTGTTATGACATCGTCAACAGTAGCGGTATGGCATGACATAGTGTAGGACCCGCCACGTCAAGTCAGATGTGACGGATAATTGACTCTTGTGGCTCCGGACCAGCCCAGCCCCTATTTAAATGGAGGAATAGACAAAGAGAAAATTGAGGCAAACACTTTGTTCACAAACACACCTCCCCTTCTCCCTCTCTCCCGGGTGCTCTCCTCTCCCGCTCTCTCTGTCTCTCCCGATTCATACTTAGGGTCAACAATTGGTATCCGAGCCTTGTGAGTTTGAGAGCTCACCGGAGATGGCACCGGAGATAGGCGCGCTCGTTCCCGGAGCAGGCAAGCTCGCGGAGGAGGAGCAGAAGACCGTCGGAAGATCGGTGGTATTCCAGCGAGTTGTCCGTGATTCCGGTGGTTCATGGCCGATGCTCACACGGTCGAACTACGCGGACTGGGCCCTCCTTATGCAGGTCATGTTGGAGGCGCGCCAGGTCTGGGTCGCCGTCAGCGACGGGATGCCGGAGCGCGAGATGGACCGCGCAGCGATGGAGTATCTGCTACGCTCCGTCCCCGCCGGAGATGATCTCCACCCTCGCCTCCAAGAAGACGGCGAAGGAAGCTTGGGACACGATGAAGACCATGCGACTCGGGGTAACCCGGGTGCGTGACGCGAAGGCAACGGCGCTGAAGAAGCAGCTCCAGTGCATCAAGTTCGCGGATGGCGAGGACATCGACGACTTCGGCATGCGCCTGTCGTCCCTTGTGTCGCAGCTCGGCGTACTCGGAGTCACCGTCGGCGAGCCGGAGGTCGTTCGTAAGTTTCTCTCTGTTGTGCCCAAGAAGTTCTCGCAGATGGCATGCTCCATCGAGACCCTGCTCGACCTTGACACGCTCTCTATCGAAGAGCTCATCGGCCGGCTCAAGGCGGCCGAGGAGCGCTACGAGCTGGAGGAGCCGGTGGTCAAGCAAGCCGGCAAGCTACTTCTCTCCGAAGAGGAGTGGTTTGCGTGGATGAAGCTGCGAGATGGAGGCTCATCGTCCAGCCAAGCCGGTCGCAGCGGCGGCAAGCTGCGCGGACGCGGCAAGGGCAACCCGGGTGCGAGAGGCACCGGGAACCGTGACACGAAGGACTCGTGTCGATACTGCGGAGTCGTCGGCCACTGGGCGCGAGACTGCCGCAAGAGGAAGCACGAGGAGGGCGAGGCCCACCTCGTGCGCGGCGGAGGCGACAACGACGACGCGCTGCTCATGATGCAGGCGTGCACCGTGGCGTCTGCCCCGTAACTCCCAGCGTCGACTCAGGTGGAGTCGGGCGCATCGGAGGTGGCACCCTCTTCTCGACCGGTGGTGGAGTCAGCGACTCGACCGGTGGCGGAGTCGGAGGGAGTGTCGACTCCTCCGAAGGAGCACTCACGGATCCATTGGGTCGCCGAGTGGGACATGCCGGCTCAAGAGGAGCCGAGGAAGGCGACTCGGGAGGAGTCGGCCCTGTCGACTCGCAAGGAGTCGGCCCTCTTCCTGCTGGAGGAGAAGGCGCAGGTCAACCTGGCGCAAGGAGGGGACGCCAAGGACGGCGTCTGGTACCTCGACTCGGGCGCCACCAATCACATGATTGGTGACTGCGCCGCATTCGCAGAACTCGACACCAGCATCGTCGGAACCTTCAAGTTCGGCGACGGCTCGCAAGTCGACATCTGCGGGCAAGGGACAATGCTGTTCGTCTGCAAAGTCAGGCGAGCACCGGGTCGTCATCGGGGTGTACTACATACCCCGGTTGAACACGCAGATCATCAGCCTGGGCCAGTTCGACGAGAATGGCTGCCAGGTGCTGATCGAGGACGGGCTCCTCCGAGTGCGTGATAGGGAGCGGCAGCTCCTGGTGAAGGTCAGGCGGGAGCCGAACCGGATGTACAAGCTGACAGCGTGAGTCGCCCAGCCGGTGTGCTTGGCAGTGCACGCAGGTGCCGACTCGGCCTGGACTTGGCATGCGATGTTCGGGCACCTCAACTTCGACAGCCTGCGCCGACTCGCGAAAGGCGGCATGGTGCGTGGCCTCCCTCTGGTGGAGCATGTGAACCAGCTCTGCGACGCCTGCCTAGCAGGAAAGCAGCGGCGAGCCTCCTTCGGCAAGCAGGCGAAGTTTCGGGCGAAGGAGCGACTCGAGCTGGTCCATGGTGACCTCTGCGGGCCGATCACCCCAGCGACTCCAAGCGGCAAGAGGTACTTCCTCTTACTTGTCGACGACCTGACGCGGTACATGTGGCTCGCCCTTCTTGCGACGAAGGACGAGGCCGCAGCCGCCATCATCCGACTCCAGGCGGGAGCCGAGTCGGAGTCCAGCTGCAAGCTGCGCACGCTGAGGACGGATCGCGGAGTCGAGTTCACCTCCGGCTCCTTCACGGCATACTGCACGGAGCTCGGAGTGGAGCGTCACATGATGGCTCCTTACTCCCCGCAGCAGAACGACGTCGTGGAGCGACGCAACCAGACGATTGTGGCATGGCCCGCAGTCTGCTGAAGGCCAAGAGAGTCCCGGCGAGTTCTGTGGTGAGGTGGTGTCGACGGCCGTGTTCATCTTGAACAGGTCGCCGACCAAGAGTGTGGACGGCATGACGCCGTTCGAGGCCTGGCATGGCCGCAAGCCGGATGTGCACTACATGTGCACGTTCGGGTGCATGGCGCATGTCAGAGAGACGCGACCCGGACAGAAGAAGCTCGACGATCGTAGCAGGCCGATGATCTTCGTGGGGTATGAACCTGGCACGAAGGGTTATCGGGCCTACGACCCGACTACAGGTCGAGTCGCCATCACCCGCGACGTGGTGTTCGATGAGAACGCGCGTTGGGACTGGAGTTCGCCGGACTCTCCGGTGAACACGTTTGGAGCCGACTCCTTCACGGTCGAGCACATGGTGTTCGAGCCGCAGCCGACTCCAGGGGACGGGAGTGCGGGTCCTGGACCCGACTCGCCGCCCTCTCCTGGTCCGACTTCCCCGACTCCAGGAGCTGGGAGTGAGTCGCCCCCAGCCGGTTCTCCAACAACACCGGGGTACCCGACAGCCGAGTCACTGACTCCGGCTGTCACTGGCATCGAGTTCATCACGCCACCATCAAGATATGCAAGTATGCTTGATGCAGAAGACGACACCGAGCTCGAGCACCGGTTCTGCACTCTGCAGAACGTGCTCGACGCTGGTCCGGCTCAAGAGCCGGACGAGGAGCTTCACTTCCTCGCCTCCGAAGAGCCCGACTCGTTCGATGAGGCCAAGTCGGACGCCAGCTGAAGGCGTGCGATGCAGGAGGAGCTCGAGGCCATCGAGTCCAACTCGACTTGGCGGCTCGCCACCTTACCACCAGGTCACCGCGCGATCGGCCTGAAGTGGGTCAACAAGACGAAGAAAGACGCACACGGCGTGGTCCTTAAGCACAAAGCTCACCTGGTGGCGAAGGGCTATGTGCAGCGGCACGAGGTCGACTACGCCGAGGTCTTCGCTCCCGTGGCCCGACTCGAGTCAATCCGACTCCTGCTGGCGGTGGGCGCAGACTCGTGTTGGGTCGTTCATCACATGGACGTCAAGTCGGCCTTCCTCAACGGCGAGTTGGAGGAAGAGGTGTACGTGCGGAAGCCAGCCGGCTTCGCTGCAAAGGGGAAGGAGCACCTGGTGCTCCGACTCGACAAGGCGCTCTACGGCCTCAAGCAGGCGCCAAGGGCATGGAACACCAAGCTCGACGCATGCCTCGTCAGCTCGACTTCACCAGGTGCGAGTCGGAGCATGGCATGTACGCGCGGGGCGCGACGCCGACTCGACTCCTCGTCGGAGTCTACGTCGACGACTTGGTGATCACGGGCTCCGACTCCAGCGACATCGACAAGTTCAAGCTGGAGATACAGAGCCTGTTCCAAATGTCCGACCTCGGGCTGCTGAGCTACTACCTCGGCATTGAGGTCCGACAAGGGCCGAGCGGGATCGACATCTCGCAGGCGGCCTATGCCCAGAAGCTGCTGGAGAAGGCAGGGATGGCCGGGTCCAACCCCTGCCAGGTGCCCATGGAGCCGCGCTTCAAGCTGTCCAAGAACAGCACGGCTCCACCGACGGATGCGACCGAGTACGGGAGCATCGTCGGGAGACTCCGGTACTTGTTGCACACTCGACCGGATCTGACTTTCGCACTCGGGTTCGTGTCTCGCTTCATGGTGACGCCAACTCAAGAGCATTTGGCGGGTGTGAATGATGTAGGCCAACCCAACGACAACACCATGTCAAGCACTCCAACGTACGGCAAGCCACCAAGGACTCCAAAGGGTGGCAAGGAACTCCATGGACTCCAATCAACTAAGGCATACGCGTGGATGAGGAGAAGGAAGCGTCATGGACAAGGAGAGGAAGAAGGAGGTAAAGACAGGCAGGCCGGCCTCCAGCCCGGCCTAGGCCACCCCCAAGGTCGGCACCCCACCAGAGCCGGCCAGCCTCCCAGCCGGCCTAGGCCGGCCCCCAGGCCGGCAACCCACCAGAGCTGTCCAACCTCCCAGCTGACCTAGGCCGGCCCCCAGGCCGACACCCATCCAGACGTTGCCGGCTCCCAGGCCGGGCCCCCTCCAGACGCTGTCGGCCTCCAGGCCAGCCCAGCCCGGCCACCAGGCCGGGCCCCCCCTCAAGACGCGAGCTGGCCTCCAGGCCGGCCCAGGCCGGCCCCCAGGCCGGGCCCCCTCCAGTCGCCGCCGGCCTCCAGGCCGCCCCCCAGGCCGGTCCTCCTCCAGACGCCGCCGGCCTCCAGGCCGGCCCTCGGGCCGGTTCCCCGCTAGTGCCGGCCGGCCTCCCAGCCGGCGTAGGCCGGCCCCCAGGCCGGACCCCACCTTTCAGCTCCTTTTTGTACTAAACTATAAATATCTTTCCCCCTTTTCCATTTGAGGTAGAGATGAATGAACTTGAGAGTTGAGCGCTGCTCCTTCCCGTGATGGGCTCCTCCGCGGAGGATGATGTACCTCTTGTTGTAGCTATTCTTTCACTTAGGTGTCTCTAGTAGCGCAAACCAATCTTTCACTACGGTGATTCTATTGGACCGGTGGACCAGACGGTAAGAGAAATTGGTTTCATTAAGCGTGTTGTTGACTTGGGTTTTGGGATCCGGAGGCTACTCCGTTGGGGGTTTGTTGCCGGGTGATTCTCCCTTGTAGGCTTCGCGAGTTATCCCCACGTTTTGCCCTTTTTCCCCTCGTGTTCTTCGTTCCCACCTCCGTGTTCTTCGTGTTCATGCTCTTCCCCGCCTCAAATCCGTGAAGATCGGGCTAACCCCTACATCAGTGAAGCACATCCTACGCTACATCGCCGGGTCGCCTCGACTCGGATGTAGGTATGGCAGAGGTGCAGGTGCACCATGCCTCGTCGGCTACAGCGACATCGACTTGGGTGGAGACGTCGACTCGCGCAAGAGTACGTCTAGCATGCTGTTCTTTCTGGGGAGCAGCCCAGTGACCTGGCAGTCCCAGGGGCAGTCGGTAGTGGCTCTCTCGAGCTGCGAGTCCGAGTACGTGGCTGCTGCCACGGCTGCTTGCCAGGGGATCTGGCTCTCTCGGCAATCGCGCTCGCCAAGAATCCCGTCTTCCACGAGCGCTCAAAGCACATCGAGCTGAAGTACCCGATCTCCCAGGGATAACTAGGGCCAAGGCCTCGTGTTCGTCCTCCGTGTTCATCATTCCCGAGGACCTTTGTCAGTAAGTCTTTCTCTCTATCGGGACAGAACTTTATTTTCCCCCTTTTAATTCTTTCACCACTTTCAGCCATGTCTCCCTGGGTACCTTAATCCGTCCCTGCAAACAAGGTCCCCTGTCCTCACCGTCATACTCACTCCCATGCGCAAGAACCAATTTCTTGCCCTCAATTCCCATTCGTGGCGAATTGGTTCTGGAATGACCCCTTTAGCAAGCAGCGCTTCCTCTTTTTTATCCCACTTGGCATGGCAGTCACGTAGCCCCCTGTCTCGAGGCGATAGTGATAGTTCTTTTTCGCAGCATTGTCTTGTTTTGTTGTGACTTTTCCGTAGCATCTTCTGACTTCTTGTACTTTCACAAATGCATCCCAGTAAGCCTTCTGCTTCGCTAGATAGCCTTCGAATTTGGAGGGAATATTGTTCTTCTGATACTCTTGCCAAAATGTTTTCTTCCACTACCGGAATAGTTCGGCCATCTTCTTAAGAGTAAAACTCCTTGACTTTGTCCCTCAATGCAGCTGTGTCGTCCTCTTACTCACATTCTGGGAGGTGAAATGTGCCATGAGGTCATTCCAAAGACCATGTTTGTACCTTTCGGAACATACTCATTATCTTCCACCCCTTTGGGCTTTTTCCACTCTCGAATGGTGATCGGGACGCGATCCCTAACCATGACTTCACATTGTTTTACAAATGTCTTTGAAACCTTTATGGTTCCAATGGTTCGCCCAGTGTGATATCTTTGTAATTGTATAATGCGCAGATGGGGCCAACTTTTTGGCCGGGCCTTCGTTGGAACATTTGCTTGATGTGGAGGCCTAAGAAAAGAAACATTCGTCAATTCATATATATACAACTCAATTAATATGCATCTACTGATCACCGGACTTCATATATATACCTCTCCGGACTTCGTTAAGGGTCCATCATCGGAGCCGTCGCCTTCTCCATCATCAGAGCCGCCGGCTTCCCCCTCATTTCGGTCGACCTCTTCACCCTCACCGGATGGGTTCAGATACATCGAGGGAGATTCGGGTGGACCAGCACCGGGGGCGTTGTGGATTATATCCTCGAGAATTTCTTCTTGTGTTAGGTCTCTGCAGATTGGACTAGGCGGATCCATAGTTTTTGCAAATGCACACAATATCATACAAATAGTACATAAAAATACACCACGAATAATATCACAAATACATCTAGAATAATCCATTTACATAGCTCGGGTCCATTTTTTTAACCCTAATACATCATGAATAATATCACTAATATATCTCCCATGCATGAACCTCTCAAACTAACTTCGACCGGTTCTTGAG
>QRDG01000912.1:37742-215511 GCA_012064385.1 Puccinellia tenuiflora | reverse complement strand
ATGAAAGGTTAGTTCTTCTACATCATCACTTGTTGGAAATGTTGGCCATGCCATAATTTTGTAGAAATTGAGCCATGTTGATGGCCATCTTATATTAGTATGAGTTATGAGCCATGTTGATGGCCATCTTATATGAGTATGAGCCATGTTTTTGCCATTTTATATTATGAGCCATCTTGATGCCATCTTATATTAGTGAACAATGCTTAGTTTTAATTGTAGTACTGGGTGAATCTCGATTTTGTAGGAGGAAGGATGCTTGATGCCAATGGAGGATGGCTTGATGCCAATGGAGCAAGGTTGATGCCATGAGCTTGTTGTTGCCATCATAAGAACTTGTATGGGATAAAAACTTGTATGGACATGACTTGTATGGATTTGTATGGATTTGTATGGATTTATAGGACATCATATAGGATCATGTTGTAGGTTATGATATGGATTTGTATTGCTATGGTGATATTGTGGGATCATATTGTGCTGGTAGATCATATCATATATGTGTATTTTTTGCAATGCAGGGATTAAAGAAAAAATAAACAAAAATGAAAATTTACGGGGCCTTTGTCGTGCGTATGCACACGACAAGCCACCTTTGCCATGTGCATAAGCACGGCAAAGAGCTGCACTGCAGCTGGCGACCTGGCAGCCACTCCAGGACCTGGGCGCTCGGCAAAGGCAGGCCCCCGCACGGCACAAAGCGCAAGGCGCACGGCAAAGTGTCCGTGCCCGGCAAAGGCACTGCCGTGCAGAATCCGGCGGGTGCACGGCAAGGCCGTCACACGTAACGGCGTCCAGCGCACGGCAAAGTTCAGGCGCACGGCAAAGCCGGCCAGCGCACGACAACGCGGAGTCCGCACGGCAAAGGGGATCCGTGTGAAATGGGCGAGGCGCTCGGCAAAGTCCGGCTTTGCCGAGCCAAACTTTGCCGTGCAGGCCTTTGCCGTGCGAGGCTGCCCGGCAAAGCCTTTGCCGAGCTTTATTTGGCCTTTGTCGTGTGATTGTGCTGCACGCAGTGATACATTCTGCCGTAGTGAGACAAGGTAGGAGAAATAAAATTCATCCTTTTTTAAAAGCAAAATCTTAAGAACCAGAAGTCATATGGCTCATCTTGACTTCTGGTTTCTAGGCGGGGGGCGGAGAGAGAAATATCGCCCCTGCTCGTCCCAGGGAAGAAACATTCCAAGAAGGGACAAGCAGGGGCGATGCCCTCCTTACAATTTTCGTTTTACCTATAGGTGGTTAATTAGCTAGGCTTAAATTGGGCTAAACTCATACTAATGACATATTTCTGCCCTCCTAACCACATGAGGCCCATCTACAGTAGGCCAAAGCCCATCTATCCCCCCTATATCCTATTTGTGGCTCCGTCCCTCTTTTTAAGTGTCCTATGACTTCTGGTTCTGAAGAATCATCATTAAATATATGTCGGTCTTATTGAATTTCTTACCTCTATTATAATGTGCTTTTGATAATGAAGATAAGAACTTTTAGTTCTCACATGCAAAGGAGCACACATTAATCAATTTTTTATCTCCAGTGAAAAAATAAGGCATATACTGTGGTGGAGAGAAGACCTTATTTCTTATTCCAAGCGTGTAGAATTCCCAAAAAAGAGCAAAGCGCGAAAGACCACCAGAAACTTTGAACACAATTAGTGCAAATTAGTTACTAGTTTGATTGCTGCTTCATGATTAAGCTCACAGCATTTGGGACTAATTTCAAACCACTTCCCCAGGCTCCATCATGCACATCTACACAGACGTAGATATGTGTTTCGCCAATATATTATAGGATTAAACTTTTCGATCTTGCTAGAGAGAAATGAAGAAGCTAGAACAACGTTGGGATTTTTTTGCCGATCATACTAAATTGAGTAAAACCAACCAGACATAAGATATGCTTTAGAATATGAAAGACGTGATGGCAACAGCTCCCTTCGATATTAATTTTTACCATGCAACTACTAAGCCAGGTAATATTGATTAGTTTATTATTTATCTAGAACTAATTTACTCTATATATTAAAGTTTATCAATATGATTAAACATTAATACTAATATTATTTCTTCCAATAAAACAGTAAGAATTTCTATATCCTACAATATTATTTTTGCTATTCGCCAGTCAACTCGGAAATAAGGAAAGAGCCTTACTTCCTAGTCGACTGGGAAATAACCATTAGATCTGCTTTAAGATCCAGGTGATTTTTATTTTTTTGGCAGTATTTTTTTATCATGTAATTACTAATAGATCATTGCAAATTTAGATGTAGCTTTTGTGTATAAATCATGCGTAACTTTCGAAAAAAGTTACCCATAACTTTGTAAAGTTACATGTAACTTTTCAAAATTTATGTGTAAATTTTTAATTAATTATGTATAACTTTCAAAAGTTACAAGTAACTTTGTAATAATTAGTGTAACTACAAATAAGGATTTTTCCTTATTTTCCAGTCACCTGGAGAATAGACAATACAATAAAAAAATTATGCGAGGAATTGTCACCTCTAGTGCACAAATGGCAAAACAACACTTTGCTCAGTATCCTGGAGAGCTCGAAGGAAAAGCACCAAATGACCATATTCTTTTCTTTGGCTTGCAACAACAAGATTGGCAGATTCCTTTACGAAAAGCAACCTCTTTATTCCCTGAGAGGTATGGCGCAAGCAAAGGTGAGTGAGTAAAATATGTATAAAAAGGCATATTTCCTTGATCTCTCATCACACACACGAGTGCATTCTCGGTCGTTCTTGTATTTCATCTTGCGGGTGAAGAAGTTCCACTCCAATTAAGCAAGCGACTAGAATGTCGGCCGTCACCTCTTGCGCCCTTCTGAGCGGCCAGCCGGCGTCGAGAGCGACAATGGCCAGCTCCTACGGGAAGAAGCAAGTAGGAGGTGTTGGTTTCCGGAGCAAGCCTAGGCCAACCACCGTGTGCTGTGCGTCTCAAGACAAGCCAAAGGGGGATCAGCAGGGTCACAAGACGGATTTGCTGCCGTTCAACATCTCACCCGTGGGTAAGCTGATGCACTCAGATGTACGTATATGTGATGCAACGAACTCTGACCTAATTTCCGGTGATCCATTTGAAGCTCTGGTGCTGCACCCCGTGTCGCTGCGGGAGGAGAGGTGGCAGGTCGAGGATAAGGGTGAGGTCGTAAATATGGTTTTCCAGGTGCCGGGGCTGCCAAGGAGGACCTGGCAGTGGAGCTGGACGAGGACGTGCTCGTCATCAGGCAGAACGCCAAGGGCGGGCCGGCGGCGAAGGTCGCCCGTGGTGAACCGCGAGCCACAAGGATAGCGAGGACAGTGTTGCCGAACCCGTTGCCGAGAACGACGCCGGTGTCTGCGCTCGTCTGCTCATCCCGGCAGGGTACAGCAGGGAGAGCATGAAGGCCAAGCTCGCCTCCGGCGTTTTGGTAGTCACCATCACCAAGATCAAGGAGCACGCGCGCAGGAGGATCAATGTCGATATCGTCGACTCCAAGTAGGATGGCCTCGATAGAAAAAGAAGTACTTGCTGATTGAACGGATGGCAGAATAAGATCCATAAATAAACTTTGCTTTTGTATGGTCCATCTTATATACTGTGATTTGTGTTTCAACCAAATTAATAAAATGTGTTACTGTTGTGAACTCTACATGATCTATGAGTCATACACAAAGGACGAATTAAATTCAAAATCTCTACAGGACCATTTTGTGCACATATATATACATTATGTCTTGAATCTCCCATATTTCGCCACTTCATCACCTCAAAAAAACGAGCCTCACCGAAATATGCGAAATCTCCAAAATTTCGGAAAATATTCTGGTCTGCATTTGTAGAATTTCGGCAAAGATTTATGAATATTTGAAGCTCCGATTTTATTTTGACAAAAACATGGTTGAAACAAACAAGAATATATGTGTTGCAAATGAGATTCAAACATTGGAACTTAGATGATAAGTTGCAGGTTGGTTTGCACTAGGATGGCGCACCATTATTTGAGCAAAATTTTAATCAATCCAAATATATCCCTAAAGTAACCAAATTTTGAGCCCCACTGAATTTTGCGAAATTTCATCGAAATTTTAAACCTTGCTCGTCTGTATGGTTATATGTGACATATAAGCTGCATTATCTACACGTCCTTTAGCGTTTCGTCTGCTCCGTAATTATCTTTGCCGCAATGTTTAATGGAATTTCAGCTGCCTTGCTGTGGTTTGGAATGGAGGGCATGTGAAAACGATGGTCTTAGTATTTGTTGAGAATTTTGGAAGGGAGGTATATGATTTTTTGTGTGTCTCTCTCCAGATTGGATTTTGGTATAGATTTCACATCAAAACTGTTTTGGAGGAGAGCTATGAAAGTTAGCAATGTGTACATCGTTGTGCAAACTAGAGGAACTTTGAGCTGCATTTTTTTAGCCTCTTAGAGTTGTAAATGAACAGGTTGTTAGAACATGCCTTTGTTAGTCTCCACATGCCATACGGATCAAATCACATCAATGTCTAACTATTAATATTAAGAGTTTGAATGAATAAAATTCTTGACATTAATGTATAACTATTTATTCACAGAAATATTATTGAAATTATATTAACAATTCATAACGAATAATATATTGATGGTGTATATGATTTATTTATAATTTCTACCAACATATGTAAAAAATCACATAGAGTTTTACATATTGTAATTTTTATCATTACCTCCGATCCAAAATATAAGACGCAGTGGGGACTATTGTATCAGTATCGGATACATTTATCCAGTTCTTAGACTGCGTTTTTCACCATTATATTCCCCACTAAATTTAAATAGGAAGGTGACAAAATAGAGGAGATCTGGCACTCATGGCTTGTTCTTTAATTTGCATAAAAAACTTCATGTTTAGTACCTATTAAATATTTTAATATAAGGTCACAAGGGTTGTTGCCCAGCTAAGGTGCAATTTCTTCAAGAATCATAGTGTGTGAATAATGGTTGTGTCAGGTGCCACTATTACTTTGCTTAAAGATGTTTCTTGCAATGCTTTGATATTTACCTCCAGGTCATTCAAAAGGGACTTGGTATGAAAGCGAAATATTTTGTTTAATAGTATTCCAATATTTTTTCATGTATATTTTCATAGAATTGTCTACTGTACTTGGCGTATATCTTATATTTGATGACACAATATTAACACTTTCGTGGCTGGATCTAGCAAATGGTTACATATTTGAGTTGCATAACATCATCTCACATCTTATTTGTACAAAACATAGTTATGACGACGTATGCCAAACACAAAAGTGAAGTAGAGAACAAGACGCACTGGGTTAGCAGCATCTTCTCCCTACGCAGTATGAAACAAAAAGGGAAAAGGTGAAAAGAAATGTCCGCAATAGCAAGATTGGCATCCATCCACATGAGGGATCGTTGGTTGACGTGCGAATGCAGCCTCCAGCAACGCCAGCCTTAATGTTTCCCTTATTCCCGGCCAACCCGACCAAGCAAAGGTGGTGATACCAATCGAGTGTGAGCATCTCATCCCTCTTATATACTACATACATTAAATCTATTATCTTCTCGTGGTGTGTAGTTGTAGCGATCCGGAAACAAGAGAGATCAGTGGTGCAAATTTGTACTACTGGTGCAATGTCGACGGTTGTGGCCTCTTACACTCCGGTGCGCCGTCCAGCACTACGGGCTTCATCCAGCATACCGGCGGCTAGCGGTTCTTGGAGGCCGGCTGCGGCGTTCCCTGCTTCGGTCGCCGTCAAGTGCCGGCGTCCGCTGTCCTGTGACGTGTGCTCTCCCTGAGAAACAGCGGCCTGCTTTCAACATTCCACCCACTGGTAAATGGCCGCCGTGTACACCAATGTTTCACTTCGGCTCTCTACAAATCTTGATATTTTGTGCATGCACGCAGTTCTACTCTACCCCGTCCCTCCGACAGACCAAAAGGAGCGGTGGGACATCAGGGAGGAAGAGAACCACGTCAAGCTCTGGTTCCAGGTGCCCGGGCTTTCAAAGGAGGACATCGAGATCAACGCCGCGGAGGACATGCTGGATATCAAGAGGAAGGACCCCAAGACCGACCGCCGCAGCGACGAGGAGTCGTCGGCACTGGCGGACGTGCATGGCGTGGGCTCCTTCCACGTCAGGCTGCTCATGACCAAGGAGTACAACAGCAGCGACATCAAGGCCGAGTTCAATGCCGGGATGCTCGAGGTCACCATCTACAGGGCCAAAGACCGCGTGCTCAACCCAGTCGTCCTTAGTGCCAAAACCGAACACAAGGCGCCAGCCGCGAACCTGTCGACGATGGGAGGCCCAAAACGCAACCCCAAAGAACAACAATGGAAGATGAATGGCGCTCACTGAAGGCATCCATGGAATTTCCTTTCCTTTAATTTTGCGTGAATATCGATGTTTGATTTTCGTTACAAATTTCATTAAATAATCAAGACCATACTACAATGGTTTCCAAAATATCTCAGAAGCGCCTTCTGTGAAGGAGAGCGATGTGAGCGCATACCACATGTCTCGCATTATTCAGATTAATTCATTGCAAAGAACTGACAGTGTTAGCAATAATAATCTTTCCTTAATGTTAGTCTAATTAGGGAAATATGAGTCGGTTTGTGCTAGTGTCCGACTCCAACTACAATAATTGTACTTGTCGTACATGTAGCTATGTTGGTAATAGACGTGTCCAAGTTGTAATTAACCAATTAGGAGCTAAGCTAGGTAACTAAGGTACTGTCCGTGTGGTGTTAGGACATCGTGTCCTTGTACGAGTGGTCTAGTTCTAATAGTCGGTTGGTCCTGGTCTTGGCTGTACGTGTATATATAAACGTGAGGCTGCTGCTTGAAATCGACCGTGAGTTGTGAAACAGAATTAAAGACAAAAGAACGGGCACGACACGTGCCCTTGGCTATAAACTTTGTATTTGCGTGTTCGTCTAATTTGATGTGATCGATCCGTGGGAGAATCCCAACAATTGGTATCAGAGCGAGCTTGAACATTTTAAACCACGCTTCCCCCGGGGAGGCGACCGGACAGCGGAGACTTGTCGTCGCAAGGTGGTGGCGGTGTGGATGATCATTGATGGGAGAGGTGGCGCTGAGGTGCGGTGCCGGGAGTCTCGTCAAGATCGTCTTCGGAGGAGTCAAATGAGTCAAGGGGTCAAGTGCGTGCATGGTGTGAACGAGTGTGAGGACGGCAATAGCGCTGGCACATATGTGCGAACCGAGTGCGGGAGGCCGATCAATGGCGGTGGCACAACATAGCAGAGCAAAGAAGGTGCACTGCATGTTTCCTGTGTGGTGCTCCGGCAAGCTAGGGTGGGGGAGCTAGGCTGGAGAGGGGCTGGCTCGAACGAGCGAAGCATGGGGAGTCGAATGAGCTAGGTCTCAAACTCCGACGATGCTTGGGTGGCATGCGGCATTCATCTCTGGTGCGGTGGCGTCGGGAGGTCATCGATGTCGTTGTTCCCATGAACCAAACGCAGCGGCGATAGCACCGTTGGAAAGCTTGTGTTCAGGAGAGTTTACTGGTGCAAGGAATCGACAAATGGTGGTCTCCCGAGAGAGTATTTCTCAAGGTTGTGCATATTGGTTTCAAGCCCATCACGGTAAAGTTGGCCTTCCCAAAGATGGTGTACTCGGTGAGCAAGGGGGGTGTTAAAGAGGTAGGGAGGTGCAACGATTGGCGGCAGGGTCCCGCAGCGACAGTGGCGACGCGAAATGGTGGGCGCGACAGGGGCGGCGCGTTCATGCGTGTAGGGGCATTGGGCGGCGCACATGGAGGTACAGGGAGGAGGGGCCTGCTCGGATGGCAATGCGAGGGGTGCAGGGAAGCTCACCGGTGATGACCACAATGTGGCGGCGCTATCGGCCGTGCTCGGCGGGGCGGTGAGCGCCGTCCTACCAATGCCATCATCGACATCCAGGGGCTACAGGAGGATGTGTTTCTTGTATTGAGGTAGGGTTTGTTCCAGTATGTGCCAAATTCAAAATTCAACATCTTTCCTATCTATGGTTTTTCCAAATTGGAAAGTTGGTCATCTAATACTTTTGGAACTTCAAACAGCAGAAAGTGTTTTGGAACCTTTTGGTGGGGTTTTTTTTATCAGATCTTGATCCAAGCTTTTTATATGTTGGTGCACTAATTGGCACCTATTTTGGGTAGTGGCCCATCCAGGAAAATTACTTGGTAATATAAAATTATTAAGAAAAGGGCAGAAATAGATTGGCAAAAGATTATGATGTTGTTCCAAATTAAGTATGCCATATTTTTGCATAAATGGTGTTTATAGGTATAGGGATCATTCCCTAATTTTTGCAGATTTTTTAGAAGCATGAAAGTTGGGGTCTCTTTGTAAAGTGAGAAATAGAGGTTTTCTTAAATTAAATAAAGAAAATAGTTTTGAAAGTTTTTAGGGCTGGGAAAATATGTATTGGATCACCTATGGTAATATCCCCAAGTGTGCAAGTGTCCAAATCCAAATATTCTTAAGTTTTGCCATGGTTTGAGAATTAACAGAGGCACAAAAAGGCAATTGCACATTCAAATAAGGTAAAAAATGTTTTGTTTGGAAAAATTTCAAGAGGGCCAAAATTTGGGGTGTCACACGCTGCAAGCAGCGAGAGGTGGCAAAACCATAACTCGTATGTAAGGTGTGTTTGCGGCGGCATCCGGGAAAGAGTTTATATAGAGCGGTTCAGGAAACCCTAACAACGTGGGCCACGTCCTCGCCGCACGGTTACAGTAGTCCAAGATCCGGGAGCGACCCGAACTGACTAACTGTAGCGCGTCTGTCAAAGATTCGGTTTTCCTGAACAGCAAAAATAAAGGTCGGCTCGAGGCTCAATCCACTCAACACGAGCGCGCGCGCGTCGCGACGAGCGGAGGAGGAGGAGGAGCGCGTGTGTACCACTCCTATTCTCACTCACTTACCAAGTGGTGGAACAACCTCCCTTATAAGTTGGTCTAACTGCCTCTCAACTTTCCATGTGGTACTAAACTTAGCACCCCCACCTCTTGCCACTTACATGTGAGCTGCCACTAACTTGGGCTGCATCTCACATGGGCTACCACACATGGACTTTGAGATTTATAGGAATTTCTATAATCTTATATGGGCCACTAGTATTGGCCCTAATTTTTCAGCAATCCTCCACCAGATCTTAAAACCCATTTAGAGATTTGTCAATCCTGGCTACTTGTTTATATACCAGTGTTTTAGCAGAGACTGTTAAGTTGAACTTTCGCCTAGAGTTTAGAGCTACATCCATTCACACTTGAACAATGGATTACGCCTTTAATTGCAAGTTTTGCGTGAACAGGTTTCACTCAAAGTCATAACCAGTACATGGCTGCCAGTAGCCTACCCCACGGGTGAAGCATATTCGTCATACTTCCTGGTCTCTTCATGAGTTTACTAGAGATCACCCAAATCTCGTAGATTACGACGTTAATAATCGGACTCATATAGTTGTGTTCTTTCAAGAATGCTCAGTAGAACAACATCTTTGCTAATAATAGCCAACAGAAACACGGAGACACGGAGCGCTATGGCGCGCACCGTGGGCCACCGTGGTCGGCGACGAAGCAGCTCGCGTCATCGGGCGAGAAAGACGGTATGGTTGCAGTTGCGCCAGCATTGTTGGGTGACAAGGAGGGGCTGGTGAAGAGGAACGAGAGTGATCCGGAGTGGAGAAGATGAGAGGAGTGGGCGGAGTTACCCGTGGAGTGATCGGACCGTGCGGCGAGCGGCACGCCCAGGGCGGCGGAGAAGCGGGTGGCGGCGGTGGCCGCGTCGGCGCACCACAGCTCAACGTGTGGAAGGCGAGCGTCTGGAAGCGGTCCGTGCAAGGGTTTATGCGGCTCGTGCGGCCTACGGTGGATGTGTTTGTGCTGGTGGTCATGGTGTTTTTGGGTATACTACGTGCTTGTTGCAGTTGTAGAGACAAGAGCAGCTAGTTAAACTGGACATATGAGATGACAAGTCTCATCGCCGGCCTGTACATATACTACTACTTCTTCTTCTTCTTCCGGCTAGTTGTAGAGACATATTGGTCCGTGTGTGTTGGTTGTCCTATTAAACTAATGGCGCGTGCTACACGTCGGTGGTAACTAATGATGCAATATATTATTCCCGGCACATGCAGATGCATTCGTTGTGAACCACGGTCTAGACGGTGGAAGATCAATTAGTCGGTGATCGTGGCGCCAACATATTTTTATACTCCGCTTATCTCCCAGCTGTAAGATCAAAGTGTTTCGTTGTCTCTCTCAACTCACCTTTAAAATAGGTAAGGATTTGACACCAGCTAGACAGGATCAATTCATCAGCCCATGCACAATGATAGAATCCATGTGATAGAATGGGCACATATAAGACTATGCTATCTTTCCCTCAAAAAAATAGAATATGCTATCTTAGATTTGACTAGCAAATATGCCCGTGTGTTGCCACGGTACAAAAAAAAAGTTACAGCAAATAGTGACATAGAAAAATACACATTGCCTTCTTATTGCAACGGGTTTGTTTATATCTTCCCTCTTGACAACATCGTCCTTGCATTTGACTCCTCTTTGGTACACTGTTAACACATATTTACTCCAACCTTTCCAAATTAGATACATTCCTATTTGGACAAAGGCATGCCGAGGGAGTATTAACAAAGAATAACCTACTCGTATTATTTGAATATTTTATTACAGCTACCGGGACGCTGGATTGTTAAGAATAATTTACAAAGTTAACGTTTTACTCGATAAACCACTCCTCCATTTCTCTCAAACCAAGTGCCGACATCTCACCGGGATCGCTATGGTGGCTCGCTGTTGGGTGGGTTCGGAGGGTGGGCTTCAACGACCACAGGCTTGGCGAGACCGAGAAACCATGTAATTAACCCAATTAACACACTCACATGACAATCTCACACCCCTCTTGTTTCCTTGTTTTGCACCCCTTGCAACTTTGAACATGGAGACGTATATCTTGTTAAAAAAAACGTAGATAAAATTGTGAAAAACAAAAGGCGTTTTCACAGGCTAGGACTTTGACACTCTTGGGCTTGTCCTCGTTTAAACAAAATTGATCACAGCCTCCCTGGATGAAGCATGTGTTGCCATATTGTTGCAAAGAATTATGTCAGCGTTAGAAAGCCAACTCAGTTAATGTTGAACAACATACACCGGCCATCAATACCATATTTAATTTTCTCAACCCGAAGTATTCAGTGTAGTTGTAAAATCATTTAATTTTGTACAATCAGAATTTGGGGTGATATCTGTTGCAATCCATCAAATCATCAGAGTACTATTAATGCTAATAGGAGCAAATGTGCATGTTCGATCCCCTGTTGGCCACACTAAATGAAAACAAATTTACCTGCGAACTTTCTCAATCAACTCACATCACATGCATGTTGATGAGCTACAGATCGGTGCCAGCGGCTAGCTTGAGACGGGAGGTGCACCGCACGAGGATCCAAGTCATAAACGCAGGTCGCCATATGCTCCACTGCCCGCTGCATCTGTCGTTGCCTCCGGTCCAGGAACGCACGGCACCGTATGTCCGTATGTAAGAAGCACCGTATGTTCCCGTCTCCTCCGCCTCGGGCCGTTCAATCCCCCTTCTTCTCCACATGCAGCAATTTCTCCCGCTCTGTATCCATCCATCCATTGATGCATCGCCGGAGATGCTTGGGCAGGCGCGGCGGTGGTGAGGTGGATCCGTCGTAGGCCCGTAGCCGTAGACTGAGAGATCTGAGCACGCAGGGCGGCTTGAGACACCAGCTAGAGGAGATTGGGACCAGGGTGCCCGATTGCCCGGAGGGAGGACGGATAGGCGACGTCGGCGGGAGGACGAAGCAGTGGCGAAGGAGGCGTGGCGGCATAGATCGAGTGGCGGCATAGATCGAGGGGCGTGCCAAAACCGAACACAGGCGCCAGCCGCGAACCCTGTCGACGATGGGGGCCCAAAACGCAACCCCCAAAGAACAACACGAAGATGAATGGCGCTCACTGAAGGCATCCATGGAATTTTCCTTTTCCTTTAATTTTGCGTGAATATCGATGTTTGATTTTCGTTACAAATTTCATTAATAATCAAGACCATACTACAATGGTTTCCAAAATATCTCAGAAGCGCCTTCTGTGAAGGAGAGCGATGTGAGCGCATACCACATGTCTCGCATTATTCAGATTAATTCATTGCAAAGAACTGACAGTGTTAGCAATAATAATCTTTCCTTAATGTGTAGTCTAATTAGGGAAATATGAGTCGGTTTGTGCTAGTGTCCGACTCCAACTACAATAATTGTACTTGTCGTACATGTAGCTATGTTGGTAATAGTACGTGTCCAAGTTGTAATTAACCAATTAGGAGCTAAGCTAGGTAACTAAGGTACTGTCCGTGTGGTGTTAGGACATCGTGTCCTTGTACGAGTGGTCTAGTTCTAATAGTCGGTTGGTCCTGGTCTTGGCTGTACGTGTATATATAAACGTGAGGCTGCTGCTTGAAATCGACCGTGAGTTGTGAAACAGAATTAAAAAGACAAAAAGAACGGGCACGACACGTGCCCTTGGCTATAAACTTTGTATTTGCGTGTTCGTCTAATTTGATGATCGATCCGTGCACTAGTGGAAAAACAGCCAAAGGATGTTACCCTTAGTACCGGTTTCATTAACAAACCGGTACTAAAGCTAGCACTAGTACCGGCTCCAGAGCCAGGAATCTCTAGTACCGGTTTGTGCTGGACCTTTAGTACCGGTTCGTGTTACGAACCGGTACTAAAGGGTTTCGCGCCAAATCTGTTGCGCAGGTGGGGCCGGTGTTGAACCTTTAGTACCGGTTTGCATAGCAAACCGGTACTAGAGGGTTGCCAGCCCCTATTTCTTCAACCCGAGCCGTGCTAGCTCTCCATCTCCAACACATTTCTACAAATTTCTCTCCTCTCACACTCCAAACAAATCTCCATTTTCTGCACCATTTTGTTAAGATTGGCTGCAACGATCTATCCAAGGGTTAGCAACATGATCCTTTCTTCTCGGCGTTCCTAATTTAGCTCATTTCCTATGGTTTAGCTCGTTTCACTTTTTTAGTGCTAGCAAGGTGTTTGATGAAATGTCTAAGTTAGTGATTTCATTCGTTTTATATGCAATTTGAGCTCAAATTAAAGTATGCTTTGTTGGTTTTAGTATCTTCCCCGTCCTCACCGCCGTCGATCGCCAGCGCCGTCCCTAGCCGGCACCACCTCGGTGAGCCTACTTGTTTTTATGTTTTATAAAAAAACTTAGTTTTATGTGATAGATGCATAGTTTTACTTTATAATTTTCTTACTTGTATGATTGTTTTTTTATGTATAGTGCCATGGTTTTGATATCCGTCCCCGTCGGCCCTCGTCCGGTCTATGATTCGGATGTGGTATACTTTTATAACTATTTGTTTCATTTTGTCATGTGACAATTATGCCGACCAACTTGACATAGATATTTTATCTAGGAGGTAGTTGAACCAGAAATTACAACCGACCCTCTTGTCGAGATGCTCAATTTATTTGAGAAAAAAATGATGATTTGAAAGAAAAATTGAAAAGAAGTGAAGATCTTCGTCTGCAATGCCTAGAAGAGAAGATGAAATTGGACTTGAAGTTTGCCGACGTCGTCGATGATCACCAGATCAAGATGGATGCAATGCGCTTGAAGATTAAAAAGATTAGAAAATATGCCATTAATCAAGAGGCTTGGTATCATTATGCTGTTGGTTCAGTAGTTACCTTAGTTGCGATTTTCATCGCATTTTTTGTTGGTTTTAATTTTTTTAGATAGTTGTATGTTAGTTTGAGTGTATGTTTTATGAGAACTATGTATTACATTTGGTCAGTACTCTAATTTGCTTTTAATGTGATGAACTTGAATATTAATTAATTTTGTCACTCATCTATTTATGAAGTAGTGTAATTAACGGTTATTGATATACTTATATAATGCAGATGACCGACAATGGATGTACGGTGACCGACGTTGTCCCGAGTTTATTAATGGCATGCATAATTTTCTCCACGTGGCTGAGGCAAGCAAGCGGTCGAATGGTTTCATGTGTTGTCCATGTAGTTCCTGTAAGAATATGAAGGATTACTCTACCTCAAGAACCATTCACGCCCACCTGTTACAGAACGGTTTCATGCCCGGCTATAATTGTTGGACAAAGCACGGAGAAATAGGGGTTATAATGGAAGACAACGAAGAAGAGAGGATAACGACAACTATCCTATGTTCACTGAACACGATGATATGACAATGGGGGGAGACGAAGACGCAGAAGAGCTCATTTTTGATGACCCCGATGACGATTTAGGTCGGGCCATTCATGATGCGAAGATTAACTGCGGAAGTGAAAACGAGAAGTTGAAGTTGGAGAGAATGTTAGAGGATCACAACAAATTGTTGTACCCAAATTGCGAAGATGGTCAGAAAAAGCTGGGTACCACATTAGAATTGCTGCAATGGAAGGCAGAGAATGGTATTTCTGACAAGGGTTTTGAAAAGTTGCTGAAAATAATAAAGAAGATGCTTCCAGGGGAGAATGTATTGCCCTCTAGTACGTACGAAGCAAAGAAGGTTGTCTGCCCTCTAGGATTAGAGGTGCAGAAAATACATGCATGCATCAATGACTGCATCCTCTACCGCGGTGAGAAGTACGAGAATTTGAATGCATGCCCGGTATGCGGTGCATTGCGGTATAAGATCAGGCGAGATGACCCTGGTGATGTTGAGGGCGAGCCGCGCCCCAGGAAGAAGGTTCCTGTCAAGGTGATGTGGTATGCTCCTATAATACCACGGTTGAAACGTTTGTTTCAAAACAAAGAGCATGCCAAGTTGTTGCGATGGCACAAAGAAGACCGTAAGAAAGACGTGATGCTGAGACACCCCGCTGACGGGTCGCAGTGGAGAAAAATCGACAAAGAGTTCAAGACATTTGCAGATGACGCGAGGAACTTAAGATTTGGTCTAAGTACAGATGGCTTTAATCCTTTTGGAGAGCAGAGCTCCAGTCATAGCACCTGGCCAGTGACTCTATGTATCTATAACCTTCCTCCTTGGTTGTGCATGAAGCGGAAGTTCATTATGATGCCAGTGCTCATCCAAGGCCCGAGGCAACCCGGCAACGACATTGATGTGTACCTGAGGCCATTAGTTGAAGAACTTTTACAGTTGTGGGATGAAGAAGGTGTACCTGTGTGGGATGAGCATGAACAAAAGGAATTTAACCTACGAGGGTTGTTGTTCGTAACCATCAATGATTGGCCTGCTCTTAGTAACATTTCAGGACAATCAAACAAGGGATACAATGCATGCACACACTGTTTAGGTGAGACTGACAGTATATATTTGGGAAACAAGAATGTGTACTTGGGGCATCGTCGATTTCTTCCAAAACAACATGTCGTAAGAATGGGAGGAGGCAAGCATTTCAGAGGTGAGGCAGATAGCCGGACGAAGCCTACCCGCCCTACTGGCGATGTTATATATGATATGGTGAAGGATTTAAAAGTGATCTTTGGAAAGGGTCCTGGCGGACAATCTGTTCCGAATAACAGTGCCGGACACGTACCCATGTGGAAGAAGATGTCTATATTTTGGGAGCTACCCTATTGGAAAATCCTAGAGGTTCACTCTTCAATCGACGTGATGCACGTGACGAAAAATCTTTGCGTGAACCTGCTAAACTGCTTGGGCGTGTACGGAAAGACAAAAGATACACCGGATGCACGGCAGGACCAGCAACGTATGCACGAACGAGACAACCTAAATCCAGAGAAGTATCAAGGTATTGCCAGCTACGCTCTTACAAAAGAAGAGAAGGAGATCTTCTTTGAAGTCCTGAGCAGCATCAAGGTCCCGTCTGGCTTCTCGTCGAATATAAAGGGAATAATAAACATGACAGAGAAAAAGTTTCAAAACCTAAAGTCTCATGACTGCCACGTCATTATGACACAATTACTTCCGATTGCATTGAGGGGGCTTCTGCCAGAAAATGTTCGAGTACCCATTGTGAAGCTATGTGCATTCCTCAATGCAATTTCTCAGAAGGTGATCAATCCACTAACTCTATCAAATTTACAGAAGGATGTGGTGCAATGTCTTGTCAGCTTCGAGTTGGTGTTTCCACCATCCTTCTTCAATATTATGACGCACCTCATAGTTCACCTAGTCGAAGAGATTCACGTTCTCGGTCCTGTATTTCTACACAACATGTTCCCCTTTGAGAGATTCATGGGAGTCTTAAAGAAATACGTTCATAACCGTGCTAGGCCAGAAGGAAGCATCTCCAAGGGCTATGGAACAGAGGAGGTCATTGAGTTTTGTGTTGACTTTATTCCTGACCTTAAGCCGATCGGTGTTCCTGAATCACGCTATGAGGGGAGACTGCGTGGAAAAGGCACGCTAGGAAAGAGAGCAAAAATAAATATGGACGGACATTCTTTCACTAAAGCACACTACACAGTCCTACATAATTCCATCATGGTGGCTCCGTATATATTGGAACACAAGGATATTTTACGCTCAAAATATCCGGAGCAAGGTGAAGATTGGATTGATGGAGAACACCAGACGACTTTCGGCGGTTGGTTGCAAACACATCTCATTAATGACACCACTATTGAAGAACAACTATACTTGTTGGCCAAGCAACCATCTTTTTGTATATCGACTTTTCAAGGGTACGAGATAAATGGGAATACATTTTACACGATCGCCCAAGATCAAAAGAGCACCAACCAAAACAGTGGTGTCCGCTTTGATGCAGCAGACGACAATGGGAAGAAGGTCACATATTATGGGTACATAGAGGAGATATGGGAACTTGACTATGGACCTACTTTCAAGATCCCTTTGTTCCGGTGCAAATGGTTCAACCTGAAAGACGGGGTGCAGGTAGACCCACAGTACGGAATGACTACAGTGGATCTCAAGAATGTAGCATATGAGACCGAACCATTCGTGCTTGCCAGTGAAGTGGCCCAGGTTTTCTATGTGAAGGACATGTCTACCAAACCGAAAAAAGAAAAGAAAGGCAAGAGGACACATCATATGATGAGCCAAAGCGCCACATAGTTCTTTCAGGAAAAAGAAACATCGTGGGAGTGGAGGACAAGACAGACATGTCAGAAGATTATAATAAGTTTGATTATATTGCACCCTTCAAGGTGAAAACTGACCCAAGCATCGTGTTAAATAACGAAGATTGTCCATGGTTGCGTCGCAATCAGAAGAAAGGGAAACACACGAAGAAAACTCAGAAGACTAGATAGGGATGTGTTGGTGATGTGTAATAATAAACTTGGCATAGTTTGTTTGAATGGGTCCATATTCCACACAAACAGGCATCTTGGAAGCACGGACAATGTATTAAACCTTTTATCAAATGCACACGGTTTCCCCGTCATACAGCCCAACGGTGGCTCGTGAGTGCCTGCATATCGGAAGATTACAATAATTTTCATGAAATTCCCCCCTTCACGGTTAAAACTGACCCAACCATCGCGTTGAATGATGAAGATTGTCCATGGTTGCGGCGCAATCAGAAGAAAGGGACACACACGAAGAAGAAAGGGACACACACTAGATAGGGATGTTGGTGGTGATGTGTAATAATGTATTAAACCTTTTATCAAATGCACACAGTTTCACCTGACTTGTTATTACCTGCATATCAAATGACTTGTATGACTTGTATTCGGTAGATATAGAACAAAACATACGGTTTCACCTGCATACAGCCCAACAGTGGCTCGTTAGTGCCTGCATATAAAATGCACTGTTGGACGTATGCAGGCGAATCCGAATGATTTGTATTCGGTCTTTGCCTTCCGGACTAGTTTGACTAGCTTCTTCTCCGCTGTTGCCGTACTCTTGTTCTTCATCTCCTCCTCGATCATGTTTGGTATTTATAGCTAAAATATCAGGGCAACTCTTCGTCTTTAGTCCCGGTTGGTAGATTGAACCGGGACTAAAGGAGCGTTGATATGTGAGCCGTTGGATCAGAAGCACATGGATTCCCGTCATACAGCCCAACGGTGGCTCGTGAGTGCCTGCATATCAAATGCACCGTTGGGCTGTATGACGGGAATCCGAATGATTTGCATATAGGGTCATGTGGCTGATCCAACACTGGTTTTTCCCATCCGGAAGCTTGCGCATCCGTCTCGCGTCGTCGTGAGCAGCAAATCGACCTTCGATCCAAGCAGCCGCAAGACATCTCTCATGATCTAACGACCGTCCCAAAAAGTGTTGGGAATGTTGTAGATCATGAGAGAGCCTTGCAGCTGCTTGGATCCGACCGAGGGGCATGGCTACCACTTCCACCACCACCACCACTCGTTGTGTGCCGTTTCGCTGCAGGGACGTCGCTATTTATAGGCGTGTGCTTCTGATCCAACGGCTCACAAGAGCTCTAAAGAAACACACCCCTGATCCAATGGCTCACAAGCGCTTGAAAGAAACACACGATCCGTGTGCTTCTTTAGTCCCGGTTGGTAACACGAACCGGTACTAAAGGCCCTGATCCAACAGCTCACAAGCGCTCGAAGGAAACACACGATCCGTGTGCTTCTGATCCAACGGCTCACAAGCGCTCTAAAGAAACACACCCCTGATCCAACGGCTCACAAGCGCTTGAAAGAAACACACGATCCGTGTGCTTCTTTAGTCCCGGTTGGTAACACAAACCGGTACTAAAGGCCCTGATCACTCTATATATAGGCTTGGCCTCCATTGCCATATCACATCTAAACTCATATCTGCAACCTCATCACTCTTCCATTGTAACAAAATTTTGACTTAGGCGTTTTTGACTTAGGTGTTCTCGGCGACGATGTCCATGTTGGACCAGAGGGGCGATGTGCGGGACTGGGCTCCACCGGGCTGGCACTGGGAGGTGCTACCTTCCGGGACGCGCAGCTTGGTGAGGAATCCGGGTGACATCGTCGACCCGGATCTTCTGTGGTGGCAGTCGCGTGGGCCACACTCGGTGCAGAGGGAGCCGGCCTCCGAGGAGGTGGTACGTCGCCGTATCAGGGAGGAGGATGAGCACGTCCGTCGCTACATGTATCTATTGGATAGGCAGTATGACAGTAGGTGGTCGTTTCTTCAGAGGGTTCCTTCTCACGTGAGCTATGACCCTGTGAGGGTTCCTTCTCTTTGGATGCGCAGCGCCGGAGGCTCAGCACCCCGTGGCTCAGGAACTTGGAATATGTCCTAGGCAGTACGACAGTTCTGTTGAAAACTTGTTCACAACAAAGAGCTATCTCCTCCTAACATTCTAGGGTTTCTGTCGAAATAACGGGTGTTATGGCCAAATACATGGCATAGTTTGTTTGAATGGGTCCATATTCCACACAAACATGCATCTTGGAAGCACGGACAATGTTGACGAAGGAAGTTTTTTTTATTGAATAAAAAAACTATTTTCCATTTTCCGAGTGTCAGAAATGGTTTTTTTTGTGAAGGACCTACCAGAAATATGTTGCAAAACTTGGGTGATTCATTTTTTTAATATGCTAGAACATGTTATATGCACAAATAATCAATTTGTTTTCTAAGAAAAGAATTCCATCCACCTCTTTTAAAAATCACAAATTTCTGCCGATTCTGCTGGAAACGGGACAAATTTCTAGACTTAATTATAGTTTCTAGAAATATTTCATTCCATTTTGAAATTTAAAAATTTGAAAATGTTACAAAACATCACAAAATTATTATGGGTTGATATTTTTTAATTTTACAAAATTTTAGAAACTAGTTTCATGTCATTTGGACTTTTCTTTCAAAAGTTATAGTTGTTTTAATAAATTAGGAAAAGAAAAAGAGAGAAAACCCTTTGGTACCGGTTGGTGAGGAAAACCGGTACCAAAGGTCCAGCGGTTCGCGCGCAATTTTGGTGGACCTTTGGTACCGGTTGGTGCCCCCAACCGGTACCAATGCACCTTTGGTACCGGTTTGTGCCACCAACCGGTACCAAAGGTCAAAATAACGCTCCAAACACGCGGGACTTGGCCATTCTTGGCCAAACCCAGCAGACCAACCGACGCGCCTCCGGGCTCCCTTCACCGACGAGGAGACGCCGCCAGGCTGCCGCCGTGCCGCCACCGCCGCCTCCACCACGCGCCACCGCCTCCTCCACCACGCGCCCCTGCGCCGCCGCCGCCGCCGCCACCGCCTCCTCCACCGACGCGCCTCCGGGCTCCCTTCACCGACGAGGAGACGCCGCCAGGCTGCCGCCGTGCCGCCGCCGCCTCCTCCACCACGCGCCACCGCCTCCTCCACCACGCGCCCCTGCGCCGCCGCCGCCGCCGCCGCCGCCGCCGCCGCCGCCTCCGCCTCTGCCTCCGGCCGCCTCCACGCCGCCTCGGTAGAGGTACTAGTTTTTTTTTGTTTTTTTTTCTTAGTGATTATTAATATTAGTAAATAGAAATACTAAGAATTAGTATTAGAATTTAAGTAAATAGAAATACTAGTTTCTATTTTTACTTACAAATGTCTCAATATTGTTATACATAAATTTAAGTAAATAGAAATACTAGAAAATTAGTATTAGAATTATTAGATACTTAGAATTATTAGAATTTTAGTACTTAGAATGATTAGAATTTTTAGTACTTAGAATTATTAGAATTTTTAAGTACTTAGATATTAGTTTTTTTAGTACTTAGAATGATTAGAATTTTTAGTACTTAGAATTATTAGAATTTTTAAGTACTTAGATATTAGTTTTTTTAGTACTTAGAATGATTAGAATTTTTAGTACTTAGAATTATTAGAATTTTTAAGTACTTAGATATTAGTTTTTTTAAGTACTTAGATGTTAGTTTTTTTAGTACTTAGAATTTTTAGAATAGAATATTAGTATTAGAATATTAGTATTAGAATTATTAGTATTAAAATATTAGTGTTAGAATTTTGTAGCGAATTGCTATTTAAAATTTTCTATTTCAAATTTGCCAAGTGAATTTGCTATTTAAAATTTTGTAGTGACATTGAGCTATGGATCCGGACTCCCCCCCCTTCATCCGAAATGAGGAGGAAGAAGATTTGGTGCAACAAGTGATATATAATAATGCCCGACCATATGAGGATGACGATGGCGAAGACTTAACCACACAATTTCTGAACGACTCCGGTGAAGGACTTGAGTCTGAAGAAAGAAGGGCCGACGAAGTGCCCTTAACAAACTCCGGCAAGGTGTATATTATGGCAATGCTATATTAGTAGATGCATTGATTTATTTGTATTGCACTTATTAACGAACCTTTTTTATTTTAGCCTTCTGGATCATCGAGCAAATCTGCTAAAAAGCAAGGTCCTCGAGGCCCGACGAAACCTCTATCGGGCGAGGCTAAATTATCCCTCACCGCATTTAAGGCTAGTGGCGAACCGGTGGAACCAGCAGAGAACGTCAAAAAATTTATAAGTCAAGCTGGAGTTCTTGTTAGGGACATTGTACCGATCACCATTCCAGATTGGCATAAGCCGAAGAAGGCGGGGGTTGGCGATGAAGCTAGTTATGTCAGCGACACTACAAAAGAGGTACTTTGGAAGAGTCTGCTGCCATACTTCAACCTACCGGTAGGCTTCACGGAAAGCCAGACGAAGAAGCTCAAGGAATGGACTTTTAAGAAGATGGCCGTACAATTCCAGACCTGGAAGAAAAAATTATGGGACAACTATGGACCTGAAGGTCCAGAATTCACTGGAAGATTTGAGAAGCTAAAAGCCCTCTGGCCCGCATTTAAGGCGTATAGGAGCTCGTCAGAGTATAAGGCCCGATCAGCCATAAATGTTGAAAATGCTAAGAAGAACCAATATTTTCATAAATTGGGGTCAGGTGGCTACAAAAGTGCCATTCCTAAGTGGAAAGCATATGAAGCTGAACTGCTGAAAAACGGGGTCATGCCACAGACATACGACTGGCCCGAGCGGTCCAAGTTCTGGTTGTACGCGCATGGGGCAGGGTTGGACCCAAAGACAGGGCGAATCGTTGCAAAGGGTAAATGGAAGACGAAAATTGAAAAAATCGCCAAGGAGCTTGAAGATGCAGTAGATAAGGTTAGAAAGGGAGTGTACATTCCCGATAGAGAGAATGACGAGTTGACACTAGCTCTGGGGAATCCAGAACACGTTGGACGAGTACGAACCCTCCCAGGTCTCACCATGAAGGATGCGTGGCCGGAGTGCGCAGACAGTTATAGAAGCCGTTCGAGAACGAAGAAGAAGTGCGCTGACCGATTATCGACATTGGAACTTAGGGTGCAGCAGCTGGAGCAGAATCTAACAGACTCAACTAGTCGGCAGAGGGCACCTGATCAGCAGCTTCTTATAGAAGATCCTCAAGCCGATGCCGCCCCATCTCAGCCGAAAAGCAGCGTGGGTTCCTCGCATCTTGAAGGATGTGGAGCAAGCTACCCCGTGGATTATGTCACGGAGAGGACCGAGTGCGAGCTACATGTGCCAATAAGGAACATGTCCATTAAGGTGGCGGTCGGCTGTGCTTACCCACAACAAGATGGAGCAACGCACCATCATCAGCCCATTCCAGCTGACTGTGCTCTTGTCGAGGTGGATGACATTGTGCCTACTTATGAAACAATGGATCTTGATCATCCTGGAGGTGACGAGGAGAAGACACTGGGCGATGTCAAGCGCGGTTTCGCCCTCTGGAAAAAACAATACATCGTCTTTTCAGGCCCCGTGCCAAGGCCACCGACTCCTCGTGGTAGAAGTCCACATGTGCAACAAAGTCCACATGAGCCGCAAGGGCCATCGACTACTCCTGCTGGCAGTCCACATGAGCAGGAAGGGCCATCGACTCCTCGTGGTAGCAGTCCACATGAGCAGCAAGGGCCATCGACTCCTCGTGGTAGCAGTCCACATGAGCAACAAAGTCCACACCTACCGGAGGGGGGGCCCAGCGCGAGTCCACCACCTCGGTTACCTCCGCGTAAGAGAGCGCCCGTTAAGCGGAACGGTTCGCCGCCTAGGAAGATGCCTAGATTGGAGAGAACACAGCCGCCTCTTGAGAAGTTACCTTGGGAAAGATCTAAAGAGGAAAACGACGCCATCACACGTTCCGAGATGGATGCCCATTTTGCTAAGAAAGTGCCAGAGATACCTTTTGTGAAGACGCTAGATCCGGTGAAAGTCGTGCGTACCGTGGAGAATCTATATGACCCTGAACCGGTGGTATCAGACTATACGCGTTCTATTGAAAGGTCATATGACGAGATGGTCAGGGTGAAAAAAGGGAAACAGGTGGTCGAGTCAAAGAAAAGTAAACAAGTTCCCCAGCTCGGAGAACAACCTGTTCAATCGGTCCCCCCTCTCAAGGTGTTTGACGATAAGGCCGTTCAAAGTCGTCAACAACAAACAACTGATACCGATTATCGCGCCATTTTTGAAGTACCATCTGAATTTGTTCAAGGGAATAACTTGGTCGAGAATCTCTCCACCCTACCAACAAGAATGCGCCAACTGCATAGCTGGTACTTGAGGAGTGCAAAGGACGGGTTCGATTCTATCATGGTGAGAGTTAAGGAGGAGCACTACTTCCAAGATTACGCTGTGTCCGTTGACTTCAAGGAACTTTTTCAGTTATACAATCTCCGGGCCCTCGACAAATCGTTGCTCAGTTGCTATTGTCTGTAAGTGATTTATTTATTTAATTTGAGAAGTCTTTAGCTCAGTTCGTTCATTTTCTGCAATTGTCCTCAATTTAATCTTTTGTGCGCTATATTATACAGATTGAAGATGCTCGAATGCAAAAGGAATGATATCAACGACATTGGGTTCATTGACCCGGAGACAATGCATCAAGTAACCATAACGGATCCCCTGCATAACAAGGATACACCGGCGACTTTGCTAAGGTTTTTGAAGCGACAACGTGACAAAAAACAAATACTTTGGCCTTACTTGTTCGAGTGAGTGTTACTGTCTTCTTTATCGTCATTATTTAAATACTTTGGCTAGATGTTAAAATTTTAAGTAATGAGTTATATCTATGACACTGCATATTTAAACGTGCGCAGCTTTCACTTTATTCTTCTCAATATTAAAATACACGATGGAGAAGTTCTAGTATATGACTCACTAACCATGAAGGCTATAACATACAAGCACTGTTTTGATATGCTCACAAGGTAATTTTAATTATTTCTTATCGGCTTCATCGTTAATTTGATGATGTCAACAAATTAATAACTCTTTTATTGATTTTCTTTGTCGGGCAGCGTATGGAAAACGTTCATCGCGGAAGATCCGGAAGGTGGATGGAAACCGAAGCTGATATGGCGTCCGAGAGTAAGTACTACTATATACCTAGCTACGTCCAGACACATTTATCATACTTGATTATTGTTTGATTGAATTATATTCTTATACAGAAATGCGAGCAACAACCACAGGGGACTCATCTATGTGGTTACTATGTTTGTGAGAACATTCACAAGATTGTCAACGAGAGAGCGAATAGTAAATTCAATAAAGAGGTACGTAAATAATATTCACAAATTTATTTTGTTACCATCAGTTCTGCTGAGTTTCAGTCATAATTGTTTTATTATGATTTGATACATACATATACACATGACACATGTATTCATTTCGATCTCATTCTTTTGCAGTTGGCAAGAAAGCGGGAGAAGCTTACCCCACAGCTCCGCTTCCAAGCAATTGGCGAGGAATTGGCGGGATTTTTCATTCGGGATGTCCTACCTCCTGGGGAAGAGTACCATTTGGTTTAGTATGCCTCAATGTAATAGTGAGCTAGGAACATGTAATATATAGTATGACTCGGAGAGTCGTACTACTTAATTTGCGATCTTATGTAATTAATTACATGTGTTATATATATGCACCAAGTTGATATGCATCAAATTGATCTTCATGTAGATATCTTATATATACCAAACGCATTTCTCGCGCATCGAAGCGATACTGGTACAACGAACGGTCCAAATACAGACCCTAAACCCTGGATTCTCTGCGTTTCTGCCGCGGCAGAGAAAATGCACAATTCTCTGCCGCGGCAGGGAATGCAGGTTTACGGTCCCAACCCTTTGGTACCGGTTCCTGTTACGAACCGGTACCAAAAGTCTCCAGCCCTGAGGCTTCCGGCCAGCCCACGTGGAGGCCCCTGTAGTACCGGTTCCAGAGGAAACCGGTACTAAAGGTTGGGGCCTTTAGTACCGATTAATTAGTACCGGTTGCCCAACCGGTACTATAGTACCTCTGGAACCGGTACTAGAGCCTGTTTTTCCACTAGTGCTAGCTAACCTGGAATAATGTGTAGTAGTTCCTGTACGTTTTTGCCCACAAGGAAAATAATAAAATATCCGGCCGAAGTGCTAATCATACCGGCTAATAGAGATTTCATACCCGCCTGTAACTCGATTTTCCTTGTTGTAGTTTTCTTTACGTGACTTCCTTGCAAACCTGAAATTCAGTTTAGCATCTAAAACCGGCTAGGACTTGTCCTAAGCTTCAGCGTATTTTCTCAACATATCCCAGAATTTGCCGAAGACTTGTCCTATCCTGCTCCATGGTATTTTGTTGGACAATCATCAGGCCTGCATTTTGAACTAAAGAACAAGCTCAAACATATATCAATAAATAATTTCACTAACCACGGTCAGTGAAAATAATTTGGCCCAAGAATACCTATTAGCCAAATTATATATTCAACACATGCCCCCCTGTTTTTGGTACAATTGTATTTATCAAAAACACTACAATACCTTGGGACAGTGTTGATCACTTTGCCGGCCATTAATTGCTTAGGGCAATGTCCAAAAGAACACATCGGCCAAATTTTTCTTAGGGCGATAATTCAAATAATATACTGGCCACATTTCCCTCAGGGCAATACTTGAAACAATATATCGGCCATAGCATCATCAACTCTCCTGCCACATGCTAGGATAATAATTCTTCAAATATTTTCCGTTGAGAGCTTTAGACAACTTCACTCCCTTGTTTCGGCGTCCAGCAAACGGCGACTTAAGTATGCAAGGACGTATTCCTTCCCGCCGTCTTCTTGCGCCAAAACTGCGCCGATCACTTGCTCTTGTGCAGCAATATATATATAACCTGAACGGCACACCAGATTTGGGCGCTCGCAACACTGGAGGACTCGCCAAATATCTCTTTATATTATTGAAAGCCTCCTGTTGTTCTGCCCCCCAAGTAAATTCGGCTTCATTCTTTAGCCGAAGTAATGGAACAAACGATTCAATTTTTCCTTGCTTTTCTGACCGGCTGTCAAGTTACCATTAATAAATGTAGGCCTTGGAGTGCTTCCATCACCAATATCTATTTCTTCAAGTGGATCAGCCGATGAGAATCCCTGTCCAAGCTTCTCCATATCATCAAAATTTTCAATTGCCTCATGCATACCGCTCTTACCGGAACGATACTCCTCAGTGCATTGCTGCAGCCACTCAATACTATTCTCTTTATTCGTCATTTATCTAGATAAATTATTGAGCCGAGCTATACTAGCCGGCTGTGTATTTATAGGTACAAAACCATCCTTACCAATACTTATATAATCATAGTCCGATAAATCCCTACCGGTCAAACACCGCATCTCACCGTGTTGCCAATAAACCGGTGCCTCTGTCAACGCGATGCAAGCTGAATTATCAGCCTCTATCACCTCTACATCATCATGTATCCACTGAATCAAACACTGATGTAAAGTGGAAGGGATGCAGCAATTTGCATGAATCCAATCACGCCCCAAAAGAATATTATACCGACCTTTGACTTCAACAACAAAAAATGCAGTCGGCAATGTTTTACTACCTACTGTGAGCTCCATAGAAATAATAGCTTTAGCTTCAGATAAATCTCCGGAGAAACTGCTAAGGCTCATGTTGGTCCTCATTAACTCACTCTCTTTTCGGCCCAATTTAGAAAAAACCGAAAATGGCATAATATTAACTCCAGCACCACCATCGACAAGCATGCGACCAATAGGCTTACCATCAATGTGACCCTTGATGAACAATGGCTTTAAGTGTTGTTCGGGCTTCTCCGGCTTCTCAAACGTAGCATTTTTTGGACCAAGAACAAGCTCTGCAACCTCAGCCTCGGGCGCACGAAATTCAGCGGGTAAAGCAAACACCATATTAATATCCATATCACTGAGTATATCATCACTATTTTCTGAATCCTCATCACCAACCGTGTCATCTGTGGGATCTTCAGCCTTGTCGTCTACGGTATCATTAGCCGTATCCTCCGCGAGGTCGTCAGCCGTGTCATCTTCGGATTCATTCTCTTCCGCCATGATGCGCTTCTCCTTCCAGATTTTTGTAGAAACCATTGGTCTCTCTTGATTGAACAACTCATCGCGTTTTTTCTCGGCTATTTCTTCTTTGATCTCTAGCGCCCGCAGCCGCTGCACTCGTCGTTTCTGAGTGTGTGTTAGCCCCATCGGACAACAACAAGGTCCTGGTTTGGTTCCTGGAGCGACCGATTTAATCCCACTGCCCCCCCCCCCCCCCCCCCCCCGAGTTTTTCGGCCGTTGTTGACGTACAGTTGTTCCTGGAACAAATATTCGGTCACTGGCCGAAATATCTTTCTGCTGATCGGATACATGTCGAGCTGCAATTTTCTGCCTTGCGCTACTGCTTACGTTCCCCTGTTGGGTAGACGTGCCAAAATAATTTGGAGACCAACTCGTGGATGCTCCTGGGCCACTGTTTCTCATGAATGAATTGGTACGTGTGCTAGCTGAACCAAATTTCATATTAGTACTAGAAGATGCAACAACCGTATTACCCATACCTTTATCTTGTGTACCAGCATCTTTTTTATGCACCGATCCATCCTTTATTGCTTCAGCGTATGTTGCTTCTGTACTATTCTCAGCACCTTCAGCTGATTGGCCTACCACAACTTTCAGAGCTTGAGAGACATCCGACTCTTCTGAACTTCTTACAAGATTAGCTTCAGCACGCCTCGCCAGCACCCACGTAAACTTCTTACCACCTCTATGAACTATGCCATCTGTATTGTGCCTCCTGCGTGAATTTGAAATTCCCAAGATCGGCCTCTCATCATTACCGTGAATTATCATGGGATCACGTGGTCTCACTTCCTGATTAAAGCTAGTTCTTTTCTTAAAATATTTTGCTCTGAACATAGACCTTGCTGGAATCATCTCCGGTTGAAAATAAGATGCCGACCCTGTAGTATATGGCGCCCAAGGATAAAATCCCCATGGAGAAAATTGTGAATACATAGGAGGTGTGCAGCCCCGATAAGCCGGCTGCATGAAAAAATACGGTTGTTGGTCATATGAATTCCTTCGCCATCGCTCATGACCTCCATGTCCAGAAGGTGACCTAGGACGCTTAACGCTTCCAAGCCGATTAGACACATTGTTGTCCTTGCATGATGTGTATTTTTCTAACAACATGCTCACTGCCGGCTTCATTCTTGGAGCTTGTCTCTTTCCTCTAAGGACTTTCCACACTCCTGGTTCTAGGTTTTTTGGCTCGATCATTCCTGGTGAAGCACTATCATCAACTACCACATTTTTTCCTTTGGTAGATTCGGTCTGATGCGACCGAATAAGAACTTTCTTTTTTTCAAACTCGATCACGTTGATAGGAAAAGGATCATTATCGAGCTTCTTCTTAGTACTCTTTGTAAATGTCAATCGTCCGTCATTAATGGCCGATTGCACCTGTCGTCGAAACACATCACAATCATTAGTAGAGTGAGAAAATGAATTGTGCAACTTACAGTAAGCTCCTTTGCCCAATTCTCCTGGAGGTGGAATAATATGACCTTCTCTCACCCTAATTAATTTTCCTTTCATCAATATGTCAAAAATTATATCACACTTGCCGACATCAAAAGTATACTTAACTTCCTCTTTTCTAGCAGATGTAGCCTTCAAAGTAGAACATGTAAAAGAATTTGACTTTGGCGCTTGAACCTATTCGGCTACACATATGTCAACGTCATCCTCACTAGCCAAAGCACTATCATAATCAAAAGCATTAACACCGTGGTTCTCCTTCTCTTTATTTTTGTTGTCACTAAACCGGCTGTGTTGTTTAATTTCTTCAGCCCGATTTTCTTGCGCCAAAGCCTTCTGCAATACTTTATTAACATCTAAAAATTCTTGCCCTTCTAACTTATCCTTAATATGAGGGAGTAGACCCGAAAAGGCAAGATCGGCTAAATCTTTTTCGGCTATGACCAAGCTGAAACATCGGTTTTTGACATCTCTAAACCTCTTAATATAATCATGAACATGCTCATTGTCTTTCTGCCTAACCATAGTCAAATCTGAAAGCCGAAGTTCAATTTCACCTCTATAAAAATACTCATGGAATTTTTGCTCCAATTGTGCCCATGTTAAAATAGAATTGGGAGCAAGCGATGTAAACCAATTAAATGCAGTACCGGACAAATACAACGGAAATAATTTAACTCTATAAACAGCCGATGTCCCGGCTTCATTACATTGGGATAAAAATTGCCCTACATGCTCAAAAGTTGATCTACCATCTTCCCCCGTAAATTTAAAAAAATCTGGAATTCTAAAACCACGAGGATATGACGTCGAGTCAAAATAATCAGGATATGGTTTTTGATAGGCACGTGCTCTACCCTTAGGCTCTAAATCAAATTCTCTAAGTATACTATCAAGCTGATCCTTAAAACTACCATTGGGCTGTGGAGAATTGGTTTGTCGTGTAGATGAAACACAAGCATGCGGTTGAATCTCCGGCAAAGAAATTTGAGCATGTGACGTTTGCAACGGAGACCCACTGGAATAGAAATCGTGTACCGACCTGCACGGAACCCCGATATCGACAGGCGGCAAAGATGTTGTATTGTATGCTACCGACTGATAACTAGTTTGCTGCAAATTAGAATTAAAGGCTGCACTTCGGTTACTGTTGTGACAATTTTGTGGCACCGAAGTTGAGATAATAGGAGCAGCTACGCTAGGCATATAATTATTAGCCGGACTGCTCACAAAATTCCAGCCACCTTGATTGTTATCTAAAGGGACCTGAGGCTGGGCAACATGAGCCGATGCATCGGATATATATGTATAGGTAGGAACATTATTAAATTTGCTACTATCCGGAGCCATCAGACCTTTTTCATGATATGCATCGTTGCTTTGGAGCAATAATGAGCGAACATGAGGAGATAGACTATTTTCAAGATTAGCCGAACAGCTTACATAATTTCGGCCACTTTGATAATCATGTAAAGGAACGTGAGGCAGGACAACATTAGCCGACGCGCTGGAAGTTTGATTAGTAAAACTAATTAACCTACTGCTTTCGGCCGGAAGCGTTGGCTTTCTACCAGAATTTCCGTCGCTACTAGGCAACAGTACTGAGCGAACATGACTAGAAAGACTAATTTCAAGCTGCTCCTTCGATTTCTCAACTCTATTAGCTGCTGATTGACTAATTGTGCTTGCCGTAGTTGACATATCAGAATCATGCTTACTAGCTACGGATGTATCAACTAGATGAGCAATTTTTTCGGTTGGCTTTTTTACCTCAGCGCCGAGCAGATCGGAGGGACTCGGCGCAACTATCTTCTTGACGACGCGGTTCCTTGTCTTCTGGTGTTCAGCCAATCTCAGTTTTAGTTGTTCAGCCATATATTCTTCAATCTCTCGTTCAAGCTCGCGCCGATCATCTCCCGACAGATCGTCGAGTTTAACGGTGATGGCGTTGTCCGCACCGACGTCAATCCCATTCTTGAGGTCGATGTTCATCATGTGTGTCCTTGTTCTTCGTCCTTCAGATCTATCAGTATTTTTCGGCAATGACACTTGGTTGCTACTGAAATTCAACAATTGTGTAGGAGAAGTATCATACGCTACAATATTAGATAAATACATCTGACCTCCTAATGAATTTTCACATATTCGGCTATAACCATTGTGAAAATGTGGAGCCGAAGTATGAGTACCAATAGTTGCATGTGGTGCTGAATAACTAGTAACAGTAACCTGAGGTGTATCATATAGCGGTTGAGAGTAACTGGCCGAATGGCTTGTAGTGGCCTGGCCAAATTCCCTATCCATCGGCATGCTTTGAAGTGGACTTACGTATTGTGAGCTGATTTCCGATGAATAAAATGGCGAAACGCTACTTTGCATGCTATTGAAATTTCTAAGTTCGGATGTTTCATATGGACTAACGGAATTCATCATGTTGTTCACCAGCATGTGAATTGCTGGGCTTGCCAATGCATGCAAATTTGAATTTCCGTGTTGCAAGTAGCTATTTTGCATCGGCTCTTGCACATAATAAGAACTAGGACTAGCCGATACAGTACGCATATCAAAAGATCTGGTAATATCTACATATGGGAGTTCAGTATTCATATTACCGTTGTAGACTACAGCCTCTTGATGACGCTCTCTACGTAGCAGGAACGGGCCGGAGACCGCTCGATCCTTCTTCCCCAGCGGAGTCGCCAATTGTGTTGCCACGCAAATTTGCAGCGCAACAACACGATAATCGTCGTACTTTCGTGACGACGAACGGATGATTTTCGAGCAAATCAACAAAGAATTCCTCAATTACGGAGAGGAGGGACGGCCGCTTTTCAGCGCAAAACGGCAAAGATTGGACCAAACCCTAGGTTTGCTAGAGCTTGGCAGGAAGAACGAAAATAAACAGTACGTAAAAAAGTAGATGAGTTTTGTTGAATAGATCGATTGGCCTTTTTTCAATCGGCCGTGGCCTCAATATTTAAGGACGTGGGACTTGGCGTATAGGTTTACAACTCCGAAAGCTAAAACCGATCAGGACTCAGCCTTCCTTGACTCGGTCACGTTGTACAAAATCATGCCTTCCAAATCAGCTAGCTAACCTGGAATAATATGTAGTAGTTCCTGTACGTTTTTGCCCACAAGGAAAATAATAAAATATCCGGCCGAAGTGCTAATCATACCGGCTAATAGAGATTTCATACCCGCCTGTAACTCGATTTTCCTTGTTGTAGTTTTCTTTACGTGACTTCCTTGCAAACCTGAAATTCAGTTTAGCATCTAAAACCGGCTAGGACTTGTCCTAAGCTTCAGCGTATTTTCTCAACATATCCCAGAATTTGCCGAAGACTTGTCCTATCCTGCTCCATGGTATTTTGTTGGACAATCATCAGGCCTGCATTTTGAACTAAAGAACAAGCTCAAACATATATCAATAAATAATTTCACTAACCACGGTCAGTGAAAATAATTTGGCCCAAGAATACCTATTAGCCAAATTATACATTCAACAGTCGGGAAAGAAGCGACCGAGGGTAGATCCCCTGCTGGGTGTATGGAAAGTGAGGTCTGTTTTCCATGACTTGGAGTACTGGAAGGGTACTCCACACGCCCCATAGCCTCGATGTAATGCACATTACCAAGAACGTTACCGAGAGTCTGCTTGGCACTCTTTGCAACATGTCCGATAGGACCAAGGAAGGGACGAAAGCAAGATACGATCTGAAATAGCTTGGCATCAGGAAAGATCTTCAGGCCCTCGATAGTGATGACGACGACGATGATGATGATGATGATCAGACGGAAGGGACAAAAGGTCGCTGCAAAAGGGTAAAGAAGAACGCGGTGGTGCTTCCCACTGCCTGCTTCACTATGAGTCCGGAGGAGCTCGAGAAGTTTTTCAGGTGCCTCCTAGGAGTCAAATTTCCTCACGGTTACGCGGGGAAGATAAGCAGATATCCGGATGCAATGAAGAAGAGGTTCAACGGGATGAAGTCTCACGACTGTCACATGCTGATGACGTAGATACTCCCCGTTGCGATCCGAGGGCTAATGGACGAGCACGTCCGTGATACGCTGCTTGGCCTTTGCAACATTTTTTACGTCATCAATAGGAAGTCGATCGGCATGAGGCAGCTCAACAGGCTACAGGAAGAGATCATGGTGATACTATGCGAGCTCGAGATTTACTTCCCGCCCGCATTCTTCGATATCTACGTGCATCTCCTTCTCCATGTCATTGATGACATCAGGCAGCTCGGGTCGACGTTTCTGCACTACATGATGTCATTCGAAAGGCAGAACGGTGCCATGAAATGATACGTTGGCAACAGGTCCCGTCCAGACGCAAGCATGGCCAAGGGCTTCCTAACCTATGAGTGCATCTCCTTCTGCCAGAATTATCTGAGCACCGAGAACCAGGATGTTGGTCTGCCAACCAGGACGCACCACGGCAGGCTCGAGGGATTTGGTCACCGCGTGGGCTACTGCTCACTCCATGTCGGCATTCATGCATGGTCGACAAGATGACTTCGACAGGGCTCACGGGGTCACGCTACAACACTTACAATTGATCGAACCTTGGGTGGAAGAGCACAAAAGCTTAATCGAGTAGAATTACATCGACCTGGGCTAGCCGAGGAAGAAGGGAGACGTAACCAGAGAGCACAACTCCAGCTTGACTCGTTGGTTGAAGAAAAGGCAACTGGTTCAAGCAAAGAGCATACCGCCAGCTACAGAAGATGAAAAACTCATATTATCCTTATCACAGGGCCCCGGGCACAACGTAAAGACCTATCAGACGTACGACATCAGCGGTTACAGATTCTGCACCGAGGAAAAGGACAGGAATAGCGAATATCAAAACTTAGGAGTAACTATGCCATCCTACGTCGATGACGAGGCTACTGTCAAGGAAAGATTCTTCGGAAGGATCGAGGAGATATGGGAGCTCAACTACTGTGGACAGTTGGTTCCAATGTTCCATGTGAGATTGGCCAAGGACGTCGTCAAAGAAGACCGGTATTTCACCACCATGGTAATACCCGATGCCAAATCGAAGAACGCCTCCGCAAAAAATGAGCCATAGGTACTCGCTAGCCAGGTTGAGCAATGCTTCTTCATTACCGACCCGTCAAAGCCTATCCGTGTTGTTGTGAGGAGGGGCAAGAGGAGCATCATCATAATGGAAGAAGACGCCAACGAGGAAGACTTGGACAAGAACAGCGATCCGAAGATCGAGGAGGAATTCGACAAGTACTTCGACTGGCCTACTACTAGTAAAGAAAGAAGGAAGACCTCCCTACCTACTAAAGGTTGTCCGTTCACGCGAAGAAATCTCAAGGTGCCTAGCCTAAAGTATTCAACCGCAAAGAAGGGAAAGAAGAGAAGCTAGCTCCGAACCGGCCGCCGGGAAGAATAAGACTTTTTTGTGTATTAATTCGTGTGTATGTGTGAGACAAGCATATATATTGTGTGTATGTGTGAGACAAGCATATATATTGTGTGTATATGTGAGACAAGCATATATATTGTGTGAGACAAGTATTCTACCTACTAAAGGGTGTCTATTCTTTCTTTAAAAAGAATAACAAATATGTTTGTGTTCTTTCTTTAAATTTAACCAAATATTTAATTTTTTAAAAGAAAAAAATTGAGACAGCCAGGATTCGAACCTGGCTGTCCCTGCAAGTTTTAGCTAATTAACCACTATGGTATGCCTCTGTTTCTGTCATATAGCAGCCAACAGGCTATTTAACATATCTAGCCACGGAATTCTGTGGCGCATCCCCCAGCAGATGCGCCACAGAATAATTATGTGGCGCATCTGCTGGGGGATGCGCCACAGAATTCCGTGGCATAATTCGGTGGCGCATCTGCTAGGGGATGCGCCACAGAATTCCGGCACTTAGCCATTTTCTGGGCCCTCCCCTTTCTTCCCTTCTCCTTTCTTTCGCCCCCACTCACACCCGCGCACGCCCTCGACACCCAACCGCCGGCCGCCGCCACACCACCACCGCCCCAACTCGTCGTCCCCGGCCCTGTCTGCCACCGTCCTCTCTCTCTCTCTCTCTCTCTCTCTCTCTCTCTCTCTCTCTCTCTCTCTCTCTCTCTCTCTCCCTCCGCCACCACCCGTGGAGGAGTCGCGCAGGAGCACGACAAGCACCAGGAGGAGGAGGCCCGCGTCCACCGCTCCCGTCGCGTCCACGGCCGTCCTCGCGCCCACATCTGCCATCCCCGCGCCCGGTAAGGCCCCTCCCTCCTCCTCCTCCTCCTGGTGCTCGTCCTCGCTCCCCTCACCGAGGTGCTGCCCCTCTCCCCCTCCCCTCCCTCTCCTACCATGGTTGCACCTTAGGTGCTTGATGAAACAAACCCAATCAAAATCACAGGAAGGGAACAAACTAATAAAAAAAATAAGAAAAAAGTTTGCATACATGACAATGGAATGATCAACAAGGTAGTCGAAACCCTCCTCTTTTGTCTTCATATAGTAAACTCGGTAAGCACAAGCAACCTTCCTTACTCTGGCAGAGAGACAAGTGCCCATGTTAGACCTCATAACTGAAAACAATACAAAGTGATGCAGCAATCTCAAGATATGACAAAAGTATGTTTCAGGAAATCAACAGAAGGATACACAAATTCTAATGCATGGAGCTAAATAAACTAATGAATGTGAGTTGTGAAATTTGCTAGACCAATGATCAGAAGATGAACTAAGCTGGATCCTCTAACTTATCCCGAATCACGTCAGAAATTAATGAGCTCATAAAGATATATCACATGCTATGGAAGCAAGTAGAAGTGTAATTCAGAAAATAAGCCTTTTGTTGCTAATGCTATGCATGTATTCATCTATCACTTAACTTGTAGATATAAAACACTCCACAAGTGCTACTGTATATGAAGAATAAAAGGGTGTTTTTTTACTATATAGCCCAGAAGATAGACAACATAAGTATGAACAAGAATAAAATGCCCCTGTCACCTGGAAGGTACAATCTGTACAATTAAACCATCAGTACAAATTTGTCCATCCTTAGACCCAGCTTGATTCTGAATTTATCCTAATGTCTCAAAATGTGAGTGATTTCATTCAACTCAAATTGCACATAACTATCATGGCCTGACTCTCAACCGGGCTGAAGATATATTCCTTCAGAATTACCAACAACCAGAAGCTAGCATCGGAAAAAATAAATCTAACAGAAACGACACTAATCTTCATAGAACAAGAGACTGTCAAACCATCCAAATTAAAAAAACGAAACGAAGACCTTACCATCATCTGAACTGTCATTGTCAACACGCAATAACTATACTCCAACACGCAAATTTTTATTTGGAATTGGCTTTTAGTAATAACATTTTTAGTTGTAAATAGTATCCATAGTTTTGCATTGGTTCATGCATTTTTAATTAATTAATGCATTATTTTTCTGTATGCAGGAAATTTGGAAGAAGCTCCGTGTTCTTTCAGGTGAGATGTGGATGTGGCGACTTCATGCTTTCGAAATGCTCCAAAGTTGGTACTTTGGAGCATGTGTTCTATGCTACCACGACCATCGTGTCGTGGTTGTTTGTGCTCCGACCATCGTGCCATGGAGATTGTCGTGGTTGTTTGTGCTCCGACCATCGTGTCGTGAAGATGCCGGTTGGAGATGTGGATATTTTTGTGAAATGCTTGCAGGTACCCCGAGAGGCCCTTGAGATTGCCGGAACATCGATTAACTTCCGTTCCGGCAAATTCGGGTACTCCATATGTCCCTTTTTTAGCAAAGGTCATGCAAAAAAAAATCGTGAATTTTAGCATGACTTTGCTAAAAATACGACATATGGGTATTGCGACTAATGCATGGGCCGGGGTATCTTAGTACTTAATTAAGTGATTTTTTTTCTTATATTTGTGTTGTACTAGCTTTTTGCCTCTTTTTAATTAAGTGCAAACATGTCAGAGTCCGCGGGCCCTTCTAAGAACATGAGCGTCGAAGAAATAGCTAGAGACGCCAACAAGTCATTCTGGGAAGCGTCCCAGGAGTTGGAGGAGAAGGCCGCCGCCGGAGCTTCTAGTGGCGACCATGCCGACGATGAGCAAGATGCACCGGAGGACGACAACGCCGAAACCACCGATGGAGCTGCTAGTGGCGGCCATGAGGATGACACCACCACCACCGATGGTGGCGACCACACGGATGGTGGTGGCAACCCGACCGCTCGGAAGCAGAAGAAGGAAAGGAAGGAGAGGACACCTCAAGTGCTCGCCAACGTCACATACCATTTCACCGAGGTCATGCCAAGTGGCCTACGATTGGCGCCTGAGGCCCTTGCCAAAGGGTACAGCATGCAACTAGGGTGCATCGTCCGGTAAAGCATGTCCATCAACATGAAGGACATCAGAAGCACGGCCAATAAGGCTTTGCTCGATGTCCTCGTCCAGAAGCTTCAGCAACGGTACACGTTCCCGGAGCCGTTCAACAAAAAGGTGGACAGTTTAGCCATCTCGAAGATGAGCACTGCCTTGAGCAGCTAGAAATTCCGGGTGAAGCAGAAGATTGAGAAGGGTCTCAGCTGGGGGGAGATAAAAGCCAAAGATCCGTTGCTCGACCAAGAAGAGTTCGAGGAATTCAAGTTGTCCTTAAAAACTGAGGAGGCTAAAAATGGACCAAGTGGGGGAAGGACATGTGGGAGCAAAACATAGGTAACCACCATTGTGGAAGTGGCGGTTACCGAGGAAAAAATCCCATTTGGGACAAGGAGGATGCCGAGTATGCACGTCTCGGAAAAGAGAACCCGTGGGAAAAAATCACGGACGAGCAGACAAGGTACTTTGTCTGGTCCCGCTACTATCTGGACAAGAACACGGGGGAATTCGTTACCAACGATGACGCAGTGAAGGTTCGAGAAGTATCTTGTAAGGAATTTAATTACCGCGGATATCTCAAAGTCCATTGCATTGATCTAGTTAGATAACAAAGCCAAATCTCTAAATTAATGCCTAATTTGTCTGCAGGAGGCAGAGTTCAAGGCTGACACTGAGGCCGGCGGCCCATCGTCCCAGGGGTCGACGGAGCCGTGGGACACGACTTTCAACAGGGCGACAAACGTTTACAAGGGTAGGGACAAGTCGCTGCCGCCGACGTCAGCTGGCCGTGTGTCCGGCTTTGGTACAAGCATGAAGTTCACCAACTACTACCACTCAGATGCCGAGACAAAAAAGGAGAGGAGGAAGTTGAGTAAGGATAAAGCCGAGGTTGTGGAGCTAAGGAAGGAGGTGGAGACACTGGAGAATGAAAAAGTAGACTCCACCACGGTTCAGCGGTTAGTGAACGAGAAGCTGAGAAATTTCTTACCCCCTGATGGAGGGGTTAGCTGCTTGGAATGCGGCTGGTCAACAGGGGCCGATATACGTGCCCAGCGTCAGCGGCAGCAACTCCATCATGAACTAGAACGTGTCGCTGGACCTGACAACCCCGCAGCCCAACGCAATGACGCCTCCTACCGCGAAAGATACTGAGCTGCAGCCGCCGGTGGCTGTGCTTCATAATACACCCAAGCGGCCGGAGAATGATAGGCCAGCCGCCGGCACCGGCGCCCTTGTCTCGACAGTTTCCGAGCTCGACGCCATCACCCAGGTAACTAATTAGTTAGTCCGCGGCATGTTCTATAACTATGCCTATGATGACTGCCATCTCATGATGCCCAACATGTTTTGACTTAGGACATTCCTTGGATACTACTGCATAGGGTGGTGCCCGGTGGCGAGTTGAAGGACTGTGCTCAGGGCACTGTCGTACAACCAATGACCCGCGAAATGCACCATGGTAAAATGAATGAGGACGTGATGAGGGTCAGGTTGATTATGATAGTGCCTGAGTTTTGCGACGTCCAGCCCCCCATTCAACCTCCGGGAGCCGACGAGGACATGGTTCTTAAAGATTGCACCGGCTGGATGATGAAATGGCCGAAGACCCAGATTCGTATTGGGAGTGGTATTCTAGGGTTAAGGCGCACCACCAGCGCCACCTCGAGGCCCCCGATCGTTCGGCCCTCGAAGCCTGTAGCCATCACTGCCACCCAGAAGAAACCGGCGGTCGTCGCCACCAGCAGCCGCCACCAAAAACTGTTGGGAGCGTCTGTACCGCAAACGTCCAAAGGCGCTGCTGTTGCACCTCAACTTGATGCCAACGACGACGATGTTGATGATGTCGATGTCGAGGGCTTCCTCAACACTGGCGCTAGTGTGGACATGTACATGCCTCCTGTGGATGAAGAACCCTTCTGCGCTCAAGGCGATCAACCTGCTCGTCCCACTACATGCACGCAGCATCTGAACTTCCAGGGTTTATCTCAAGACACGCCTCCTGAGGCCAGCGATCAAGCTCTACGCAAATCGACTAATGTCTTCAGCCCTGCAACACTACGTAAGACGGTTTTCCCGGAGTCCACACCCCGACCACCCTCACCATCCCCGGAGATGAAGAAGAAGCATAGGAAGAGAAATAGGGGGCCAGGCGCCTCTACGAGCCAGCCAGCTCCAAAGACTATCTGGGGTCATGAAGACATGGTATCACCCCGTGCGGATGGCTTGACCCGAGTTCATGAAGCTGGTAAACCGATACTGCCTCCGGAGCTGCTCCGCCTCGCATGTGGACCCATGCACTCTTTGCATGAAGCTATCTTGATGCTAGAGGCCTCCTTCTTAAAGACAAGGAGCCAAATTACCCGGTGTTCACGGTCAAGGTGCCAAAGGACTTGGACTTCGTCCATGAAGCCCCCGCGAATCTGTTCTTCATAGTGTTTGAGGACGTCTTCAACCTGTTTCACTCTAGACGGCTGGACTATAACTTGGTCTGCCTATACGCGCTCAATATGGCGATGAAGATCAAGAGAGATAATACCCTGTACGTTGCGGTAGCGGATCCCTACTACATGTGTGACTGCCAGCTGGTGGAAGGATCACCGACACGGACCAAGGCGACAAAGTATCTCCAAAGGTTCATGCTGACCAACAAGAGGAAGAACAACCTTCATGTGCCTTTATTTCCCGAGTAAGTACACATCCGCTCGCCGCCGTCGTAACTTATGCTTTCTTGTAGATTTGTTCCATTGCTGATCCTTTCCAACATTCCGTTTCAATTGTGTTGACAGGAACAAGTACTGCACACTCATCATCCTGAACCAGAGGTCCACTACCACTTATTTCCACTCAAGGAGTTTGATTATGAAGAAAGACTACACCAGAATAAAGGGTGTTCTCGATGAGGCTCTCGAGGGCTACGCCAAAAAGGGAGGCCCCTTCGAAAAGAAGCAAGAAGTTTTCAGCAATGACGGCACACATCGGTTCAAGCATGTGACTGAGTTCTGCTGCATCAAGCAGAAGTCTGGCAGCATGAAGGAGGCCTTCTACGTCCTCCATCACCTTAAAGGGTTTGTCCGGGATGCTGAGAAAACGAGGTTGTCATCTAGTCTCCAAGAATGGACCAAATGTGCGGGGGATATCACCGATGCTGATCTCGAGACTTCTATCGCATCCAGGTACAGTTATCGCAAATCATCGTCGAAGATGTCAACCATAATAGTGGGTCCTTACACAATGTCAGAGGTAGCAATAAGTGCTTCTTTATTTTCTTTATTATAGACTTGTCCACTTAGATGAATAAATCATACTCTATTTATATTATTAACCAATATATATATCCCAGTCCATCTCCAGGGTTGCCTAAGAGGGAGATCGAAGAAATCCTAGAGGCTCAGTAGGACACCAGGACGTGAATGACGAATTAGGGCTATAAACTGTTCCCGGCGCCGATGAAGAAGAAGGATCCATGATCGTCCTCCCCGCTCTTCCTCACCATCATCGCAGCTGTACTCTACTTGATCCTAGTGTAAGCGGTGATCTCTTCATTTGTAATGTGTGAAACGATGAACTTTTGTATCATGACTTGTGTAAAAATTTGGCACTTGTCACTATATTTATCTGTATCTCGGGCTCTAAGTAATGTGTTAACATAGTAATTTGTCTGTTTTCATATACCATGTCAACTATATGATTATTTCTATTATATCTATGTAAATCCTGTATATCTATATAAATCATGTATATCTCTGTAAATCCTATATATCTATATAAATCATGTATATCTGTATAAATCTTGTATACCCATACAAGTATTCTGTGGCGCATGTCCTTTTTTTCAGTGGCGCACCTATTTATGTGGCGCATGATGGCTCCCAAGTGCAGGAGATCAATTGTAGCACCTTTCAATTAGAAAAGGTTGTCGAACCCACGAGGAGCTGAAGGTATTGGTTAGAAAGGATGATAAATAAAATAATAAAAGATGCAAATGTTTTTGGGATTTTTGGTTGTATAGTTGCAAAAGAAATAAAAATGCTTTAAGACAAATGGTAGCAAATAGAAAGCTCTCAAAGAGAGAGAAAGCCCAATCCTCTATGTGGCAAGAGGACAAGATCAAGTGGTGTGTAACGTATAAGTGGAAAACGTTCCCGAGGGCGGCATGGATATCACTAGGCATAGAGATTTATTAAACAACACGTTGCATATCTTGTCAAGTTTTAATCTTCTTTGGGGCGGAGCCATAACTAGGCATAGCTAAATAATTAAACTACAACCCCTTATGATGGATCATGTGGCCAATTTAATGACTTGCACAAGAATTATTAAGACATAAAGTCCCACCATAGCATTACACTTTAAGGTCCCCGACATTACTACCCACATAAAATAACTGCATGACTCGGTCTTGGTCTTAGTTGTCCTCCCAAGTCTTCCTCAATTCATTACACTACGTTGTTCTCCTATGAGCCCTTTAAAGATGAAGTGTTATGCAGTCGACGTTCGCACAACACCATCATAGAATCACATAAAAGATAAACTCTTGACAAAATACCAACACATGTTATATATAAATCATTGCCAATTCATCCTATGCCCCCAGGAACATACGGGAACTACTCACAAGTCACAACGTGCAAACATGATCATAATCAGTGGTATAAAGGGTACAACACAATCTGAAATATACTTCACCACCAAATAATGACAAGTACCCAATCACAAACATGAATAGGAGCACAAGGCAATGATCTAGGGTAAAGCAACTCTCAAACTATGAGGGGAACGGAGTGGATCGCGGAGATGATGATGGAGATGGTGCTGGTGATGGTGATGATGGTGATGTAGAGGCCTCCTCCCACGCCAAGGAGGAGAGGTGATGATGATGGCGGTGTTTTCCCCCCTCTCCGGCGCTCCGGAGCAGCAGGGTCTGACCCCCTTCGGAGAGAATCAGGAGCTCCGCCGCCGCCACGGCCTTAGATAATTCGGGGAAAATTAGGGCGTCCCTTTTCGGCGAAGATCAAGGTGTCCATAAAAAGCCCCACGCGAGGAGGTGCTCGAGGGGCCATTTGGTGGGTCCCACGCGGCCAGGTACATGGGCCGCGTGGGCCCACCCCATTTGGCCCTCGTGGCCCTCCTGTCTTCGGTCTTCTTTCCTCCACCCTTCTCCTGATGAAAAACTGGCGTGGTATTTTTCCTTTAATTATTTGAGTTCGCGAAACTCCTGAAACAATAAAAAAAGAAAAAGGGGGTATTCTGACTCCCAGATATTAAATGCCAAAAATAGAGACTTTGTATGAAAGTCCCATAAATCATCTAAAACATGCAAAACATCGATATAACAATGCAAATAACATTCTAATATGATAATATAAGATATAAAAATGATGATATAAAATGCACGTATCAACTCCCCCAAGCTTAAACCTTTACTCGTCCTCGAGTAAATAAGGACATAGATCATTATATGCATCGATGGACTTATGGTTGATAAATAAATACGGGCATTGTATCATCATCATATTCAGTTGCAATGTAAGATTGATGAATTAAAACTCATACACATGAGGGCAACATAAGTAGAAGCTCTAGCAATCACTCTTACTTTTGAAAGCAAATAACCATTGTATGTTGGACAACTGAATCATACTACTTTTCCATGCTTTTGCTTTTCATGGCAAGCATTTGAATGATTAAAGTTATATGTGAAAGCAAATATGAGTAGTGGCCTTGATAAAGTAAAAGTTAGATGTCTCATGCCCCTTGAATACAAGTACCTACACCATGATTACTCAACTTGGGAAACAGAGTAAGTTTAAGTTATCTATCATTGTAAGCAATAATGGTATTACCAAGAGCCTCAACTGGGGTACCTCTTGTCCCATGATATGGATCAAGCCCACATCACAACAACAAGACAAACAAACATAATGAACAACCTCAACACCCTTTTTATTTACCAATTGATATAGCTTTTTATTGCAGGGTATATCACAGGAAGTTCAAAACAGCATGTAAGTAAATTTCCACCATGAATGATGCATGGCTTAGATTAGCGGCCCAGGTTTCTCTCTATCATTTATACAAACTCATTTAAACTTGCTCTATTTCCACATTATTTCATCATGATAGGCATCCATAAACAAAAGTACATGATATCAACTAAATAAATGATGGAACATGTTGAAAGCTTTGCATGTGACAGCACATATGGGCTAACTCCCAACCTTAAACATTTATCAAGCCACTATCATCATAAAATTAATCACAATGGTTCATATTTATTGTTTGATATTTTGATGATATGATTCTACAGTTGTCCAACAAACTCAAGTTAATCAATTCCAAGGTAAGTTGTGATTGAAACCTCTAAATATGCCACGCTCATTTGCATGAGTGTTACCCATAAATCTCCAAAACAAGAGAACCATGGATGACACCATACTTTAATATTCATTGATAAACCACACGATAGGGATACATGATAATGCTCTATGAGCTCACACAAGCTTAAACGGAACTGATAACTAAACGATAAAAGCAAAACACACCTCAACTAGATAGATAAAAGAGACTAATAAAGAGAAAGACTAGGTGGAACTCCCCCAAGCTTGACGTCTTGCTAGAACTTCCTCTCTTCTTTCTTATTGCCTTCATAATAATGATCTTCAAGATCTCCAACGATCCTCATCATGAGGTTGTAGGCTTTCTCAAATTCCTTTGCGGCTTCCCCCAGTTTCTCCATAAGGTTCTTCTCAACCGTCTCCTTGCTAGGCTTCCACTCGGGGCTTGATACCTTCTTGTTGGGGATCTTGCGATCCCACTCACCGGGATAATTCCTTTGAGGGGTGCGCCGGGATTCCCTGTCAATAAGAGTAGAAGCTACGTTTTTGCTTGCAAGCGAGAGCCTAGGAACCTTCCCTCCAGTTTGGATACGCGCCGTCTTCCTATTGTTGCCAAGATAGTGGTTCACCCTCACATTGGCTACAGCGACAGGCGATGGAGGTGCTGTTGCCAGGGGCGTGAAGTCGTCGATAGCCTTGTATTCTTCTTCTTCTTCCTCTATGTCATCGTCGTCGGAGTATCCTTCCTCTTCCTGTTCCTCTTCCATGGGGACGTGGGGCTGAGCCCCTCAAGCTCATCATCATCGTCATCCATGGAGGAACATTGGTAGGAGTTCCCCGAAGACATAGCTACAACCTGGCAGACACAAACAACAAGAAACAAAGATCGCTCGAGAACGCTCGGTGCGAGATTAGATCGTCGGAGAGGGGTATATATTGAGGGTTTTTAGGTCAAGACGGAGCGTCGGGATCGAAAACGAGGCGAAAAGGGTCTCCGAGGAGGAAAAGGAGTGGTCCCACGCGGCCCCTGTACTTGGCCGCGTGGGGCCCCCTCTTTCCTCCCTCGGGACTCCGTTTCGTCAAGTTTTCTTTCCCCACACTTTTATTTCCATAAAAAATGACTTCCATAAAATTTCATGTAATTCCGAGAAACTTTCCAATACAAAAGTTACCTTTTATTGATTTGGAGTTGCTGAAACTGCTCGACCCCCTTTTATTATTTCTTCCGGTGTTTGTAAATTCAATGTTTCCAACGTTCCAACGAAGCTTTTTCCTGCAATATAATGTTTAAGACGTTGTCCATTGACCACATGAGGTTTACCTTTCATATCACCGTAGAGACGGATAGCTCCTAAACGGTACACCTCCTGTATGACTAATGGTCCCTGCCATTTAGAGGCTAGCTTCCCTGCAGAAAACTTGAAACGAGAGTTGTATAATAAAACTTGATCTCCTACTTTAAATTCTTTTCTCTTAATCTTCTTGTCATGCCAGATCTTAACTTTCTCCTTAAATATTTTAGCATTTTCATAGGCTTCATTCCTCCATTCATCTAGTAGGTTTAAATCAAGGATTCTTTTCTCTCCTGCAGTCTTAAAGTCAAAGTTCAATTGTTTAATAGCCCATCTTGCTTTATGTTCTAATTCAACAGGTAAATGACAAGCTTTCCCATAGACCATTTTATAAGGAGACATTCCCATAGGGTTTTTAAATGCAGTTCTATAAGCCCATAATGCATCAGTAATTTTAAGTGGCCAATCAGACCTAGACTTGTTAACTGTCTTTTCAAGAATGAGTTTAATTTCCCAATTACTTAATTCAACCTGTCCACTTGTTTGAGGGTGATAAGGAGATGCAATTCTATGGTTAACATTATATTTTGCCAATACCTTCCTAAAAACACCATGTATAAAATGAGAGCCACCATCAGTAATTAAAAACCTAGGAACACCAAACCTTGGGAAAATGATGTCCTTAAGCATCTTCATTGCTGTGGCATGATCTGTACTTTTGGTTGGAATTGCCTCCACCCACTTTGTAACATAGTCAACTGCAACCAAAATGTGAGTATGCTTTGTCTTTGAAGCTGGGAAAGGTCCCATAAAATCAAAACCCCACACATCAAATGGTTCAAGTGGTAAAGAATAATTCATAGGCATTTCATTTATCCTACCAATATTTCCCACTCTTTGACATTTGTCACAAGATTTAACATATTCATGGCAGTCTTTAAATAAAGTAGGCCAATAGAAACCAGATTGTAATACCTTTGCTGCTGTGCGATCTCCTGCATGATGCCCACCATATGGACTATCATGACAATCTCTTATTATAGCCTGTTGTTAATGCCTAGGTATACAATGTCTAATAATACCATCAACACTTTTCTTATAGAGGAAAGGATCATCCCAAAAATAATGTCTAACATCATAAAAGAATCTCTTTCTTTGTTCATAAGTAAAGTGTGGAGGTAATACTTTTCCAACAATAAAATTTGCATAATTAGCGAACCAAGGAGATGCAGCCTTAACACCGGATATATTAATATTTGCAACTTGTTCATTAACAAAGCTATCATTAATAGGAATAGGATCATCAGGTATATTTTCCATTCTAGAGAGATGATCAGCTACTTGGTTATCTTCTCCTTTCCTATCAACAATGTCTAGATCAAATTCTTGCAATAAAAGTACCCATCTTATCAATCTAGGCTTAGCATCTTTCTTGTTCATCAAGTATTTAATAGCAGAATGATCAGTATGAATTGTGACTTTGGAATCAGTGATATAAGGCCTAAACTTGTCACAAGCAAATAGTACTGCTAAAAATTCTTTTTCAGTTTTAGCATAATTTCTTTGGGCAGCATCAAGTGTTCTACTAGTATAATAAATAACATTCAGTTTCTTATCAACCCTTTGACCCAAAATAGCCCCAACAGCATAATCACTAGCATCACACATAATTTCAAAGGGCAATTTCCAATCAGGTGGTTGAATAATAGGAGCAGTTATTAAAGCATTCTTCAAAATATTAAAAGATTCAGTCAAATCATCATTAAAAGAGAAAGGAACATCCTTTTGCAAAAGATTGGTTACAGGCTTTGATATTTTGGAGAAATCCTTAATGAACCTACGGTAAAAACCTGCATGCCCAAGAAAACTTCTTATACCTTTTATATCCTTTGGGTATGGTAGCCTCGCAATAGCTTCTACCTTGGCTGGATCAACTTCTATTCCATCTCCAGAAATCTTATGTCCTAGAACAATTCCTTCGGTAACCATGAAGTGACACTTCTCCCAATTGAGAACTAGATGTTGATCTTCACAACGCTGCAAAACTTTGTTAAGATTGAACAAGCAATTATCGAAAGAAGTACCATACACAGAAAAATCATCCATAAAGACTTCCATTATCTTCTCAATATAATCAGCAAATATAGCATTCATGCATCTTTGAAAAGTGGCAGGAGCATTACATAAACCGAATGGCATTCTTCTATAAGCAAAAGTACCAAATGGGCAAGTAAAAGTGGTCTTTTCTTGATCGTCCTTATGGACAGGAATTTGTGAGAAACCTGAATATCCATCTAGAGAACAAAAGTGAGAGTGTTTAGATAACCTTTCTAACATTTGATCAATAAATGGCAGTGGGTAACGATCTTTTCTAGTTGCTTTGTTTAATTTCCTGTAATCAATGCACATCCTATAACCCACAACAGTACGTTGAGCCACAAGTTCATTCTCATCATTTGGAACAACAGTCATTCCACCCTTTTTAGGAACACAATGGACAGGACTAACCCACTTACTATCAGCTATAGGATAAATGATACCAGCCTCCATGAGTCTTATTACCTCTTTCTTACCACTTCTTTCATTTTAGGATGGAGACGGCGTTGATAATCAACCACAGGTTTTGCATCCTCTTCCAAATTAATTTTATGCATACATAGAGCTGGGATTATACCTTTAAGATCATCAAGAGAGTATCCAATAGCTGGTCGATGAGCTTTTAGCACATCAAGTAGTTTCTCTTCTTCTTCAGCTGAAAGGTTAGCACTAATAATAACAGGATATATGTTCTTATCATCTAAGTATGCCTATTTCAGATTATCAGGCAAAGGTTTCAATTCAAAACTAGGATCCCCTTTAGGTGGTGGTAACACTCCTAAATTATCAGGTGGGATATGCAACTGTAACTGTGGTGGTTGTTGCCATAATATTTGTTCCAGAGCCTCTTTTTCCTCATCATTAAATGGTTCATCTTGATTAAGCATATAACGTTCTACAACATCTGTTGAAGCTACAGCTATAGGAGCAAGAGTTTCAATTATATCTTCAGAAATTGGCTCTTCCACAACATGTTTATCAGCAAATTTGGAAAATTTTAACTCAAGTTTTTCATTATCATATTTAATAAACACTTTCTCTTTAAGCAAATTAATTTCAGCCCCAACAGTACGCAAGAAAGGTCTACCAAAAATGATAGGACAAAAGAATCTTGAGGGCAACCAAGCACAATAAAATCAGCAGGATATTTTATTTTACCAACTAGAACTTCAATATCTCTAACAATTCCAAAAGGACTGATATATTCTTTATTAGCAAGTTGAATTGTCATACCTGTCTCTTCCATAACAATAGGATCAATATCAGGCTTGATTTCAAGATAGAGAGAATATGGAATGACACTAATGCTTGACCCAATATCACATAAACCATGATAGCTCGAAGTCCCAATAGAGCATGATATTATAGGTTTTCCCACCTTGGCTGAACTACCTCTGATAATTTTAGTAGCATATTCACACAGATAAACATCAACAGGATCTTCTTCATTTAATTGTTTGATAACAGAAATTTGAGTATTGACTTCCACCTGTTCATATGGCTGAGGACATTTTCTTTTACTCTTGTTAGTAACAGTAGTAAGCAAATTTTTCTTAACTTGGTTTGGATATGGGGGTGGCTCAACATACTCCTCAATTCTCACAGATGACACTGGCTCTATCTTTTTAATAACTTTAGGAATAACAATAGATTGTTTAACAGGTTCAACATAAGTTTCAAACCCACTTTTAGGAATACAGATATGCTCAGCAAAAGATTTAGCAATTTCAAGTATAACATAAGGATCAAGATTAAATGTATCACTCATATTTTTAAACAAGATAGAAGTAGAGAAGGTCTCCACACATGAATATCCATAATCAAAATAAGGTTTATTACCTTTATCAAGGTCCCAGTGTCCAGTATTTTCAGAAATAGTTTCCAATAGATTCCATGCTTCTTCTTCAGTATTATTTGTAAAACTCCCACCAGATGAATTGTCCAGAATTTCCTTATGCTTCATAGGTAGCCTCACATAAAAATTTATCAATATAAGTTTCTTTGTAAGATCATGACAAGGATTCTCACGAAGGAGTGCCTTCAGTCTCCCCCAAGCTTGAGTAATACTCTCTCCCAGATGTGGCCAGAAATTAAATATATAGCAGCGGCTCTCATAAGCTTCTCTGGGAGTAAAATATTTAAGAAAGAAAATCTTCCTCAATACACTCCATTCAGTAGTGGCTCCTTCATCCAAAGACCTGAACCAAATACGAGCATTACCAGATAAAGACATAAATAATAGCTTCCTTTTCACATAGTCCTCAGAAATACCAGGAATCCTAAATAAGCCGCAAATTTCTTCAATCATTTCAATGTGTTCACGTGCAGTCTTAGTTCAATCTCCTGAAAATACATTCTTCGTAACTCTTTCAACATGGCCAGTGGGAATTTTAAATCCCACATCAGATATCTTAGACACAGCAGTTTCAACCACTTTAGCAGTAGTGGTATAAGCACTTTCATAAAGAGTAAGGTGCAGCGAGGGATGATTCTTAAATGCCATAGTAACAATGAGATAAAACAGCAAGTATAATTCAGATTTCAAGTTTCCTTACCAAACTTCTTACCAATAGCGCTACGCTCCCCGGCAACGGCGCCAGAAAAGTATCTTGATGGCTCCCAAGTGCAGGAGATCAATTGTAGTACCTTTCAATTAGAAAAGGTTGTCGAACCCACGAGGAGCTGAAGGTATTGGTTAGAAAGGATGATAAATAAAACAATAAAAGATGCAAATGTTTTTGGGATTTTTGGTTGTTTAGTTGCAAAAGAAATAAAAATGCTTTAAGACAAATGGTAGCAAATAGAAAGCTCTCAAAGAGAGAGAAAGCCCAATCCTCTATGTGGCAAGAGGACAAGCTCAAGTGGTGTGTAACGTATAAGTGGAAAACGTTCCCGAGGGCGGCATGGATATCACTAGGCATAGAGATTTATTAAACAACACATTGCATATCTTGTCAAGTTTTAATCTTCTTTGGGGCGGAGCCATAACTAGGCATAGCTAAATAATTAAACTACAACCCCTTATGATGGATCATGTGGCCAATTTAATGACTTGCACAAGAATTATTAAGACATAAAGTCCCACCATAGCATTACACTCTAAGGTCCCCAACATTACTACCCACATAAAATAACTGCATGACTCCGTCTTGGGCTTAGTTGTCCTACCAAATCTTCCTCAATTCATTACACTACGTTGTTCTCCTATGATCCCTTTAAAGGTGAAGTGTTATGCAGTCGACGTTCGCACAACACCATCATAGAATCACATAAAAGATAAACTCTTGACAAAATATCAACACATATTATATATAAATCATTGCCAATTCATCCTATGCCCCCAGTAACATACGGGAACTACTCACAACATGCAAACATGATCATAATCAGTGGCATAAAGGGTACAACACAATCTGAAATAAATACTTCACAACCAAATAATGACAAGTACCCAATCACAAACATGAATAGGAGCACAAGGCAATGATCTAGGGTAAAGCAACTCTCAAACTATGAGGGGAACGGAGTGGATCACGGAGATGATGATGGAGATGGTGCTGGTGATGGTGATGATGGTGATGTAGAGGCTTCCTCCCACGCCAAGGAGGAGAGGTGATGATGATGGCGGTGTTTTCCCCCCTCTCCGGAGCTCCGGAGCAGCAGGATCTGACCCCCTTCGGAGAGAATCAGGAGCTCCGCCGCCGCCACGGCCTCAAATAATTCGGGGAAAATTAGGGCGTCCCTTTTCGGCGAAGACCAAGGTGTCCGTTAAAAGCCCCACGCGAGGAGGTGCTCGAGGGGCCATTTGGTGGGTCCCATGCGGCCAGGTACATGGGCCGCGTGGGCCCACCCCATTTGGCCCTCGTGGCCCTCCTGTCTTCGGTCTTCTTTCCTCCACTCTTCTCCTGATGAAAAACTGGCGTGGTATTTTTCCTTTAATTATTTGAGTTTGCGAAACTCCTAAAATAATAAAAACAAGAAAAAGGGGGTATTCTACCTCCCAGATATTAAATGCCAAAAATAGGGACTTTGTATGAAAGTCCCATAAATCATCTAAAACATGCAAAACATCGACATTACAATGCAAATAACATTCCAATATGATAATATAAGATATAAAAATGATGATATAAAATGCACATATCAGCGCACGGCAGCATGATGCGCCACTGAAATATTTCTGTGGCGCACGATGGCTGGTGCGCCACAGAATCTTAGCATTTCTGTAGCATACCGGCTGCGTGCGCCAGAGAAATATATTTTAGTAGCGAGATGTCTGTGGCGCATCCCACCATTTCCAGGATGCGCCACAGAAAGCCAGTTTTGGTGTGCCACTAATAGGCCTTTCCCTAGTAGTGTAGATTGGTGGCAAAGGGCTATAGCCAAACTTATGGAGTGGATTATGATGAGACTTTTGCACCTGTGGAAAAAATGAACACTATAAGGGCCGTTATATCTATTGCAGCAAACAATGAGTGGAAATTGTTTCAAATGGATTTAAAGAATGCCTTCCTTCATGGAGATTTACATGAAGAAGTTTACATGGAGATTCTCGAGGTTTTAATAGCAAGAAACTGATGGTAAAGTGTGCAGGTTAAGAAAATCCCTTTATGGGCTAAAACAATCTCCTGGGGCCTAGTTTGGGAGGTTTAGGAAGGAAGTATGCTCTATGGGCTATCAACAAAGCAATGCAGATCACACCCCCTTCTTTAAACACCGAGGTGGCAAGATTGTTATTCTTATTCTGTATGTTGACGATATTGTCATCACAGGTAATGATGATGATAGGATAGCATGGTTGAAGAAGATGTTGGCTAAATCATTTGAAGTCAAGGATCTAGGTTTTCTTCATTATTTCCTAGGCATTGAGGCTGTATATGGACCACAAGGTATTTATCTATCCCAACGAAAATATGTTCTTAATTTACTTGCTGAGACTGGGATGCTAGGGTGTAAACCAGCTGCCACACCTATAGAGTTGAATCATCATACTCTCGCTGACCTGGGTGACCCAATAGATAAACAAAATTACCAGAGACTTGTGGGACGCTTGATTTATTTATCACATACTAGGCCAGATATTGCATATGCTGTCAGTATTGTCAGCCGATATATGCATGATCCCAGGACCAGTCATATGGATATTGTAAAATGAATCTTAAGATGTCTTAAAAGCTGCCCTGTGAAGGGTATTCTGTTTTCTAGGAACGGGCATCTAAAAATAGAAGGGTACACAGATGCAGATTGGGCTGGGTGTTTGGATGACAGGAAATCGACCTCTGGGTACTGTATGTTTATTGGTGATAGTTTAGTGAGCTGGAGGAGTAAAAAGCTAAGTGTTGTTGCAAGTTCAACGGCGGAAGCGGAATTCAGGTCTATGGCCTCAGGACTCTGTGAATTAATATGGCTGAAGTTGTTGCTAATGTAGCTTAAACAGTTTGACGATACACCTCTTCATGTGTATTGTGATAACCAAGCTACAATCAAAATTGTGAACAATCATGTATATCAAGACAGGACAAAACACATTGAAATAGACCGGCACTTTATCAAAGAGAAATTAGATGAAGGGGTAATTAGGGTTTGTTATGTTAGATCCGTGGAACAAATAGCTGATGTATTAACAAAAGGTGTTAGTAATGTAACTTTCATGAAATCATGTAGCAAGATGGGGCTTGTGGATATTTTTGCCCCATCTTGAGGGGGAGCGTTGAAGTCCTTATTTGTAAAATTAGAAGTGTATAAGGACTAAACTATAACCTTGCCTTGTATTTTATCATGTACGGGAGAAGGAAATAGAGAGTATGAGATTCCAGAAAATTCTCCAATCTACAACAAAAACTAATTTTGCCACATCTCAGCCAGTGTAGCGTGATGTACACCTTAAGCCTTCATATGTGAGGACTATGTCGTAGAACAGGGTTTGTCCTTAGGCTATGTATGAGTAATGCCAGGGCCTGCTACAAGTGCCCTGTTCCTGTTGTGCAGCTCGACTCCTTCACCCGCTGTACTATGCTGAGCGCAGACCCAATTTCTTCACTAGAGAAACAATGCAGGGGGTTCAGACTTGTTGTTGTCAGATCTGAATGCAACCCATCAGGTCTGTTCACGGAGAGTGCTAGGATTAATCAGAGAGAGAAGTCGTAATATAGGATGGGATTTAATTTTGCCAATTGGATTGTTTGATTCCTTAACACAACATAATCCAGATCATTGGCAGGGTGCGCTGCTGCTTCAGAAAACTAATTTTGGCACATCTCAGTCTCATCTCTGAATTGAACACACCATGTCTGTTCAGATAGGACTACAATTTCTGTCAGAGACAATTAAGTTTGTCAAGCACAAGAGAAAGGATCTTTTTTCATCGATTGTATTAATTGTTTATTCACACAATCCAAACTACTGGCAGAGTATTAGCTTTACCGTATTTTTACATATTGTGCCAGCCCATCAGCGCGAGCCCTTCAGACGACGCAAGCGAAATGCGTCGCCAACGAGCAATATATTGGATTCCCGGGTGTACCCCTCCACCGTCCGGAGAGAGTAGTTGGTCAGTCCGCCATCCCAGTACGTATGATGCTTCTCACGGGCCTTTTTGGTTTTGGAACTTTCTAGTAGCTTACGATCGTTTTTCGTAGTGTTCAAATTAAATTATTTGGACGTTGCCAACATTTATTTGATAAAGGGGATATGTATTAATATCGTCGAGATAGCAATTACATCCAGTCTCTTCAACAACGCCATACCCTACAGTCAAAAAAATAAGAAGAATTTAAAAAAGAAAAGTCCCACTAAAGAGTTTATGTCCTTGCAGCAGCAAGACAACCACCACCAAAACAATACATGATGTTCAAATTCTCCAAAAGCGACGCCTCCAAGTAGGAAACAGTGCATAAGCGTCATCGTCGCCCGATCATAGATCTTGGGTTTCACCTGAAGATAGTCCCCGTTCTTATAACAATGCCTTCAACAAAATCATTGCCAAGCACAACCAATTAAGGCCACATCTTGAATTTTCACCCCCTCAAAGATAAGGCATTGATAAGATTTGACCTAGTGTGCGTGCGTGCGTGCGTGCGTGCGTGCGTGCGTGCGTGTGTGTGTGTGAGAAGTGTGATGTACATGGTGAACAGCTAGGAGGTCGATGCTTTTGCTTGCTGCAGATGCGAATTCTTCAATAGAGAAACAATGCAGAGGGTTCAGACTTGTTGTTCTCAGCTCTGAATGCAACCCAACCCATCGGGTCTGTTCAGAGACAGGGCTAGGATTAATCAGAGTCAAAAGTTAAAGATTGTGCAAGAGCGTGAAACACATGTGATAATATAGGCGGATAGGATATGTTTTTATGGATTGGATTGTTTGATTTTTCACACAATCCAGATCACTGGCAGGGTTCTTCAATCTAACATTCCAGATCATTTTTTGATTTCAGAAAACTAATTTTGCCACATCTCATTCTCATCGCTGAATTCAACCTACCATGTCTGTTGATATGTGACTAGGATTAATCACAGCAAGAATTGTGTAAGAGTACCAAACACAGGTGGTATCATCGGAAAGGATTTTATTGCATCGATTGGATTCGCTGTTTGACCACAGAAAGTATAAGGAGAGTATTAGCTTTACTTTATGTATACTGACAGACTAGAAGCAGAACACTGTATTTTTCAGAGGATTCGACTGCAGCATGCAACATTGGCAGAAGAACAATTGGAAGCATACTAGTTTTACTCTCAAAACTTCTAAAAAAATTAAGCGAAATCTGTTTCCTACACGCTCACCATCTGTCCTTGCGCGGTGCTTGCAAGCTGGCGTGCATAGCGTTTTTGGCTCATAAGTTTATATGTACCCATTATAGAAAATACATTTCAAATGTACCCATTTTTAAATGTTGAAAATGTAGAACAAAAATTTCAGATATCCATCCGTGTTGTTTCCAGCAGGCCCAAACCCTAGTTCTCTCTCACAGCTCACGGAGGTGGAAGAAGAACATGGGACAGCTCTGAATTTTGCCGGCGACGAACGCCGCCACGGGCGCACCGACGCTCTAATCTTTTCTCTTTTTCCAGCTTACTCAATATACAGAGGAGAGGGGCTCTTATACACGCGCACAGACGCGTTGTACCATGCCCACTCCGTGCACTACCCGCATGCCCCGACCCGCGCGCTCGTCACGCCATGGACGCGATCAACGCGGCCGGCTGCAGTGCTCGTCACGCACACACGCGACTCGCTCAGCCTGCCTTTGTAGCCAACGCACTCACACACGCACGCGACGCACACAGATGTGGTTTATGGCTAACAATCTCCCCCTAAACCACGACACCGTGGTCCATCTTGACGTACAAGACACCGGCTCCTCGTCTACTGTCGCGGGGAACGCCATCTTCTTCGTCTCCGGCGACACACGCCACTGAGCGCATCACGCCCAGCAAGACCGACACACGATCCGCTGCCGAGCACCTCCATTGACGGATACACGGTCCGAGCTTGACGCAGACTCCATATTCTTCCTCGGCGACACACGCCGAGCTCCTTCTCCGCCGGCGACACACTCCTGATGTTCTGGCGACATATCCCGTTGATGCCGTCGCGCTCAAACGCGAACCTTCTTCACGATCGTCCCGCGCACGTACGCATGGTGATCCGATCTTCTCGTACGGGAGCCACCTGCTCATCCGTGAGACCTCCGATCTTCTCGTACGGGCCACTGCTCATCCGTAAGACCTCCGATCTTCTCGTACGGGAGCCACCTGCTCATCCGTGAGACCTGGGCGCCGGTGAGCACATCACACCCGGCCATGGAGCCGAGCCTCCGCCTCCGTCTGACGCCACCGCACACACCAACATGGGACTGCCCTCCATGGCCGCCGCACCATGGTCGTCGTGCCGCGCCTCCACGGCCGCTGCGCCCGCCGCACGAACGGCGTCACAGCACACCACAGCCGCGCTTGCCGCAGACTAACCGCGCGCCACGGCCGCAGTCGCCTCCAACGTGCTGCACGGCCTCCTCGCCGCGCCGCCGCGGCCTCCATGCTTGCCACACCCACGACATCACATCGCGCCCCGGCCCTAATGGGCTCTGATACCAATTGTTGTTTCCAGCAGGCCCAAACCCTAGTTCTCTCTCACAGCTCACGAAGGTGGAAGAAGAATAGGGGACAGCTCTGAATTTTGCCGGCGACGAACGCCGCCACGGGCGCACCGACGCCCTAATCTTTTCTCTTTTTCAGCTTACTCAATATACAGAGGAGAGGGGCTCTTATACACGTGCATAGACGCGCTGCACCATGCCCACTCCGCGAAACGCGCGCTCGTCACGCCATGGACGCGATCAACGCGGCAGGCTGCAGTGCTCGTCACGCACACACGCGACTCGCTCAGCCCGCCTTTGTAGCCAACGCACTCACACACGCACGCAACGCACACAGATGTGGTTTATGGCTAACAATCCGGACATTCTATGTTTTTTTTTTTTTTTGCTCGTGTAAATAAGACAAAAAAAAAAGATGTCCCCTGAAAACTTATTTTAAAGCATCGGAAATTGTTATATTTCAACATGCACAAAAAATGTTTTTTTTTTGAAACTTTATGTGTGAATATATAACGTCAGATTGTACACCAATTTTTTTTGGTAGTGGTTCATCTACGCCTATGAGACAAAGCCGATTTCCCAAAAGAAACAGCGTTATGTAACTTGTTGTGTCTTCTAGTTCTAGTTTCTGAATCCTGCCGGTTGCTGGCCTCCAATCTACCTCTAGGAATCAACGTCCCCAACAGGTTATATCGGCTCGGTTGGGCCGGACCGCCGGAGCTCGGTGGTGCCGTAGCGGACGCCCTAGCAGATGGAGAAAGGGTGAACAATTCTTGTTTTCTTCAGGTAATAACAAGTTTGGAAGTTCTTTCCAATGATCAACTTCACATAAGGGAACACTTCATCAACTGGTCGAGCGTGAGCACATGACTGATTACAATATGTTGAAACATATCCCAGTTTCTAACCGAATTGAAAAATAAACACAGTTGTTGGCACAACACAAGGTCTGAAAGAAGAAAACGTAAACTGAGCAGAGTTGAATCATGCGTCTTTCTCAGGGGTTGGCTTCTAGTCCCGCGTGAGAATGCCTGCGTGTGTGAGGAGAGCCCAGACATGAGTAAGAAACTCCCCTCCTTGTGCAAGGCGTTCCATGTGCCCCTTGACGTTGTCTGACGGCGCGATGTAGATGATGGTCTCGGCCCAGAATTCTGCCAGCACCTTCCAACGGAGTCCTTCTTCAAGTTCCTCCAGCTCCTTCCCAAGCTTCAATCCTGTGATAAATGGGCTCTCTTTCTTCTTGGTGGCCGAACCAGTATCCTTGGTGTTGTTGCCGCTGGAATCCTCGATGATGGCATCCTCAGCGTTGTTGCCGCTTGAAATGTGGATGACGGTATTGTCGTTGTCGTTGCTGCTTGAAAGCCTGTGATTGTCGATGCCTCTGGAATCAGCTGGGACGTTGGACATCCCTTCGTTGCTGCTGCTTTCTGAGTCGTTGATGGCCTTCTGAATTACGTCCCTGCTTGGATTCCCTTTACCCAACACCTTGCTTGCACGACGTACTAGCGCATTGAATAACCCTACTGTATCTGTCGAATTCCCGGGAAGCAAATCTGGGACATTGGACATCAAGTATGCGCAATATCTGGATAAGGTAGTGGCAACTTGCTGGTAGTTATCTTTCAGCGCCTTTTCTTCCTTCTGCGCACTGCTTTGATGCCCGTCGACCTCACTGGAATGCTCAATATTGCAGTACTCAGATGCGACATGCCAAACTAGCATGATCTTTGTCTGGTTACTTTCCCTCAGTGTCTTCACTGCCAAGGGTAATTTGACATCGACACCGTTACGTTTCAATGCTGCTTCTCCATTTGTTAGAGGACCACCAAAACTAGATTTCTGCAAGCAGGAAATTATCTCTCTCTTGACCAGATCAGGAACCCTTTTGAACGTTCTGTTAGAGAACATCATTGAGTGAACGAGCCAACCCAAGTTAATTGATGTATGGAATAAAGCTTTAAAGAGGAGGTCATCAATTAAGCTAAAGTCCGATTGGCGGACCTCAACATACGGATTGACATGCAAGCAGCTTTCAAATACAGACGATAAGCCCATCTTATTTTTCCAATATCCGAATAAATTAAGCTTGTCAAGAACACAGCCGAACATTCTTCTTGAACTGCTGAGCAGAAACTTTCCGAAGTTATGATTAGATGTCTTGCTTTTCCAATATCTGGATAAGTTAAATCTTCTAACAAACCAAATAATGGACGGGACGAGTTTCCTGGGACCTCTTTTGGTATAACCGCACGCAAGTGAAACAGTGGCCCAGTCTGATGTCAGGTAAAGGATAACTTGCAGTGCTTCAACTAGAAAGACAATTCCCATAATCATGACTGTGATAGTGAGATCAACTGGTCTTGTGCCTACTTCGATCACAGGGTCAAGTGTCTGTATAATAGTGGAATCTCTAAACAGAAATACTGCCCCCACACATATTGCAGTCAATTTGAGAACAGACATAACAAGGTAAGAAACCTCCATGTGAAACAATGATGCATACTTTGTGAAGAAGAAATCATAGAGGAAACCCAGTTCTACCTCAATGATATGAAATGCTCTTGAGTAATTATTAACTTCATCTTCTTTTGACAGCAAACCCTCAGTGATAAACTTGTGTGTTCTGGGAAGGCCAGCTTCAGCACACTCCAACCCAAAGAAGCGGCGCTTCAGCAAGTGGGACAAAGCAAATGAAAGGCATACATCTTTCAATCGAGAGGTACCTCCATTTATGTTGAGCAAGCTGTCATCAAATTCCTTGTCCCAGATTTTGTCAATGCTGATGATACCATCTCTATCCGTGCCCCGATCATTTACCGCATACGTACGGCGCGAATGCCAACAAACAAGGTATTCGTAGCCCTTCATTGTGATTGGATCAGAAAACTCATGAGTGGTAGCTCTTTCATTGACCAGCCAATCCATGTAGTGGACCACAAAATTGCTGGGAAGAGAACTTGTGACCATCCAACCAGAAATTGCTCTAACAGAATTAGTAATCATTACCAAAAGAAATAGGAACCTGAAACTAATACCAGTAGGACCTACATCGGATGCATAACGGAATTCATCAGAAAATGAATATGTGTGCCTAGGAGCTAGCAGCCCGCCAATAACACAGATATAGGCAGTATACTGGAGCAGTTCAAAGAGGTGCCGCTTCCACTGCTTGTTGTCATCAAGAGAATAGGCAGTGATGGAGTTGGTGCATCCCGCAGCCAAGAAGATGATAATTGACCAGCGAGGATACAACGCATGTTTTATCGGCGAGGCCACCATCTGACCGAGGGTATAGGATATCAGTGGGAAGGAGGCAGTGTAAGCGATCCATAGGGTTCCTTGTACGAACCAGTGGCCGGACCGCCGGCGGCAGGGACCGAGGATGAGTTGCAGGAACAGCAGCGCGGCCACCCCAACCACAAAACCTTCAATCCGGATGACCGTCTGCCGTGGGTCGTTGAGGTAGGGGGACAGGGCCTCCAGCGCCCTTGTCATGTTCACTGCATCGTCTTGTTGCCCTCGATGATCCATGGCGACGGCCAGAACAGCCAGTTACTGATCACTCTTTTGGTGGATCTTCGGTTCAGTTTGTGAGCTGGGCACAGACTCTAGGCGTGGGGATCCTTATGTGCTTTAATACTTGTTTTTGACTCTTTGCTTGCAGTTTCCATTTTAATGGAGCCCCCTCGATCGATCTGAAGAGGCCCATCACATGCACCATGTGCGCTAGCGGTCTTTACGGGTCAAGTCTTCCGCTAATTATCTCTATCAATAGAAGAAGGGCTAACCACACTATATTTTATCTGCAAATAGGCAACTAGCAAGAATAAGATATTATATTAGAGGCGTAAATTTCCAAGCATCATATTAGTATTTTTCAAAAAAAAAAACATCATATTAGTAGCAAAAGGCCAATCTTTGTGAAGGTCAGTTGGTGCAGCACGGCTAGCCTGCTCACGTGCTGACACCTGTCGCACAATCTCCAAATTGGTATATTTCCAAAAGTGTAGAGGCGACGATCTTTTCGAGCGCGGATGTTTTCGAGCTACTCAAGAATACCATAATGATTTAAACGACGTGGGGTTGGTTTTTCATTGGTATATGGGTCCCGGATATGTAGTCTTCTGCCCCTTCTCACTACGGGAACCAGTCGCTACGCCGACGGCTTTTAGCCGTCGACATAGGAAGAAAGGCCGTCGGCACAGGCTACGCTGACGGAAACCCTCGGCGTATCTTACTCGGCGTAATACGGCTTCGGCGTAGACACTTTTACCGTCGTACAAAAAAAACCCGTCGTTTTTATTATTTGTTTTAAACTATGTGCCGAGAATTCACCGGACCTTAAGTGTTTGTACTCTCGGCAAGGCATAGAAGATGGGGGAGAGGCGACCGCGCCCAGGGTCACACCGGCGGCTGACCTTGGCTCCCGGCGCCTTGTCGCCGGAGCCCGGTTCGTCGACGGGGTCGCGGTTCTCTGCTCTAGGAGAGGTGGAGGAGGATCTGGCTTCGGAGGCTCTCGCCATTCGCGTCGCGTCGGATGTGCTCCTGGAGGAAAGGGAGGTCTCGCGCATCGACGTACAACGTCCGGTTCGGTCGGAGTCCGACCTCCTACATGAATTCTGGTCTTACGTCGACTCCCCGGCGGAGCCGTCTAGGATTTGGGAGGTCGGCTCATCGGATGGCGGCGCCGGCGTTCAAGGTAAGTCTCTCTTTGGTTGCAGGTCATTGGAGAAAGACGAGGCGGGTGCGCTATCGCGGGACTGCTCCTGGTCTCCGCCATCGGGGCGGCCTCGATCGGCCCCGGCGGAGCGGCAGCCGACGGGCGGCGGAGGTCAAGGCCAAGTTCTGCGGCGGCCTGTGCGCTTGGGGTGGCGTGGTCCTCTTCCTCGCCCCCGGATCACGCCGCCTCCGTGTCTCGGCGATTTCTTTCCTGCGGACATGTTTGCGGCGGAGGAGGCGGTGGATCGGGAGCTCGCCGGCCGGGAGGAAGACGCTGTCGTTGGCGAGGCGGGATTTCCGGATCACGTCAATCACGATCGCATGCTGGGTTGTGGGCCAGGTGGACCTGCTGTTGTCTGTCCCTGGTCCCACCTGGGCCGCCGATTCAAGGGGATACGATCGAACCTGCGGTCTTGCCCTAGTTCGATCGTTACTCGAGTCTCCCATCGTGAGCTTCCTGTCTGCGCCACCGTGCTTCCTCCGTCGGATCTCGCCGGCGTCGCGTCTCCGGTCACGTCTCCGACCTTGTCTCCGGCATCTTGCTGCCCGGGGTCTTCGCCTTCCCCTGCACGCGTCTTGGAGCGGTCGTTCGCCGAGGTTGTCGCCGCCCCGTCCGCCGCCATGGCGGGTCAACCGCCTCGGGGGACCGGGAGATTGCCTCCGGCCGCTGCCGTGCCTGCTGGGACTGGTGCTGGAGGGTCTTCCTCTAACACCCAGGCTGGTACTCCTGTCGCGCTGGTGCCGCGTAATCCGTCCGCGCCTCCCACGGTCGCTCCTCGGCAGCATGGCGGGGCGGGGAGGCAGCAGGGCGGGGCGCCCCCTATTCGGCAGGTGGCTCCTCCACGGCCGGCGACCCAGCAGGCCGCTCCTCAGCCGCGGCCGCCTGTGCCGCTGCTGGCTGCCACGGGATCTTCGGCGGGGGTGGCGTCGGCTCCGGGGCTAAAGCGGAAGAAACCGGCTCGCGCCACCGCGGTGGTACATCCGCCGCAGCAGCTGCCGGAGGTGGCGGGGCAGCCGGCAGTTGTCCCTGCGACAATTGCGGACGTCGTGCCGGTGGTTCCGGTGCAGAAGAAGGTAAATATGTACTGTTTCAAGTGCAAGAGCAAGGCACACTTGACAAAGGATTGCACTAAGGAGCAATATTGTTTTGTCTGCGACAGCCCGAAGCACACTTTGTCGAAATGCCCCATCTTGAAGATGCCCAAGCCTACTACTTTTGTGGCTGGGTTCGGTATGGAGGAGTTGATGTTTGCGCAGTTCCCGGATAGCCTCCACTAGGCTCAGATGTCTCCTTCGGGTTCTCCTACTGCCTGTATCACAGTTCAGGGCGCTCCGGTGTTGGCAGATGCTGTGGAGAGGCAGGTGGCTCGGATTTGTCCTAATCAGTCTTGGAAGTGGGAAGCTATGGCGAATGGAGCTAATTCTTTCTTGCTTGGTTTTCCGTCTTCGGAGGACTTGATGAGAGTGGATGGTCTGGAGCTGGGTGTTCTGGGGCAGGCGTCGAAGCTCATTATTACTCGGTGGACACCAAAGGAGATACCGCATAAGCTGGAGTTGGCACAGGTTTGGGTGCATGTCACTGGCGTACCCTACACTCTGAGACACTTCCTGGGACTGTGGGCTGTTGGTACACTAGTCGGTGCTACTATTGACATCGATCTGTTTACTCTTCGCCGTCTTGGGATTGTGCGTATGCTGGTTGGTATGATTCCTGGTGATATGTTTAAGGATCGGGATGCGCAGGGTCCGTTCATTCGTACCGAGGGTGTCTTGAAGCTGAAGGATTATGTGTTCACTTTCCGTCCCGAGCCAGAGGGTTTTATTCCGGATGCAGGTTTTACCCCTTTCGCTTGGAAAGGAGATGGTGATGATGCTGAGGACAAGGGCCTCGATGGTGATGCAGGGGGCGGGAAGGGCCCTTTGTCAGGACAGCAGCCGCAGTCGTCTGATGGTGCTACTGATGGGGACACTGAGATGGCTAGTGCCCCGGAGTCGGGTGCTACTGATCTTGCTGCTTCTGTTCAGGCCCTACTGCGGACGATGGCGGTTACTCCGATCAGCCCGAGACCGCGTTTCTCTCCCGGATCACGTGGTACGGTGTCGGAGCTAGGGGGTCTTCTTCTGGGAGGATGGGAGGCGGTGCCTCTTCTCTGCTAGAGGAGATGCCCCGTGCTGCGGCTATGGTGGCCCGGGTGCCGGGTCCGGGCGTCGCGTCGCCGATCGCCGGGGGGGGGGGGGGGGGCGACCTGTCTCCTGGTGCGGCGGCGGCTAGCCTGGCGACGCCAGTTGCTGGATCGCCGGGGGTGGCGCTGCGGCCACCCTTGCTTCACCGCTTGGAAATGAGGGGGCGGCGCCTGGGCAGGTGGCCCAGGCTGCGCTTCTTCCGACGGCTCCGTCCAGCCCGACGGGTGTGGTGGCTTCACCGAGTCCGGGGGCTGACTCTCAGGGGGGCTCTTCTTCGGCCTCGCCCCCTTGTTGGGTGTCACCGGTTATGCCGGCGCCCATGGCTGCGCCGATGCTTCGACGTAGTGCTCGGCATGCCGTGGCTGCTGACGGTACGGCGGCAACGGATGAGGATGCCTTGTCTAAGGCTATGAGGCGCAAGGCGCTTCAGTTCACTCCAGGTATGGCGTCTAAATCTCAATCGTTTCTTTCGCTATCTACTCCTCAACTATCTTCTAGATTATTTAATGTTGGAGTTAGTTTGGGTAGAAATGAGAAGGAAGTTCTGGTGTCGGCTAATGCTCTAAGACATATGGAGGTTGATCGTGAGAAGGTGTCTCCTTGTGTTTTGAGTACACCGACTTCTCACCCACTAGATGATGATGAGGCGACTGACAATGTCGATGGTCAGCTTCTATCTCATATAGTGGGGGACGTTTCGGAGGTGAGCTTAGACGAGACTACGCTAGGGTCTATTTATGACCTGCGAGCCTCTAGTCGGAAGTCTAAGAAAACCTCGGAAAGGAAGTATGTTAGGTCACGTAAGGTGACAAAGTCAAACAAATCTCCAAATGTTTCCCGATGAATGGCATGTTTATGAATAGCAGAGGTCTTGGTGACTTGGCTAAACATCTTCATATTGCTCAGTGTATTCGGGATTATAACTTGGACTTTGTGGCTATTTCGGAATCGGGGAGACGAGACTTTCCAGCGAGTGTTCTTAACCGCATTTCTGGTGGTGAAGACTTTCAACGGTATGCTCGTCCTCCTCGAGGCAGATCTGGAGGTATTCTACTTGGCATTAAATCCGACTCTATGGAAGTATTGGCTATTGAGGATGAGGACTTTCATATAAAGTTCCATGTCCGAAATAAGGCTGACAATTTCATATGGAGTTTGGTAGCTGTGTATGGACCTGCCCAGGAAGCCCACAAGACGGCTTTTCTTCGTGAATTGGTTAATCTGACTAGAGATAATCCACATCCTATTCTCATAGGAGGGGACTTCAACATGTTAAGATACCGACACGAGAAAAGTAGAGGTTGGTTTGATAATCATTGGCCCTTTCTTTTCAATGCTGTCATTGACAGTTTGGATTTGAGAGAGGTACAGATGACTGGCAGACAATTCACATGGGCGAATAGTCTACCAGAGCCTACATATGAGAAATTGGACCGAGTTCTAATGGGTACTGACTGGGAATCCAGGTACCCACTAGTGACGGTCCGAGCGCTTGAACGTATTGAGGCTTTATCAGACCATGCTCCAATTCTTTTGACCACGGGTCTCCCGCGCCCACCGGATAAGCATCAGTTCAAATTTGAATTTGGCTGGCTTCATCAGGAGGGTTTTGGTGATTTGGTTAAAAAGATTTGGTCCAAACCAGTTCGAGGTGCTACCCCAATTCAAAGATGGATTAATAAGATACGCAATTTGCGGACTTTCCTTCGTGGTTGGGCACGCCATACGACTGGTATCCTTAAAAAGGAGAAGGCTCGGCTGTCAAGTATAATTGATGACCTCGAATGCAAAGATCGCTCAGCTATTGCGTGAAGAGGAACTCAAATGGTACCAACGTTCAAAAGCTCAGTTCATTCTTGAAGGTGATTCGAATACTAGATACTTTCATAATGTCGCCAATGGTAGACATAGAAAGAAACTTATTCATTCACTGCATCAAGATGAAGGGGTAATTGAAGGACAGGATGAGCTTAAGCGCTACATCACCAGGTATTATAAGGGGTTGTTCGGGGCTCCGGAGGAAGGTACCTTCTCTCTTGACGAGTCTCGGATTGATGATATACCCCAGGTATCAGGTGAGGAGAATGGCTTTCTTATGGCCCCTTTCACTGAGGAGGAGGTAAGAGCAGCAGTCTTCCAGATGGAGCACAACAAAGCACCCGGTCCAGATGGATTCCCCGCAGAGTTTTATCAAAACTTCTGGGATGTCATTAAATCGGACCTTCTAGCTATGTTCGGCGATTTGCATACCGGACAACTGGAGCTTTTTAAGTTGAACTTTGGGGAGATCATTTTGTTACCTAAGGTTATCGATGCAGAAAGGATACAACAGTATAGACCAATCTGCCTCCTTAATGTGAGTTTCAAAATATTTACCAAGGTGACAACGATCCGTTTGAACTCTGTGGCAGATCATGTGGTGCGACCTACTCAGATTGCGTTTATGCAGGGTAGGAACATCCTAGACGGGGTAGTTATACTACATGAGACCGTTCATGAGATGCACACGAAAAAGTTGAACGGGGTGATCTTTAAGATTGACTTCGAAATGGCTTATGATAAGGTTAACTGGGATTTTCTACAGCAAACCTTGCGCATGAAAGGCTTTTCGGAGGAGTGGTGTGCCTGGATCCGTAATTTTGTTACTGGAGGTAGTGTGGCCATTAAAGTTAATAATGAAACTGGTCATTACTTTCAAACAAAAAAAATGTCTGAGGCAAGGTGACCCGCTTTCGCCAATACTATTTAACATAGTAGCGGATATGTTAGCGGTGATGATTGATAGGTCCAAACTGTATGGACAGATTGAGGGCGTCATTCCTCATTTGGTTGATGGCGGACTCTCTATTCTCCAGTATGCAGATGACACGATCTTGTTTATGGAACATGACCTTGAGAAAGCTATGAACATGAAGCTGATTTTAACAGCTTTTGAAAAACTTTCTGGTCTAAAGATTAATTTCCATAAGAGTGAGTTGTTCTGGTTCGGGGAGGCTTTGGATTATGCAACTCAATATACGGACTTATTCGGTTGTGCACAAGGTTCGTTTCCTATTAGGTATCTTGGAATACCAATACACTATAGGAGATTGACTAATGCCGAATGGAAGCATGTTGAAGAGCGTTTGCAAGCTCGCTTAACCAGTTGGAGAGGAAAACTATTATCCCTGGGTAGGAGATTAGTTCTTATCAATTCAGTCCTAACTAATATGGTACTGTATATGATATCCTTCTTCAAGCTGCCAAAAGGGGTCCTTAAAAAGTTGGACTATTTTCGTTTGCGATTCTTTTGGCAGGGTGATAGTGAGAAAAAGAAATATCGACTGGCTCGGTGGGATGTTGTTTGCCGTCCTAAGGATCAGGGTGGACTTGGTATCCACGATCTACGGATTAAAAATACGGCCCTTCTAGGAAAATGGCTTTTCAAGCTTATCTCGGAAGAAGGTGTATGGCAAACAATATTAAAGCGCAAATATATCGGTACCAAAACTTTATCACAGATGGTTTGGAAACCAGGTGACTCACACTTTTGGGCTGGTCTCATGGCGGCGAAAGCTTCTTTCTTTCGCTTTGGGAAATTTGCTATCAAAGATGGATCACATATCAGGTTTTGGGAGGATATATGGTTAGGCCATACCTCTCTTATGGATCAGTATCCTGCTTTATACAACATTGTTCGTTACAAAGAGGTTAGCTAGCTTCGGTTATGCAATCATCGCCTCCGAATGTGACGTTCAGACGAGATCTACTTGGTACCAGATTGGCGGCGTGGAACACCCTTCTGGGGCGTTTGGCTGCTATCAACCTTGAGCCTGGACCGGATGTATTTCGTTGAAGTCTACTTCAGAATGGTAAATTCTCGGTAGATTCTATGTATAAAGATTTGATCCAATCGGATATGCCAGTGGATAGTAATAAAAAACTTTGGAAGATGAATATGCCGCTAAAAACAAAGATTTTTGCATGGTATGCTCGTCGAGGAGTGATCCTAACCAAAGATAACCTTGTCAAACGCAATTGGCATGGAAGTACGAAGTGTGTTTTTTGTCTACATGATGAGACTATTAAGCACCTTTTCTTCGATTGCAAGGTTGCACGTTCTATTTGGTCAACCATCCAAGTTGCTTCAAATTTATATCCACCATGTTCCGTTGCAAATATATTTGGCAACTGGCTTCATGGTATTGATGATAAATTTAGAACGGTTATTCGGGTGAGAGCGATAGCTGTTTTATGGTCGCTATGGCTGAGTAGAAACGACAAGGTTTTTAATGATAAAAATGTCTCCTTTATGCAGGTAATCTACCGGTGCACAGGTTTGCTCCGTTCGTGGTCCATATTACAACGCGTGGAGGTTTCTGCGCAACTGGAGACCACAGCGAGGGACATTTTTACACAACATGGGTGACATAGGGATCTTCGGATTGGCGGCCCAACACCATAGGCGATTGGCATAATCTATTGATTTGTAATCTGTCTATGTTTTTAGCTCGTTTTTGGATGATGACTTGTCGGCTGTGTGCATCTTATTATGCAGAGGCCGGGTGTAATACTTTTAAAGTAATATAAGCCTTTTATCAAAAAAAATAAACTATGTGCCGACGGCCAGTGGCGGAGCCACGAGTGTTCTGTGTAGTCAAATGACTACACAGCTTTTGACAAAATGTTTCATATCCAAGGTAAAAATCATGTGAAAAATTATAAAAAAAATGTATAAATACGTGTATTTGACATCACAACTTTAAATTGACATCACAACTTTGTATTGCTGGCTCCGCCACTGCCGACGGCACGCTGTAAACGGGCCGTCGGCGTACGGGAATGGACTCACGCCGTCTGGGTGGGTCGTCTGGTTTGACGGAGGCTTTTTCTACGCCGAGGGACTTTTCTACGCCGGGGGTGGGCCGCCTGGTTATTGAAAACAAAATATCTATATGCATCGATTACAAATATTTAGGATTGACACTGCAAGAAGAACAGTTCACTTGAGCCCTGCGTAGGTATCTATATGCAGGATCTTTATCACGAATACTACGGGGAACGGTAGGGTGCCTAGAGAATTATATTCATTGCGGCAATTGGAAGAAAGCTCATAGTACTTTTTTCATGACATCTGTTGCTCATTCATTGTTTAGTTTTAGGCATTCTCACATATAGAAGACAAGATTATAAGCTCTGGTTCCCTAAGTAGCCTTTTTTGTTTTGTCGGATTTCTTTGCCCTTAGTACCGTGACCTTATTGACATTTTCCTCTGCTGTCTTCATTATAGCGGTTTTAAGACTCTCGGCAAGCTATGGCCCAAGTCTGCAAACAAATATTTCAGAGATTGCTTTGTGTGACAGGTGATCGACAACTTGGTGTACCATTTGGCGATTCGTGTGTATGGCTTTACCTATTAATCTAGAGATGATGTGGTGTGTAGGTGATAGGCGCAAGTAGCAACTTCAGGCAACAGGAGTGTAAAGATTCAGAAACTTCAGTATCTGACTTGCAACGTAGCTACTTTCACAGGGATGGTTCACCCAGATCTACGGTTTACACGAACCGAGATTCATGCCAGCCGTAACACGGTGACTAGGGTTTAACTCGAAAATACAGGAATGACGATTTACAGGCTTGGATCCGAGCTAAATAGTCATGGCAAAAACAACAAACAAGGGAGCAGGTGAGCATAAAGCTAGCTGATGATAAAGGTGACCTGTCGGTTTTAAAACGATGACTGTTAACTTGTCCTTGACCGTTCAGGACATTGGCGGCTCACAGCATCGACTTGTGGCGCGAAACGGTACGAAGCGACGAGTGTCGGATCGGCGATGGATGGTCTGCTTGAAAGCGGCAAAGTGAAGGAGCAGGCTTCAGAATCTTCAGTATACAGTTTGTCAGGTAAGCAGTTCCTAACAATAGGCGCAGAGATATTTGTATCGTATTGAGATTGTGGATGAAGATTAGATGACCGTTGTAGTAGAGTTGTCTATTATGATATTGCTATGGCCTTGCTTATTTGTTGTTTACTCGACGGTTTACCTTTAAATAGGATCGTACAGTGTGTTTCACATTGTAAAATGTTTGGATACAAAATTAAGATCGTTGGCTTACATCTCAACCCGAACTGGTGGTTTTTTCATGTGATGGATGTACCTGGAAGGTGATTCAAGAAGGTACTGTTTATAGATATTCCAAGCAAGCATGTTCAAACAAATCCGTGAGCCAAAGGTCAGTGCAACCTTCTCATATTTAGCTCAGTGTACTTCATAGGATTTATATACTACTGATGTAATGCAATAACGATTGGTGCAGCAGGATAAGGCTTTGTTGTTGAGATGATTTTCTGTTGCCCCGTAGCCCAAGATTTGATCGTTAAAAGTGTTGTTCTGGCCGCCGAGACCTATGCTTGGTGTCAGTTGCGCCTGCAGAAATCTCCTGTTTGGTTTGGAAACATTATGTTGTGCATGTCACCATTTAATACGTAGTACTATTACTTCCCTAGAGACGACATATGTTTCCATGACCTCCGGTTTTACCCTGAAGGCAATATTGTTTTTGCCGTGTTTGCGTCATCTGTATTAAATACTGGCAAAACATTGCTTTGCTAGCGTGGTTCCAGAGTCGTGATGTTTTCATTGTGTAATGCTCTTTATTTTTTGCCAAATCCGGGCAAAAAAACTGGTGACAAGGGCGTTGAGCCACCTGCGACCGATGCAACTCTTCTTTCATGATCGCACACTCCATCCCTGTTGTTTGACTGCAACGCTTCTGATTTGCTGGTATGACCGATGAAAATCAATTGACGCATTACGCCCCAACGACTCCTATAATGTTCATTTGAGAAAGCCTACTGTCAATGAGAAAAAGGTATAATATACCTTATACCGTATGACCAAGTTTTCAAAAAAAGATCTCATGCACGCAGCAGCTAGAATGTCAAACTCCTAAACTCATGTGACAGCACGAGTTTACTGCACCAGCCAGCCACGCTTTGACGGAACGTAGTGCAGCCGGCGCGGCGAAGCGCGCTGCTTGTCTAGTACGAAGTATATATTAGAAGCTGACGCCGTGGACTAAGGTTTTTGGCCATTGGTTATGTAAAGTTGATGTGTAATAAAGAATGCCAGGGGCTGAAAAGAGTGCCTTGTCCCTGTTTTGTGTGTGTCGATGCCTAAATTAACTGGTGCCCAGTGTTATATATAAGCCAGAGAAGTGTGATGTACAGCTACAGCGCAACAGGCAGGAGCCGATGCTTTTACTCGCTCGCTGCCCGATACTTAGGTGGAGATGCAATTTCTTCAATAGAGAAACAAGGCCCACGGTTCAGACTTGTTGTTCTCTCAGCTCGCTCTGAATGCAACCCATCGGGTCTGCTTAGAGACAGGGCTAGGATAAATCGAGTTTTTTTTTTAAATATTATTTTTTTTAATCGGAATTCGAAATATATTACGCAGATCAAAAAAAATCGAAAACTATCGTACCGTCGGCGCGCGGCCGGCCGAAACATAGCTTTCGGCCCGCTACAAGCCGAAAGGAGGCTGTCGTCGAGCAGCAGACCGAGCTGCATGCGCTCTGCGGGCCGCGCAGGACGGGGCCCACCGTTTCGGCCGGGGGCCGGCCGAAAGGTACGTTTCGGCGCACTGTCGGCCGAAAGTGGCCTGGACGCACCCCTGCCCCCCTTCTTCCTCCTCTCTTCTCCTCTTTCTCCTTCCTGGCTCTTTCCCCCCTTTCCTCTCTCTTCCGAAAAAAGCTCCTTCAAACCCTTGATTGATCTCTAAAACTAGCCAGCAAAGTATACATTTTATTCCACAAATCAAAACTAGAGGCTAAGGGCATCCCGGATCTGTTCATGGGATAGTTTTTGGAGCTAGTTTTAGTTTCGGTGGTGGAGCAATGGTGGGCAACAATGGAGGGATGTGGTGCTGTTGGTGGAGTAGCAGGAGCGGTGCAGCGGTGGTGGTGATGCTACGTTGAAGTTTGACTGCAGGAACGACTGATTTTGCACGCATCAAGGGTAAACCCAAATCTTGTAGCTATTTTAAATTCGGTGTATAATTTTGTTTAGATAAATTGTGAGATTAGATTTATTGAAGGTGGTATATATTTTAAGATATTAGTTATAGGTGTATAATTTTGTTTAGATAAGTTGTGAGATTAGATTTATTTTAGGTGGTATATATATTAAGATATTAGTTATAGGTGTATAATTTTGTTTAGATAAGTTGTGAGATTAGAGTTATTTTAGGTGTATGTAATTTTGTAGGTGGAGATCCCGTTAAGATTTTTTAGTTATATAGTATTTGATGATGCAATATATTTGTTTAGGTGAGGAGACATGTCCGAAGTGGTTAGTATTGTCGTTTACTATGGTTATGGTACTGTCCGCACAAATGAGTCCGGGGTTGATCTGAGTGAATTTGCAAATGTGGAGATTCCGTTGACTGAGCCTGATAAAGCGAGAATAAGCGCGGTTCAGCACTATTTGACGATGAATTTTGGCTTTGATCCTAATTTGTGGACTGTTAGGATTCAGTCGGTATGGTCAAAATCTCGTACAAATATTTATTGGGAGTTGATACCGCTAGATCGGACACAGGCCTGGGTGAATTGGCTAGCATCATGCAAACGTCGAGGTACGAAACCTATCGTCCTCGTGTTGTTTGTGCCTAAGCAGAACAATTTGGCACAAGGTGGCGTTGGTTATGAAGCTGGACAAAATAGCCATGCAACTGGGTCAGAACCTGTTGATCCGTCTGAATTTATGTCTCAAACTGTAGAGAGTGGTCAGTCGGCAGGAGCTCCCGAAAGCGGTGAGGGTCCTGAAAGTGGTGAGGCTGACGGTGATGAGCATTGGGATCAGGATGAGGAGGCGGGCGTAGGAAGTATGCAGCAAGAGATGGAGAACGAAGACGAGGATGGGTTGATGGCAGATCTTAATTCTGACGAAGAAGATAATGCAGAAGATGACGAAGATAATGATGAGGATGTGCCTATTCCTAATTCCTGGAATGAGGACATGTCGACCGTCATGACTGTGAATACTGGGCAGGAATCGGCCTGGGAGTATCACATGAATAATATTGAAGTAGGTGCTCAGTATAGCTCGAAGCAGCAGCTAAGGGACGCCGTGACACGGTGGGCAATGTCCACACAAAAGATTTACCGAACTGATGTGTCGTGTCCGAAATATCTGACACTGAGTTGTGTTGAAATTGGCTGTCCTGGAAGGGTGCATGGACACGTTCCGAAGTATGACGTGAATTGGCTCGTCTCGGACGTCGTGGCTCACACATGTGTCAGAGAGAACATGTTGAAAGAGCATCCAAATCTAACTTCCACTCTCATTGCGCGTCTCTTATTCAGTGAGATTGTGAAGACGAAAGATTTTCCAGCCAAAAATATCCACCTGATGCTTCCCAGCCTGGTAGTTCATCCTGGCAGGCAGCCCCGTCGCAGTACGGTATGTCCCAGATGGGGATACCACCTCAGTTTCAGTACGGGATGCCTCCTCAGTACCAGATGGGGATGCCACCTCAGTACCAGATGGGGATGCCTCCGCAGTACCAGATGGGGATGCCTCCTCCAGGTCATCCTGTACATGTAGGCTGGAACACTTCTTCGGCGCCGTTGACTAGTCTTGTGGGACTAGGTACGTTGTTGTTATTAATTATCCATATTTATTTTTTTGAATGTAGTATGCACTTATCTAGTAGTAATTATTTTTTGCAGGTGGGTCTGCTGATTCACCATACGCAGAGATGGACGAGGATGTGTTGTTCCATACGCCACCACCCGTCACACAGGAGACGCAGACACAGCAGGAGACACAGCCACAGGAGGACGCTCCGATGTTGGGCCGAGGTTTGCGTGAGCACCTCGACCCAAACCGAAACCGATTGTCACCTTCAGGGCCTCGGCCGCGGAAAACGAAGACTAGGTATGAAAGGACACGGATGTCGCCTAGAGGGGGGGGGTGAATAGGCGATTTAAAATTATTACGGTTAAGGCTTGAATAAATGCGGAATAAAACTAACGTTTAATTTATTAAGCCAAAACCTAAACTAGCTAAGTTCACCTATGTGCACCAACAACTTATGCTAAGCAATATGATCAACTAGGTGATAGCAAGATATATGACTTTAAGCTCAATGTCTATCACAAAGTAAATAGCATAAGTAAGAAGCTCGGGATAGAAATACCGAGGCACTTGGAGACGATGATTTATCCCGAAGTTCACTTCCCAATGGAAGCTAGTCTCCGTTGGAGCGGCGCGGTGTTCACCAATGTGAAACACCGAGTAGCCGTAATATGGCACACCGTATCTCCGTTGTGCCTTACCACCAATGTGGCGAGGCACTTGTCACTATGTTGCCGTTGAGGTTGACAACTAGAACCTTTACAAGGGTGAAGCTCACTCCACAAGTTGGAGGGTCTTCACCAAATGCACCGAGCCGCCAAGACTCGATGCCCAAGGCCGGGGCACACACCACAACTCAATTGATGGCTCCCGGCAATATCTTCGTAGCTACCAAAGCTCCGAAGCAACAAGGTTGAGCCACACTCCACAATTGGAGGCTTCCAACAAATCCCGTAAGCCACCAAGACTCCGAGAAATCAAACCGTCTAGGGTACCAACGTGCCCTAGAGGAACAAGCTCTAGGGCACCAAAGTACCCAAGAGTAACAAGCTTCTCAACTTCACTTTCCACGAATCACCGTGGAGAACTCAAACCGATGCAACTAATGCAATGGCAAGAACACACTAAGTGAACAAGTTCTTCCACCCCGAATCCAACCAAAGCAACTAATGCTTGGGAGGGATTAAGGAGGAAGAACAAAGGAGAAACACCAAGAAACTCCAAAGATCTAGATCCAAAGTGTTCCCCTCACTTAGAGGAGAAATCAACCGGTGGAAATACGGATCTAGATCTCCTCTCTCTTTTTCTCTAAGAAGTAACACGAACTCGTGGAGAGAAAGAGAGAAAGCCAAGCTCAAGAGGTCAACAATGGAGGAGAGGAAAATAGCCTAGAAGTTGGCTTAAAGGTTAGAGTTTATTTTAGGGAAGAAGCCCTTTAAGTAGGGGCTCCGAAAATACAACCGTTGCAATATTTCTTGTGCAGGAAAAAAGAGAGAAGGAAAAAAGACAGGCAGGCCGGCCTGGCAACCGGCCCAGGCCGGAGAGGGGGCCGGCCTGGGAGCCGGCCCAGGCCGGCAGCGGGGCCGGTGCGCCAAGCGGTCAGGCGGCCACCCGGGTGGGCCGGCCGGGGAACCGGCCCAGGCCGGCGCGGGGGCCGGGAGCCCACCCGAGGAGGCCGGCCGGTGAACCGGCCCAGGCCGGGTGCGTGACCGGGAGGGTGGCCGAACGGGCCGGCCTGGGAGCCGGCCCAGGCCGGCGGTGAGGCCGGCTGCCCCCCCCCCCCCCCCTTTTCTTTTTTCCTTTTCTAATATTCTATTTAAAAACCGACCGATACCGAAAACGCAATATCTTCCACATACGAACTCCGTTTTCGGTAAACTTGGACTCGTTGGAATCGTCACAACGAGCACAACAAGAATATACATAGAAACATCATTGTTCAACAAGATATGGTAAAGCCAAATGGTGAGAGGTAAAACCCTTTCATTAAAACCCGGAAAACCATATCTTTTGCAAATGAAGTCCGAATGACACGAAACCACTTTTGTTGGAAAGAGGACGACAAATGCTACCCAATAACATGTGAGGATATTGAAACCAAGCAAGGGAGATTTTGCTAATAAATGGAAGAGTGAAACCTTCCGCATAGATGGACCGGCAAAATCTCCGACACCGAAAACTCAATAGGGAACACATATGAGAACCGTTTTCTGTGACCTTGGGCTTGTCATGACAAGCATGACAAGCACCAATATCACACCACGATAAGAGCCAAATAGGAACCAATAAAGATGATGCCAAGGATGCAAAGGTTTGAGCTCTCTACGACCGATATGCTAAAGCTCACTTGAGAGCCCCTCTTGATAGTACGGTTACCTATCCTAAAACCCGGTATCACAACTACACCGCGAGACCGGTAAAATAGAAACCTTATCAAGATCATACCTTTGCCTTGCGCATTCCACTTGAGCTAGATGATGGCGATCTTGATCTACTCTCAAGTGGATCACCTTTCTTGATTTTGCTCCGCTTGGTGAAGACACGCATATTGCTCCCCCATACACCAAGATGGGAGAGGCATTCTTCGACATATCTTCACATGGCCTTTATCTTGATGATCACCACGTGACGCCATCCACCATGGACAACATAGGATCTTGATCACCAAATGATCTTCTTCTTCACATGCCCTAGTCTTGTATGTTGATCAACTTGCACTTAGCCTTGATCAACATATAGTCTTCTTCTTTTAGCCTTGACTCCAACATATGGAGTACAATCATTCCATACGGACCAACACTGCAAATATAACTCAAAGCACACATTAGTCCATAGAGATTGTCATTAATTACCAAAACAACACATGGGGGCAACCATGCCCTTTCAATCTCCCCCATTTTGGTAATTGATGACAATCCCTTTTTAGAGGGTTTATATAATGAATTAAGCAACCTTGCAAGGCAAGGATGCAAGAGCATGAGTGCTTAAGAACCAAACGAAAGCATAAGACCAAATTCCCTTTAAACCCTAAACCCTCTAAAACTTCTCCCCCATTGGCATCGATTGCCGAAATGGGAAGAAAAATTCTAGAAGGCCAATATAGTATGAATTTCTCCATAAAGTGTGCATTTCTCAAAATGTGAGTGGAATCAAATGCACATATCCATTGACGAATAATAGAGGAAATCAAACTATATTGAGGATCCAAAGATTGCAAAAGGATGAAATCATTCTAAACATCTCCACCAAGGAGAAAAGCAAGAAGGAAGATCCTATCCTAGAGTTCTAAATAAAATCAGAGAAGCTCCCCAATGTCTATGCACTATTGAGGAGTGCACAAATATGGAATCCTCACTCCCCCAAAATCATCTAGGACACTCACCAAGTGCAAGGGTAAAAAGGAAATTAAAGCAAAACCGAGCACTTGCACCAAGGATGTGGTTGAGCCATAAGGAGATACCAATTAAGAGAAACTATCAATCAAGGCCCAACCAAGAGTATGTGTGTGTGTGTGACAAGACAATTAATTTGATAAGACACATAGTCTTGACCAAATGGAGATAAGTTATATATCGAGTATTGACACACATAACTTACAAATAAGATTTTTCAAAAAGATATGTTCACAAGCTCAAGGAGACTAATTGGAAACTAATACCAATTGAAAAACCCACGAGCTAGTGAGAACATTTAGGCAACAAAATCAACATACTCACGTGATGAGCATGAAGAGAATTTAACCGATAAAAATCAACATGCTCACCAAGGTAAGCATGAAGACAAGATCCTCACAATACATGAGTGTGCAAAGATACCGATAAAAAAATTAGACAAGCACTCATGAGACAAAATTGGAGCCACCAAAGAATTATAGATAAAAGCAAGGTAGCTCAAAAGAATTAGGATACCACTAAAAGGTGACCTCTCTCATATGTATGGTTTCTAAGTAGACAATGATGATTCATCACAAAGAAACTTGCACATATAAAATGGTTGATAAAGTGGAAACCATGGTATCCAAAAGGAAGTCATGAATATACAAAAGATATTATTGCTTAAAAGCATAGCACATAGCTCAAATTTATCTCATTGTATATAATGAACTTCAAAAATATCAAAGACATCCCACATCACTAAGGGAACAAGAGATAGTGAAGATGCTTTGAGATAGGCAACAAGTATCACAAAGAAATAATACCAATTGAAGAAAAAATTTTTGCACTTCCATCACAATATCACAACGATATACCAGTGAAGGAAAGAGCCAAAGTCACAACAATTGTACATTTAAAGTTTTCATGCCAAGGGGCAACCTACACAAGGTTGAATACAAGAAAAATATGCATGGGATAGATACTTGTTANTCGACTGGGCCGCCATCGACGAGCAGCGGTCCACGCCGCTGGGTGCTTGGATTTAGGAGAGAGAGAAAATCTATGTGGAATTCATTTCGATTTCAAACTGTGTGGCAGCCAAACTAGTAATTTAGTATTGGAATTTCAGTTTAAATGAATGAATCGTGTTGTAGTTTGAATCATTTCATTTCATAGAAATGGAATGAAATGCCAGGAGCCAAACAACCCCTAATAGGTTATATCAAGTTACGGATAGCGCTGTAGAAAAGTTTTCCATGGGATTTGACACATACAGACCTAGAGCATCTCCAGCCAGCCCACCAGGAGCCCCACAGGAGCACTTTTATACGCCAACGGACGAAAACATCCTAGTCGCGCCCCCAAGACGTTGTTTTTCGCCGGATAAACAAAAAATACGCCGGGGAACCCAACCCGAACCAACCACTTGGGTTTCACCTGGGGGCCCCGACGTGATGCTTTTGCATGCAAAAGCCCCACTGCCAGCCACCCACCGCCTCTCTCTCCTCTCCTCTCTCCTCCCTTTTCTCTTTCTTTCTTCTCTTCCTCCCTCGCTCTGCCGCCCGACCACAGCGCAGACCCGGCCGTCAGCGCGCCCTTGCCGCGCCGCCGCTCGCTGGGCCACATCGCAGACCCGACCGCAGCGCAGACCCGGCTGCCAGCGCGCCCTTGCCGCGCCGCCGCCGCGCCGCCGCTCGTAGCGCGGCACTGCGAGGCGCATGGCCTCTGCCTATTCTGCAAGCATGGGGGAGGTAGGGCTCGAGTCGTCCGACGGAGGCTAGCGGGGCGCTGCGGCGAGGATGGCAGCGGACGGAGGAGGCACCGCGCACGGCACGTCGTGGGCAACGGCGCTCACGCTCGGACCTGCGCCTGCTCCGACAAACCGGGGCGACGCCAAGCGCGGGTTCGTCGACTCGCTCGACCGCTCCGCCAACAGGGATGCCGGCTCCGTTGCCGCTGTTGGTGGCGTGAGTAAGGTGGAGAAGGGGATCAGCGTCGCCATGGAGCAGTTCGAGCTCTGCGTCGGGCTCGCGAGCTGAAGGCCCCATCCTCCTCGGCCATCCTCGACAACGGCTTCGGCGGCGGGGAGGAGGCACAGGTCAGCGGCGGCCGCGACGGGGAGGAGGCGCAGGTCAGCGGCGGCCGCGGCGTCTCTCAACTCCAGAGCGTGCGCGAGGTCGGCGGCGGCCGCGGCGTCTCCTTCCTCCAGAGCGCGTGCGAGGTCGCCACGCGTCCTCTGCAATTTGTGGGGTGGGGGCGTGGCTGCGAAAACTAGTCTCCCCAAGGAAAAAAAATACGCCGGTGGCCCCCCCAGAAGGCACCGGGCAAAGTCTGCTGGGGGGCACAACGGCTGGAGATGCTCTTACACAAATTTACAATTTCACGAGGAGTTAAAACCTTATGGGTCTTCCATTTCACATAGCACATAAGTACACAAATGAGCAACTTAGAAAAAGGTACCAACTATTAAACGAACTGAAGTCTTAGAGTTGAATTATCTCATGCACGATAGGGAAATTGTTGAGTAAATGGCACTGGCGGTCAGTGAAGTGGTTTGGTGGGTGCACATAAGTCACTCAACTCAAAAATCTTGCGAAACCCGTCACCGAAGTGAAACATTCGTGTGCATTTAGGTCACTCTTTCGTCTATTGACCGGTTTTTTGACGCTGTGGGCCGTAACTTTTGCAAATAACCCCTTTAGTTTAAGTGATGTCATAACCTTTCTCGGTAAAAAACCGGTCAACAAACGAAAGAGTGACCTAAATGCACACGAATATTCACTTCGGTGACGGGTTCATAAGATTTCTGAGTTGAGTGACTTATGTGAACCCGCTGAACCACTTCAGCATCCTATAAGTTAACTGCTGATGCCTGATGGTCAGACACAAAATGTTGTCCACACTGGTATAGCAAGACCATCCCCCGAGCATGACATCAACCTCGTCAGCTACTCCATCATAACCTGCAGAATTAGAAGAATACTTTTTGTAAATAGAAAAGCACCTAAACTATTTGATGCTAATGAAACAGAGCTGTATCTTTCTACTGGTACTATGGGTATGCAGTACATATTAAAAAACATGAGGCAGGCATCAGTGTGAGCAGATATGTATCAAGATATTCACATTGTTAGTTCCTCTGCAATGTCATCGTATGAAATCCACTGGATCAAGTAGCACTGTCATTCGGGACTGTTATTATCTCTCTAGCATCAAGAGATGATGACATGCCGCAGTTCCCCTCGTTCCATATACAGTCAGATGCTTGTCGCCTCACTACTTCGGTTGCATTTCTTCTTCCTCCTAGGAAACCTCGTGCCTTGTCCTAATGCTCGATGATCACGCATGGCTGGCGTCGAATCTAGCGATGCCTGCTGCCATCGTCTAGTCCCGAGCGCTAGCGACATTGCACGGTTCAGATGGGGCACGGGCGATTCAAATTGTCTAGGAGAGCTCAATCGATTGAGGGTGGAGCAGGATACAGAAATGAGGCAGGTCAGAAAGGAGGTTTAAAAACAACTATAGGCCGAAGTCGATGCAACCAGGCGACGCCGAAGGCAGGTTGAAGGTTAGCACCAGATGAGGGAGCCCTGGTTCACCGTTATGAAATTATGATAGAGATGTCGAATTTTTAAATTATTTCCTTCAGGAATTGATATCTGTCTGGACTTAAGAGCCTGGATAAGAACAAAGAGTAATCTGGGAATTAGCACAACTTACAAGAAAGCTATTCCCTTCACCTTTATTAAAGAAAGGCAAGAAAGTACGCATAAATATTTAGGACGTTGTATGTTTCTTCCAAGTTTCTGTCTTTTGCAACAAATAGCGACGGCTGACTCATTAAATAGCCAAGGACAAGCAGTTGAAGAACTGGTTAAACAAGACAGCTACGGTGGTGGTGGGGCTTTTCTGTTTGCCACAGAATATCTGCCTCTTGACCAACCACCTGGTTTTTCCTTGATTCATCAGTGCTCAAATTTCATAGGGATCATGAAAAAAAACAACGAAATTCACAAGCAGGGCCCTGCTTTTCACCCACAGCAAGGCAAAAAGGAAAAGGCAAATGAAGATGGCAAGAAGGTGGCGTCATTGATCCCTCAACTCCCTCAAGTAAAAATGAACAAACTGTAGTATACCCTAACAGTCTTCAAAAAATCTTAACCCAAACGCACTGAATCGCCTCCGCATTCTCCTCAATTGTAGCATAGAAATACCTAAAGAAAATAAAATCACAAAGGAAACACCTTTGTTCGACTCTGCCCACTATGTCCCAGCATCGACGAGCGAAAGTGCTGCGCCAAATCAATTAATCACGCCAAAGTCTCTAAATCTTGTAGAAATGCATTTGAAACCCACCGCTAATGCAAAGAGGTACATGGCTGGGTGAAACTCAACCACAACAATTAGCATCCTAAATCATACGCAAATCCCCAAGTCGAAAGCGCCATGTACCTCGACGCCAACGACGATTCACTGATGTCTTTTCCACGGGTTGATCACGGGAATTATGGGGATGGATCTGAAGAACCAAAAGTAGGAATTCTTACTCGCATCTTCATGACAAATTAAGCAGTGCAAAATTAACAAACTATAGATAGTGCATGTCTTCCGATAAATTAAGCTGTGCAAAATTAACAGCGCATTTTCTCATTACTTTTTCATTACAATGAGACCAAGGATTGACAAATAGCGATGGCAAATTCAGACATTGCTGAGATAGAAGAAGCACGATGAAATTAATTGCAGCAAGATTCTTTCAGAGAATGGAGCAGATTATGTCAATAGTCACATGTGCAGAGGAGGACGAAGATTAGCCATAGAGATTGAGTACCGGACATCCACCTCATCCAGGTCCGGCCTACCGCACTCGAGCCGGTGACCTGCTGCCTGTCTGTCGTGAGAAGACGAGGACAGTGGAGCGAGGGGAGGAGCTGAGATGCGCGAGAGAACAGGGGTCGGCACTCGGCAGGAACAGGGCCGCGGAGGAAGACAGCGATTTCATCCCCTCCGTGGACGACCAAGTCGAAGATGACAACGGTCCACACGAGCGAGCGAGAACAGAGCAGACACGCAGCAACATGCAAAACGCCAAACTGACAACTCGACGAGTCAAAGGTCCACAATGCACACGCGCAGGCGCACCAACAGACCGACATGCGGGTCCAAAAAGCGATTCACAGACCGGACACTCCACAACGTTGGGTTTCCAGGGATTGGAGGGATGTCATTATATTACTCCCTCAGATCCATAAAAAGTGTTGTTCATTTTGTATTAAGTTAGTACGAACTTTATACTAAGTGGATGACATTTTTTATGGATCGGCGGGAGTATAATAGATGACCCGTTGCACTGTCCGGCGGAATGTCCGAATTACCGCAAATTTATTGACATAAGAAAAAATATTTTAAATTATATTCTACACAAGTCACAAAGAAATGTGTTCCGAAACGTAATGTGTATTATTCAGGTTAGACGTAGTATATATATGACTTCTCATAACGTAATCAGGTACCACTTCGTAATAGATAACTGTATGCATCATTATATACTTGAACCACCCTGTTTAAATTATCATCTCTTATTCAGAGTACTATAATAATGTTTCTGATGAAGTCTGTTCCAGCAATCTCTAAATAATCATCCGGGAGGCAACTTATAAATATAAATAAACTTGACTTGCCAAATCTATAAATAATATTAAGGGTTGTACTAAATAACAAATAAAATGCTTGTCTTGCCAAATTAGTTCCAGTGTAGTAGTTATCTTGTTTCTTAGTTCAGTTATTGACATGCAACAAGTATATGACACAGATTGCTACTGGTGCAAGGGGCAGAGACGAGATCATCAACAAGATCAAAGTCATCAAACCTAGAAGAATAGTAATCGGCTTAGAAATTCTTTAATGTCCCTGTTTTTAACATTCCTGTGAACAAGATTGAATATGAACTATTAAGTCTGTAGATGAACCACTACCCATGATAAAAATGGTAATTCATTAGAGTTCAGGAGATTCTGTTGAAATAATAGGCTGATTATTTAGCCCATGTAAGATTTCAGATTTTCCCTAAATCTTAAAGCCCATGTGTGTGAAAGCCCATATGAGATGTAGCCCACAATGGTGGCAGCTCACAAATGAGTGGAAGTGGAGTGGGAGCTAAATTTTAGTCCACCCTCGCTAGTTTAAGAGGAGTTGCACCAACTTATATAGTGGAGTGTTCTACTATTTGGTAAGTGAGTGAGAATAGGAGAGCCTACGCGCACTCCTCCTCCTCCTTCGCCGCTCGCTTGTCTCGACTCGTCGCGACGCGGTCGTGTTTCATGAATGAGCCTCGTGCCGAGTCTTATTTTTGCAGTACAGAAAACTGAGTCTCCCGTGCCGCACTATATAAGGGCCTATATGGTATATGCCATAATACACAGCTCTTGCGATCCTGTACGGGAGAGGGCTAATTAGGTTTTTGGGAAGCGCTCCGCACGACTGCTTGCTTCTTCATCACGGCTCGTCTACCGTCCAAGTCGGGCAGTGTTGCTGCTCGTCGTCTTCAACGCCGTCTGCTACGACCGTTATTCGTCAACGTTGTCGTCAACAACATCGGCGCTGCATCGGCTACAGCTACTTCGTCCACCACGAATCGGTACATGTTTAGTGGATACATGTTTTCTGTTTGCATGTTGTTGTTCATGTTAGTTAATACATCTAGTATGATCAAGATTAACATGTTAGTAGCGATTGTCGTCGTGTTTAATATTCTGTAATTAATCATGGAATTATTGTCTAATTACTCAACAATCCAAAAACCTAATTATAGGCAATTTCCTGAGTTATCAATGGCTGGTTTCGCTGATGCTATGAGGCCGGATAAGTTTACCGGTGTGAGCTTTAAGAGGTGACAAGTGAAGTGCCAGCTCTGGCTTATTGAAAGGACACGGATGTCGCCTAGAGGGGGGGTGAATAGGCGATTTAAAATTATTACGGTTAAGGCTTGAATAAATGCGGAATAAAACTAACGTTTAATTTATCAAGCCAAAACCTAAACTAGCTAGGTTTACCTATGTGCACCAACAACTTATGCTAAGCAATATGATCAACTAGGTGATAGCAAGATATATGACTTTAAGCTCGATGTCTATCACAAAGTAAATAGCATAAGTAAGAAGCTCGGGATAGAAATACCGAGGCACTTGGAGACGATGATTTATCCCGAAGTTCACTTCCCAATGGAAGCTAGTCTCCGTTGGAGCGGCGCGGTGTTCACCAATGTGAAACACCGAGTAGCCCTAATATGGCACACCGTATCTCCGTTGTGTCTTACCACCAATGTGGCGAGGCACTTGTCACTATGTTGCCGTTGAGGTTGACAACTAGAACCTTTACAAGGGTGAAGCTCACTCCACAAGTTGGAGGGTCTTCACCAAATGCACCGAGCCGTCAAGACTCGATGCCCAAGGCCGGGGCACACACCACAACTCAATTGATGGCTCCCGGCAAAATCTTCGTAGCTACCAAAGCTCCGAAGCAACAAGGTTGAGCCACACTCCACAATTGGAGGCTCCCAACAAATCCCGTAAGCCACCAAGACTCCGAGAAATCAAACCGTCTAGGGTACCAATGTGCCCTAGAGGAACAAGCTCTAGGGCACCAAAGTACCCAAGAGTAACAAGCTTCTCAACTTCACTTTCCACGAATCACCGTGGAGAACTCAAACCGATGCAACTAATGCAATGGCAAGAACACACTAAGTGGTCAAGTTCTTCCAACCCGAATCCAACCAAAGCAACTAATGCTTGGGAGGGATTAGGGAGGAAGAACAAAGGAGGAACACAAAGAAACTCCAAAGATTTAGATCCAAAGTGTTCTCCTCACTTAGAGGAGAAATCAATTGGTGGAAACACGGATCTAAATCTCCTCTCTCTTTTCTCTCAAAGAAGTAGCACGAACTTGTGGAGAGAATGAGAGAAAGCCAAGCTCAAGAGGTCAACAATGGAGGAGGGAGAATAGCTCAAGAGTTGGCAAAAAGGTTGATTTATTTTTGGGGAAGAAGCCCCTTAAATAGGGGCTCCGAAAATGGAGCCGTTGGGTCTTTTTAGTGCGCAGGAAAAAGAAAAGGAGAGGGGAAGGCAGGGCAGGCCGGCCTGGCTGCCGGCCCAGGCCGGAGAGGAGGCCGGGCTGCCTCCCGAACTGCCCGGCCTGGGAGCCGGCCCAGGCCGGGGAAGAGACCGGCGGGTGACAGGAGCGCGATGCGGGCCGGCGGCCACCCGGGTGGGCCGGCCTGGGAGCCGGCCCAGGCCGGCAGGAGGACCGGGAGCCCACCCGAAGCGACCGGCCGTCGAACCGGCCCAGGCCGGCGTTCTGGCCGGGGCACTAGCCGAATGGGCCGGCCTGGGAGCCGGCCCAGGCCGGCAGTGAGGCCGGCGCCCGTTTTTCTTTTTCCCTTTTTTTCTAATATTCTGTTTTTAAAACAACCGATACCGAAAACGCAATATCTTCCACATACGAACTCCGTTTTCGGTAATCTTGGACTCGTTGGAATCGTCACAACGAGCACTACAAGAATATACATAGAAACATCATTGTTCAACAAGATATGGTAAAGCCAAATGATGAGAGGTAAAACCTTTCTATTAAAAACCGGAAAACCATATCTTTTGCAAATGAAGTCCGAATGACACGAAACCACTTTTGTTGGAAAGAGGACGACAAATGCTACCCAATAACATGTGAGAATATTGAAACCAAGCAAGGGAGATTTTGCTACTAAATGGAAGAGTGAAACCTTCCACATAGATGGACCGGCAAAATCTCCGACACCGAAAACTCAATAGGGAACACATATGAGAACCGTTTTCGGTGACCTTGGGCTTGTCATGACAAGCACAACAAGCACCAATATCACACCACGATAAGAGCCAAATAGGAACCAATAAAGATGATGCCAAGGATGCAAAGGTTTGAGCTCTCTACGACCGATACGCTAAAGCTCACTTGAGAGCCCCTCTTGATAGTACGGTTACCTATCCTAAAACCCGGTCTCCCAACTACACCGCGAGACCGGTAAAATAGAAACCCTATCAAGATCATACCTTTGCCTTGAGCATTCCACTTGAGCTAGATGATGACGATCTTGATCTACTCTCAAGTGGATCACCTTTCTTGATTTTGCTCCGCTTGGTGAAGACACGCATATTGCTCCCCCATACACCAAGATGGGAGAGACACTCTTCGTCATATCTTTACATGGCCTTTATCTTGATGATGATCACCACGTGACGCCATCCACCATGGACAACATAGGATCTTGATCAACAAATGATCTTCTTCTTCACATTCCCCAATCTTGTATGTTGATCAACTTGCACTTAGCCTTGATCAACATATAGTCTTCTTCTTTTAGCCTTGACTCCAACATATGGAGTCAAAGCATTCCTTATGGACCAACACTGCAAATATAGCTTAACGCACACATTAGTCCATAGGGATTGTCATTAATTACCAAAACAACACATGGGGGCAACCATGCCCTTTCACTTATGGCTTTGAAAATATTCCATGTCAGTAAAGGCATGCCTGAGGGAACTATTTCTGAGCAAGATCAGGAAAAGTTCCGGTATGACAATACTACCTTTAGGGGATGTATTCTTAGAGTTCTTGATGGTTGTCTGTGTGATGTGTACATGCACATAGAGGACGGCAAGGAGCTCTGGAAGCACTGAATGCTAAATTCGGTGCATCCGATGCTGGCAGTGAACTCTATGTCATGGAGAGTTTCCATGATTATAGGATGGTGAATAACCGTTATGTAGTGGAACAGGCTCATGAGATAGAGTGAATTGCAAAGGAGCTCGAACTTCTCAAGTGTGCCATACCCGACAAGTTTGTGTCTGGGTGCATTATTGCAAAGTTGCCTCTGTCATGGAGGAACTTCGCCACAACTCTCAAACATAAGAGACATGAGATATCAGTTGAAAATCTTGGGCTAAGGACACTAATGAGAGAGGCGGTGAGGGTCAGTCTAGCGCCAACATGGTGCAGAAGAACTCACATGTCAAGAACAAAGGGAATTTCAAGCCCTCGTTTAATAAGCCTGCAAAGACTACTGACTTCAAGAAGAAGAAGAAGAAGAAAAAGGTGAACAAAGCTGGGCAGGGAGGTTGTTATACCTACGGAGAGCTTGGCCACTATTCCAAGAACTGCCCTGAACGTGCATATCGCAAAGGAAAAGATGGCACCAAGACTATCAACGTCGTGACCGCTAGCAATACTGATGGGTATGGTAATTTACCTGTTGTGCTTTCAGTATTTCAGCAATACATTCAAGATCATACCTTTGCCTTGAGCATTCCACTTGAGCTAGATGATGACGATCTTGATCTACTCTCAAGTGGATCACCTTTCTTGATTTTGCTCCGCTTGGTGAAGACACGCATATTGCTCCCCCATACACCAAGATGGGAGAGACACTCTTCGTCATATCTTTACATGGCCTTTATCTTGATGATGATCACCACGTGACGCCATCCACCATAGGCAACATAGGATCTTGATCAACAAATGATCTTCTTCTTCACATTCCCCAATCTTGTATGTTGATCAACTTGCACTTAGCCTTGATCAACATATAGTCTTCTTCTTTTAGCCTTGACTCCAACATATGGAGTCAAAGCATTCCTTATGGACCAACACTGCAAATATAGCTTAACGCACACATTAGTCCATAGGGATTGTCATTAATTACCAAAACAACACATGGGGGCAACCATGCCCTTTCAATCTCCCCCATTTTGGTAATTGATGACAATCCCTTTTGAGAGGGTTTATATAGTGAATTAAACAACCTTGCAAGACAAGGATGCATGAGCATGAGAGGCAAATGCTTAAGAACCAAACTAAAGCATAAAACCAATTCCCTTAAACCCTCTAAAACTTCTCCCCCATTGGCATCGATTGCCGAAATGGGAAGAAAAATTCTAGAAGGCCAATATAGTATGAATTTCTCCATAAAGTGTGCATTTTTCAAAATGTGAGTGGAATCAAATGTACATATCCATTGACGAATAGTAGAAGAAATCAAACTATATTGAGGATCCAAAGATTGCAAAAGGATGAAATCATTCTAAACATCTCCACCAAGGAGAAAAGCAAGCAAGAAGATCCTATCCTAGAGTTCTAAATAAAATTAGAGAAGCTCCCCAATGTCTATGCACTATTGAGGAGTGCACAAATATGGAATCCTCACTCCCCCAAAATCATCTAGGACACTCACCAAGTGCAAGGGTAAAAAGGAAATTAAAGCAAAACCGAGCACTTGCACCAAGGATGTGGTTGAGCCATAAGGAGATACCAATTAAGGGAAACTATCAATCAAGGCCCAACCAAGTGTATGTGTGTGTGTGACAAGACAATTAATTTGATAAGACACCTAGTCTTGACCAAATGGAGATAAGTTATATATCGAGTATTGACACACATAACTTACAAATAAGATTTTTCAAAAAAAGATATGTTCACAAGCTCAAGGAGACTAATTGGAAACTAATACCAATTGAAAAACCCACGAGCTAGTGAGAACATTTAGGCAACAAAATCAACATACTCACGTGATGAGCATGAAGAGAAGAATCTTCAACAAAATGTGAGTGCCCAAAGGTGCGAGTAGAAATAAGACAAGCACTCACGAGTCAAACTTGGAGCCACCAAAGAATTATAGATAAAAGACAAGATGGCTTGCAAGAAAGTAGGATACCACATAAAAGGTGACCTCTCTCATATGTATAGGTTTCTAAGTAGACAATGATATTCGTCGACAAAGAAACTTGCACATATAAAATGGTTGATAAAGTGGAAACCATGGTATCCAAAAAGGAAGTCATGAATATACAAAAGATATTATTGCTTAAAAGCATAGCACATAGCTCAAATTTATCTCATTGTATATGAATGAACTTCAAAAATATCAAAGACATCCCACATGTCACTAAGGGAATAAGAGATAGTGAAGATGCTTTGAGATAGGCAACAAGTATCACAAAGAAATAATACCAATTGAAGAAAAAAAACTTTTGCATTTCCATCACACATATCACAACGATATACCAGTGAAGAAAGGAGCCAAAGTCACAACAATTGTACATTTAAAGTTTTCATGCCAAGGGGGTAACCTACACAAGGTTGAATACAAGAGAAATATGCATGGGATAGATACTTGTTACCGAAATAGCATTGGTGATGATGAAGATGAGAATTTCTGTTTATCATCAAAGCTTGACTCTAATAATCACATGGTGAGGACACCTTCCTTATAAATGAGGCAAGCATCCAATGCATCTCCATTGTACCTAAAACAAAATTCAAGTACAACATGGTTCCCAAACTCATTGGGTTCCATAGTAGTTAGATACACTACAATACATAGGAAGCACTCCACATAAATATGTGCACATAGATGAACTTGAATTTCATGCACATCTTAGCCAAATTAGGATTTGGTGGAGTATCCCCTATATATTGGATCAAGAAAGACTAGCATGCCATAAAATAAATATATTAGTAAATATGCATGCATGGACTTACGAGAACCGAATGAGATACAATTTGGACAAAACACTAAGTAAACCAAGAAGAGAGCACACCAAAGTGTGACACAAAAAGGTTGTCCAAATTATATCAAAATCCAAATCAACACATGATTGAGGAAAAATCAAATCAACATATGATTGATTCCAAAACACGTCAACACATGAAGTGTGACATCAATAGGAATCAAATCAAACAACACATGAGAGATAAGACACCAATTGAAAAATAAGATACCTTTTAGGAGACAAGATACCAAGAGGAGGTTACTACTTGACCGAAATCAAGTAAAGTAAAATAAAGTAATAAGGTATCAAGATTTCCACAATAAATATCAATTGAAACAAATATCTATGGAGGAGATATTAAATTCCAATTAATACCAATTGAAGGTACCTAGGCAAGGCCAATGAGCATATAAGATGAAAGAAAGAGACATGCCCAAAGGGTTTTCTCATTCTATAGGGTAAAACATAAAACAAGAGATGAGATTGCAAGACTCCCAAGAGAGAGCAAGGTTACACTAAATAAACCAAACACCCTCTACAATTTTCATGATGGCACTAAGCATCAAGAGAAAAGATTTGTCTTCCATAAACACATATGATAGAAATCAAATGCCAATTGAAAGGATCAAATATTGATAGATAGGATAGTGTTCTAAATAAAAGGAATGCTCCCCCAAGATTCATGCATTATTTTTTTGATATTTGTATTTGAATACAAAATGCACACACAAGGGATCATTACTCTTCATATTTTATTTACAACACTAAACACTACCAATTTGAGAATTAGGATCCTAGCAAGAGGCAAGGAAGGCAATGGGAGTCAAAATAAATATTTTGGCAAGAGATGTGGCAAATAAACACCAATGCCAATGTAAGGATAAGCAAAAATATTCTACCATAAACATAAGTATGTATTGTCCAAGGATAATGACCATTTGGAATTATTTTCCCGGTGATAGAGGTATCCAAGAATATCCTCACAAGATAAAACATATGGCAAGGGATAAGAAATAAAACACCATATTTTAATAAGGTTTGTTGGTAGTTCCAACTATTCAAACCAACCGGCATTGCCATGGTTAGAATAATATGGAACAAATGGTTTCTCAACTAATGTATGGAAATGCATTTTAGAGAAAAACAATCACACCAAGCAAACTCACACAAACAAGAGCCAAACGATAGCTAGAAAGCAAATTGGAACTTGTTCGAGCTAATATGCCACATAGGAATAAGATAATTTACAATATCAAATCTAAGTGGCAAACCTCAAATGTTCACATTTTGTAGGATTGTAATATGCACATAGCTTATTACTCCCCCACAATGTGATAATTCATTTCTTCTTAACAAGAGGCAAATAAAATCAAATAGAGATAATTAATAGAAATTATAGAATTTGAATTTCTCATGAGCATGACACACCACATAGTTACTAGATAATCTTGATATATCAATACTAGGTGGTGTTACTCATATACACACATTTTTAGGTTAGTGAAGTGCACAAAGCATATCACTCCCCCAAAATGGGATAGTCCATTAATTTCTCAAAAGAGCCCATTGAAATCAACACAAGATCCAATAAGGACTCAACACAAAGTTTACACATATATGGAGCGCACATTAACATACACAAACTTAATTGTTTAAGGTAAGTAATAAGCACAACATATACAAGCACATGCTAGGAACAAAACTAACACATGCTAGGGAGCAAGCAACTTTCAATGAATATATATAATTTAAACATAAGTTACCGCAAGAAGGAGCATTGGATATGAGATATGACAATATAATCCAAATAATTTGGCTAGTGGAAATAATCATCAAGAAGATCCCTTAATTCTTCAAGGATAGCCGAGTCTCCAATGTCCTGCACAAACACCTATTGATCAAGTTTAAGCTTGTTGGTCCCCAACCAAGTTGGGTCCTAAGAGGTTAGTCACAATTGGCTTGGCAACCCAAATGGTTCTTTTCTTGACACCACTTTGAGTTCCCACATATTTGGCAAACACATTGCCAACCCTATCCTTCCTAAGAGAATAAACATCATCAATAATTATGGGGTTGGATAGAGTACCGTTTGTGCATGAAGAGGCCAAATGGCCCTTCTCACGGCATAAGTAGCAATATCGACTCTTTTCTTTCTTCTTAATAGGCACCTCAACTTGAGGAGCAATGACTTGAGTCTTCTTAGGAGGTTGCCTTTGTTCAACCCGAGGTTGAGCAAGAGATTGAACAATAGGCCTCTTCCCTAGTTGCTTCTCACTAAGAGGCTTCTTCTTCATTGGGCAATCTCTAACATGATGCCCTTCAATTTTGCACTTGAAGCAAACAATCTTGGCCGAGTGATTGACTTGTTTTTGGCCCTTCTTATTGCTACTCTTGGACTTGTTCTTGATATTGGAGTTGAATCCAAGTCCACTCTTGTCATTGGGGGATTTTTGTACACTCAACATGTTGTCAAGTGTGGCCTTCCCTTTATGACGTTTCTCCACATCTTTCTTCAAAGAAGTGGCTTGTGGCTTGTGCTCTTTAGTCTTCCCTAAAAGGTTAGTAGCTACACAAGTACTAGAGGAAGTTGAAGCTTCATTGTTAGAGCAACTAGGCACAAAATGTAATTCAACATATGATTTAGCATTAGTGTGAGATGAAGAATTACTAGGACTAGCACATGGCATTTTAGCATTTTTATTAGAAGTTGTGCCATTGTCCACATGGGGCTCACTAGCTAGATATTACCTTGGTAGCAATTGCCTCATGAGCTAACTTTAACTTATCATGAGATACGAGAAGATCTTCATGAGAGCTCGAGAGCTTCTCATGACTTTCTTCCAATATCTCATAATTGCTAGTTAGCAATTTAAGTTGAGCCCTTAGCTCAACATTCTCCTTTAAAATGGATGCTTCACAAGAAATAGAGTTAGTAGCACAAGCATCAACATTAATAGAAATGGGAGAACAAGTAGGAAGCTCTTTTAGTAATTGAGCTTGGAGTTGATCATGAGACTTAGTGAGATGTGCAAGAGAATCTTCCAAGGACTTGACATCCTTTTCAAATTTCACATTAGCCTCAAGGAGTCTAACAATTTCAACAACAAGCTCATCATTTTTAATTTTAAAATCATTAGCCACCTTGAGAGCTCTATCATAGGTTTCATTTACTTTGGATAACTCTAGAGTAAATGTCCCCTCAAGAGATTTCTTGGTGGTTTGTTCTTCTTCAAGAGCTTCCTTAAGATCCGCAATCGTGTTCGCATAACCACGTTCGCGGCGAAGACTTTTATCTTCACGTGCTTCCAAATCATCTAATTCTTGCTTGTACCCAACAAAGGTAGTTATGAATTCTATGAAACTATCATGAGCATTTTTATCTTTTGAAGAGCACGTTCAACCATTCCACTCTTATTCATAAGGAGGTCAAAACTATTATCCTTATCTTCATCATAATTTTCTTCATCATCATTAGATTTATATAAGTAATTTTTTGAAGATATGGAAGGACTATCAACACAAGCATGTGAAACATTTATAGTGCTAGATGTGTTTAAGTCCAAAGATAAATCATTGCAATGAGATAGAGATGAAATATTATCTAGAAGAAGCTCACTATCATTATTGCAAGATTTATCCCTACTCACCATTGCATTATTTTGTGGCTTGCCATATGTAGGTGAGGTAGAAGAAGTTGATAACTCATTACGCCCGGAGGTGGAGTGAGAACAATCATTCTCACTATCCATGGACACACCATAATTGTCTTGAAGCTTGGTCCATAGCTCATGGCCATTCCGATAAGGAGAGATCGACAAAGCAACTTCATTACTCAAAGACTTGAAAATCACGTTAGAAGCTCCATCATCTAGATAAGAATTTTCCTCATCCTCTAGAGGAGAAAAACCCATATCTAGAATTTGCTCTATACATGGATCAATGTCCCAAAAATAATCTAGCATGCGATTTCTCCAATCATTATAATTAGTGCCATTAAATATTAAAGAATCATTGTGCACTAAACCACTAGGCGACATCTTTACTCTCTAGGCCGTGAAGCCCTATAAAGAGAGAACCCGCTCTGATACCAATTGAAAGGACACGGATGTCGCCTAGAGGGGGGGTGAATAGGCGATTTAAAATTATTACGGTTAAGGCTTGAATAAATGCGGAATAAAACTAACGTTTAATTTATCAAGCCAAAATCTAAACTAGCTAGGTTTACCTATGTGCACCAACAACTTATGCTAAGCAATATGATCAACTAGGTGATAGCAAGATATATGACTTTAAGCTCGATGTCTATCACAAAGTAAATAGCATAAGTAAGAAGCTCGGGATAGAAATACCGAGGCACTTGGAGACGATGATTTATCCCGAAGTTCACTTCCCAATGGAAGCTAGTCTCCGTTGGAGCGGCGCGGTGTTCACCAATGTGAAACACCGAGTAGCCCTAATATGGCACACCGTATCTCCGTTGTGTCTTACCACCAATATGGCGAGGCACTTGTCACTATGTTGCCGTTGAGGTTGACAACTAGAACCTTTACAAGGGTGAAGCTCACTCCACAAGTTGGAGGGTCTTCACCAAATGCACCGAGCCGCCAAGACTCGATGCCCAAGGCCGGGGCACACACCACAACTCAATTGATGGCTCTCGGCAAAATCTTCGTAGCTACCAAAGCTCCGAAGCAACAAGGTTGAGCCACACTCCACAATTGGAGGCTCCCAACAAATCCCGTAAGCCACCAAGACTCCGAGAAATCAAACCGTCTAGGGTACCAATGTGCCCTAGAGGAACAAGCTCTAGGGCACCAAAGTACCCAAGAGTAACAAGCTTCTCAACTTCACTTTCCACGAATCACCGTGGAGAACTCAAACCGATGCAACTAATGCAATGGCAAGAACACACTAAGTGGTCAAGTTCTTCCAACCCGAATCCAACCAAAGCAACTAATGCTTGGGAGGGATTAGGGAGGAAGAACAAAGGAGGAACACAAAGAAACTCCAAAGATTTAGATCCAAAGTGTTCTCCTCACTTAGAGGAGAAATCAATTGGTGGAAACACAGATCTAAATCTCCTCTCTCTTTTCTCTCAAAGAAGTAGCACGAACTTGTGGAGAGAATGAGAGAAAGCCAAGCTCAAGAGGTCAACAATGGAGGAGGGAGAATAGCTCAAGAGTTGGCAAAAAGGTTGATTTATTTTTGGGGAAGAAGCCCCTTAAATAGGGGCTCCGAAAATGGAGCCGTTGGGTCTTTTTAGTGCGCAGGAAAAAGAAAAGGAGAGGGGAAGGCAGGGCAGGCCGGCCTGGCTGCCGGCCCAGGCCGGAGAGGAGGCCGGGCTGCCTCCCGAACTGCCCGGCCTGGGAGCCGGCCCAGGCCGGGGAAGAGACCGGCGGGTGACAGGAGCGCGATGCGGGCCGGCGGCCACCCGGGTGGGCCGGCCTGGGAGCCGGCCCAGGCCGGCAGGAGGACCGGGAGCCCACCCGAAGCGACCGGCCGTCGAACCGGCCCAGGCCGGCGTTCTGGCCGGGGCACTAGCCGAATGGGCCGGCCTGGGAGCCGGCCCAGGCCGGCAGTGAGGCCGGCGCCCGTTTTTCTTTTTCCCTTTTTTTCTAATATTCTGTTTTTAAAACAACCGATACCGAAAACGCAATATCTTCCACATACGAACTCCGTTTTCGGTAATCTTGGACTCGTTGGAATCGTCACAACGAGCACTACAAGAATATACATAGAAACATCATTGTTCAACAAGATATGGTAAAGCCAAATGATGAGAGGTAAAACCTTTCTATTAAAAACCGGAAAACCATATCTTTTGCAAATGAAGTCCGAATGACACGAAACCACTTTTGTTGGAAAGAGGACGACAAATGCTACCCAATAACATGTGAGAATATTGAAACCAAGCAAGGGAGATTTTGCTACTAAATGGAAGAGTGAAACCTTCCACATAGATGGACCGGCAAAATCTCCGACACCGAAAACTCAATAGGGAACACATATGAGAACCGTTTTCGGTGACCTTGGGCTTGTCATGACAAGCACAACAAGCACCAATATCACACCACGATAAGAGCCAAATAGGAACCAATAAAGATGATGCCAAGGATGCAAAGGTTTGAGCTCTCTACGACCGATACGCTAAAGCTCACTTGAGAGCCCCTCTTGATAGTACGGTTACCTATCCTAAAACCCGGTCTCCCAACTACACCGCGAGACCGGTAAAATAGAAACCCTATCAAGATCATACCTTTGCCTTGAGCATTCCACTTGAGCTAGATGATGACGATCTTGATCTACTCTCAAGTGGATCACCTTTCTTGATTTTGCTCCGCTTGGTGAAGACACGCATATTGCTCCCCCATACACCAAGATGGGAGAGACACTCTTCGTCATATCTTTACATGGCCTTTATCTTGATGATGATCACCACGTGACGCCATCCACCATGGACAACATAGGATCTTGATCAACAAATGATCTTCTTCTTCACATTCCCCAATCTTGTATGTTGATCAACTTGCACTTAGCCTTGATCAACATATAGTCTTCTTCTTTTAGCCTTGACTCCAACATATGGAGTCAAAGCATTCCTTATGGACCAACACTGCAAATATAGCTTAACGCACACATTAGTCCATAGGGATTGTCATTAATTACCAAAACAACACATGGGGGCAACCATGCCCTTTCACTTATGGCTTTGAAAATATTCCATGTCAGTAAAGGCATGCCTGAGGGAACTATTTCTGAGCAAGATCAGGAAAAGTTCCGGTATGACAATACTACCTTTAGGGGATGTATTCTTAGAGTTCTTGATGGTTGTCTGTGTGATGTGTACATGCACATAGAGGACGGCAAGGAGCTCTGGAAGCACTGAATGCTAAATTCGGTGCATCCGATGCTGGCAGTGAACTCTATGTCATGGAGAGTTTCCATGATTATAGGATGGTGAATAACCGTTATGTAGTGGAACAGGCTCATGAGATAGAGTGAATTGCAAAGGAGCTCGAACTTCTCAAGTGTGCCATACCCGACAAGTTTGTGTCTGGGTGCATTATTGCAAAGTTGCCTCTGTCATGGAGGAACTTCGCCACAACTCTCAAACATAAGAGACATGAGATATCAGTTGAAAATCTTGGGCTAAGGACACTAATGAGAGAGGCGGTGAGGGTCAGTCTAGCGCCAACATGGTGCAGAAGAACTCACATGTCAAGAACAAAGGGAATTTCAAGCCCTCGTTTAATAAGCCTGCAAAGACTACTGACTTCAAGAAGAAGAAGAAGAAGAAAAAGGTGAACAAAGCTGGACAAGGAGGTTGTTATACCTGCGGAGAGCTTGGCCACTATTCCAAGAACTGCCCTGAACGTGCAGATCGCAAAGGAAAAGATGGCACCAAGACTATCAACGTCGTGACCGCTAGCAATACTGATGGGTATGGTAATTTACCTTTGTGCTTTCAGTATTTCAATCTCCATGTTGGTGGATTGATACATGTGCTAATGTTCATGTATGCTCTGACATCTCTATGTTCACTTCTTACCAGGTCGCACGGGATTCTTCCGTCCCAATGGGGAATGCATCACATGCTTCTATTTGTGGTGTTGACACGGTAGATCTGAAGTTTACTTTGGGGAAGATCGTGCAGCTGAGGAACATGCAACATGTCCCTACTATGAACAAGAATCTCGTTAGCGGCTCCCTTCTATGCAGAGATGGGTTTAAAATAGTCTTAGAGTCCAATAAAGTGGTTGTGTCAAAGTTTGGACAATTTATTGGTAAAGGTTATGAGTGCGGAGGCTTGTTCTGCTTTTCCCTTTCAGATTTTTGTAATAAGCCAGTGAACCATATTTATGGCAATGTTGATTCGGATGCTAATGTTTGGCACTCTTGTTTATGTCACATTAATTTTGGCTTAATGTCTCGGCTATTCAGCATGTGTTTAATTCCGAAATTCACCATTGCCAAAGGTTCTAAGTGCCATAGTTGTGTGCAATCTAAGCAACCTCGGAAGCCTCACATGGCGGCCGAGGAGAGAAATTTGGCACCTCTAGAACTCATACATTCTGATTTATGTGAGATGAATGGTGTGTTGACAAAAGGTGGAAACAGATATTTCATGATGTTAATTGATGATGCTACTAGATTCTGCTATGTTTATTTGTTGCAAACTAAAGATGAAGCTTTAGACTACTTTAAAATCTATAAGGCTGAAGTTGAAAACCAATTAGAGAGAAAGATCAAGCGTCTTAGGTCGGATCGTGGTGGAGAATATTTTGCGAAAATATTTGATGAATTCTGTAAGGAACACAGCATTATTCATGAGAGGACGCCTCCCTACTCGCCCCAATCAAACGGGGTTGCCGAGAGGAAAAACCGCACGCTGACCGACTTGGTGAATTCCATGTTGGACACTGCTGGTTTATCTAAGGCATGGTGGGAGGAGGCCTTGTTGACTTCATGTCATGTCCTGAATAGAGTTCCTAACAAGAATAAAGAGAAAACCCCTTATGAGGAGTGGGTTGGAAGAAAGCCATCACTTTCGTATTTGCGTACTTGGAGATGCTTGGCGAAAGTCAACATTCCTATTCTGAAGAAACGCAAACTCGGACCAAAGACAGTGGATTGTATTTTTCTGGGCTATGCTCCGCGTATCGTTGGCTATAGATTTTTAGTGGTTAAATCTGAAGTTCCTGATATGCATGTTGATACTATAATGGAATCTCGTGATGCAGTATTTTTTGAGAATATGTTTCCTATGAAAGATATGCATAGTACTGCTAGAATTTCTTCTGAGATAATTCCTGAATCTAGTATATCTAGTGAGCATTCTGAACAACCACTTGAGACTGTCCTAGAGAAGGATGACAATGAAGCTCCTAAGAGGAGCAAGAGACAGAGGATTGAAAAATCCTTTGGTGATGATTTCATTGTATACCTTATGGACAATACTCCTACGTCCATTACAGAGGCATACGCATCTCCTGATGCAGATGAGTGGAAAGAAGTTGTCCATAATGAGATGGACTTGATTCTTTCTAATGGAACATGGGAATTATCCGAACGACCGTATGGGTGTAAACCTGTAGGTTGTAAGTGGGTGTTCAAGAAGAAGCTGCGACCTGACGGTACTATTGATAAGTACAAGGCGCGGCTTGTGGCCAAGGGCTACACACAGAGAGAAGGTGAAGATTACTTCGATACCTATTCACCTGCACCTAGACTAACCACCATTCGTGTACTACTTTCCCTGGCTGCTTTTTATGGTCTTATCGTTCATCAAATAGACGTAAAGACAGCTTTACTCAATGGAGAGTTGGAAGAGATCTATACGGCACGTGCACGGAATGCTGTCAGGTCTTATCGGGCCAGGCCGTCCCAGGCACGAATTAGCCAGCATTCAAGAGGCAAAGACGAACAAACAACCGCTCTGGCAACTCTGCATCGACGAGCTCTAATGACAACAATCACAAGTATATGGATACCGGTGCAGCAAATCACCTGACGAGTGATCTCGAACATCTTCGTGTTTACGAGCGTTGTGGTGGGAAGGATCAAGTTCAAATGGCCAATGATGCATGTTCGTCCTATTTCACATATTGGTCATTCGGATCTAACCGGTTCCTATCTTCAATTAAATTATATCCTCCAAGTCCTGCACATTAGCAAGCATATCCTCTCTGATTATCGCCATGTTTGTGATAATGACATGTTTGTTGAGTTTCAGCGTCTTTTTTCTGTGTTAAGAACAAGACCACGAGGAGATTCTTCTTCACGGTACGAGCCATGGTGGACTCTGCTCCATTTCGTTTAGTCGAGTATCGTCACCTCGTCTCATCATGCTTTTTCCAGTGTCACGTCCTCTCAGTTGCACCAGTGTCTTGGTCATCCTACAAATAATGTAGTGCAAACTATTGTTAATCGAAACAATCCTTGATTGTACACTTCAGACAATTCCTTGGTCTATGATGTTTGTCAGCGTGCTAAGAGTCATCAGTTATCAGTTATATTATGATGGGGGACGTCCCCATGCTGTCTTGGACCAAGATCTATCGCCTCCCATTGACGAATCAGAGAAGAACGACAGATCCACCACCTCCGTACCAACATCCTCGCTTCAGAAGAAGCACCTTTTTCTGTTCACTTTTTAAAACCGTTCAAATGAGGTCAATATTCTAATTAAAAAAGTTCAAAATAAAATATATGTTCTAGCATACTTTTTCAATGTGAAACATGCGTTTATTTTTCTTACGTCTCGCGTCGAAGACAATAGTCATTTTTCAAAATGTTCAAATTTGAAAAAATTTCAGATTAAAAAAATGTTCAAACAGAAAATTGTTCAAAATTAAAAACATTCAGATTATAAAATTGTTTAGTATTGAAAATGTTCATTTTTAAATTGTTTTAAATTTAAAAAATGTATAGATTTTGAAAATGTTCATATTTAAAATAATCAGATTTGAAAAATGTTATAATATTTTTCAGCTTTGTGAATGTTCTTATTTAAAAATATTCGGATCAAATGACAAAATAATATTTTACTACGTTTTTAACATGCGCTCTGGATCTGTACGTGGTTAGTTGTAATGTTACGACACGGAGGGAGTAGCAGCGGAATAAACAGTTGAAGCTAACGGCAGAACGGACGAACGAAAGACGCGAAGCAGTGAATACGTGAAGCAGCGCAGATGGGCCGGCCCAAGAAAACTAATAACGAAGAAAAGGTGCGCGGCGCGTCCGCGTTTTGCCGCTGAAGGCGGCAAAAAGGAGCACCCGTTGTCGGTTCTGTTGTATCTGGCCGCTCGATTGGATCCAACGGACGCGAGACGTGAGCACCGTGTAATATAGGAGAGTGCTCAGGCAAGTATTAGATTTCGCGTTTTCTTAAGGAAAAAGTCCATTTTCAACCCTGTACTCATAGAGGTTCGGCGAAATGAACCCCGAACTCCAAATCCCTGTCGTTTGTACCCTGAACTTACGAATCCCAGTCTAAATCGAACCCTGGAGCTGTTTGGTACACTGGGAAAGAAGTAATCCCAACCAGGATTACTTGTTACTCTCACTGACAGTGGGGGCCCACATGTCAGATCCATTGCTCTCCCATATCTAGAGAGCAGCGGGCGGCGAGCACGGGGCCGTGGCGAGCAGGGGCTCGGCGCGCAGGGGCATGGTGAGCAGGAACACGACGAACAGGGGCGCGATGTACAGGAGCGCGACGCGGCGAGCAGCAGCGCGGCGAACAGGGGTGTGGCGCGACGAGCAGGGGGCGAGCGCACGGGGCCGTGGCGCGGCGAGCAGGAGCGTGGCGCGGTGAGCAGGGGGAGAGCGCACGGGGCTGTGGCGCGGCGAGCAGGGGGGCGAGCGCGCGGGGCATGGGGACGCGACGGCGGCGCTCGGCCACGAGCTCGGGGGCGGCGAGGACGAGGCGCAGCGGAGCGGTGCATGGCCGGCGAGAACGTACGACGCGCGGGGCATGGGGACGCGACGGCGGCGCTCGGCCACGAGCTCGGGGGCGGCGAGGACGAGGCGCAGCGGAGCGGTGCACGACCGGCGAGGGCTCGGTGAGGTCTACATCGATGGGGAGGAGCACGATGTGGGGAAGAAGACATATGACATGTGGGCCCACTTAGTCAGCGGGAATAGAAATTATGATTTTATTTTATTTCTATCTAAAAAACGGTCTAGGGTTTAATTTAGACCGGGATTGCTTAGTTCGGGGTGCAAACGACAGGGATTCCGAGTTGAGGGTTTATTCCGCCGAACCTCTACAAGTTCAGGCTTGAAAATGGACTTTTTCCTTTTCTTAAAGTCGGCTCGTGGGCCGGCCCTGCACGCCTGGCTAGGGTCGTCGGGTCGGGAAAGGAAGATGCGCAGATATAGACGAGGGTGGACCGTCCGCGGCAAGCTTATCCAACGGCCAGCGCGAAGAGGAGAAAGAAACATTGGGGAGCTCCGGAGCTGGGTCACTGGGTGTTTCTGCCGCCGCCAGCAGCTCTACACAATCGTTCCCATTCTCCTTCGTCGTCCCAGTCCCCCCACATCGCACACTCCCTTGATTCAATCCGACTAGAACTCCGCCCTCCGATTCTTCTCCGAGTCCAACTCCACTACGATCCAGCTCGCCTTATAAATATTACTCCATACTTTACCTAGATCGACCGGAAGCAGATCCATGTATCGCAAGAAGCCCTATCTGGAAGGCTCCCTGCGGCTGCCGGCTCTCAATCTCGGCGGCGATGTTTGCACCGTGGAAGAAGCCCTCGTCGACAGATCCGCCTACATCGTCGATGAGCGAAACCATACCACCGCGTTTACCCAAACCAGGGACGGCATTGAGATGCAGGTCAGCTTCTTCCTCGCCCAGCCGCCGCGCGTTTCCTATTTCTGCGTATCCTGCACCAACAACCAACCCACCGAGCTCAGTTCGGAGCCTCAGCTGGTCGCCACGGAGGGCAACCTCGCCCTCTTTCTCGTGAAGCACGGCCCTGACCGCTCCAAGCACGACCACTACGTCTACCGGGGGCCCGTCGCTGCCGACGGGGTGCCGCCGATACTCGAGAAGGTCGGCCATCCCGAGCCACACATATTCCTTCACCAGGGGTCATCATACTACTTCCATGAGCAGCAGGTTGGCCTCCTGCGCTACCGCGCCAACCACCCCGGTGGCACCCGCACCCTCCGCCGCCACCAAAGCCGCGATGACTTGGACGCATACAAGATCGCCGCGCTTCGTACTGATGATCGCAAACCCGGGATGAGTCGGTACAATCTCTACACGTACGACTCTCGGACCAAGACTTGGGACCGCAAGACCGCTGTGTTAGCGGACCAGCAGTATGAGGACCAACTTGCATCTCACCATTGCTCTGTCGTGATAAACATTGGAGGAGATGTTGGCACCATGGGCTGGGTCGACCTCGAGCAGGGTATCGCCCTCTGCGATGTCTTTGGAGGCAAGGACGACAGCCCCACCACCCGGCTGGTTCGCTACATCCCGCTGCCGGACGCCGGGCCAGTTAAGAAGAGAAATATTCTTCGTGGCACTACACAGCGTTACCGGACTGTCGCTGCAGTCCACGGTCGCATCGAGTTTGTCGAGGTGCAGATCCACGTCAGGCCAGGCCCACGCCCCACGCGGCTTCATGGCACCTACTTTTCAGCTGGCTGGACAATTGTCAGGTGGAGCACGACGGCAGCAGCTGGCAGTTCCGGCTGGCGCAAGGACTCTCAGCTCAGCTCTTCCGATATCACCGTGCCGGCGGACATGGCAGCATTGCTGCCTACGTTGCCAAAGGACATTGATGAAGCCGCAACAACCTTGGAGAGGCTCCACATTGGTCACCCCACAATCAGCTTGGGCGATCACGCTGACATCGTGTACTTCATGGCCAAGATCGACGAGATGGAGAAGGATGCGTGGGTGATCGCTGTGAACACGAAGGAGAATGTGCTGCAAGGAGTGACCGAATTCGCACCACGGTGTGTCTACAGTATGGTCTACACATACATTCCCACTACCATCTCCAAGTATCTAAGTCCAGGTAAAGAGAACACCTTTATTTCACCATCACGTGCTATATTCTTGGATTGCAAATACAAAAACAACAGAAACCTATTATTGACATTAGATGCACTACACCGCAGCCTTTTCAAGCCCATCAAAGAGATTTATGTACAGAACCGCAATTCCATTGCTGTAATGAGGCCCCGTTAATGTGAGGTCTTGTCAAATCGAAGTGCAGACCTTAGAGCATATCATTATCACCTGGCTGATACCCACACTAATTTTAGATCTAGGATTTGTTCTAGCTGCCCTATATTTAGCATTAGCCTATGCTTCTTAGAGGTACAATGGCAGGGGTTTGCATTCTTAACCTGGGGTTGTTTTGCTGCGCGCAGGTACAAAGGGTAACATGAAAAGGCCAGGGATGTTGTTGCCAGGATCCCCTCAGAAGAAGCTGCTGCCTACGCAACCCTCATATGGGAGCTCACGTGGACAAGATGTGCAGGATGACGGAACGGATTATATGGACTTGGAATAGCTTCTGGGGTTTTCTATTGTTGCATCAAGTTCTAGTATTTTATGGCACCTTTGTGATTGCTGTCAGAAATTGATTCATCATGGTGTACGATGTATGTTCCATTGTCTTCTTTTTAAGGTGCACTTTTTCCCCCCTTTACAAAGGGAACAATTGGTATAACATGCCAGCAACTTATTATTGTCTGTTTACGGTGCGGTCATCTTTGTTGTAGTATTATTAGTTTGTCAGTATATATATATATATATATATATATATATATATATATATATATATATATATATATATATATCCCTGTAATGCACTGATAAGCCCAGAATACGTTTCTGATGCAAACCTCTGTTGTTGCACTGGACCTTTCAAAGCGATATTGCTAAAACTGAATACTGGGCGCCGCTGCTCTCCTCTAACCCGTGTAACTGTTGAGAAACTGCACGCAGCGCAGTATATTTCATGGCAGTTGCATATTTTTGACGACTATGGGCATCTAAGTTGCATTAATAGGCTGGTGAATAACTTGTTCTTTTGCTTGTTAGGAAAGAATGTGCACGCACAGCAGTTAGGTATTTTTCTATCTTGTTGATATAGGAAGTGGATGGTTTGGAACTTTATTAAATAGAGAATATTAGCTCAAATAGAGAAACTTTCTGTCAATGAACGGCATAGTAAATATCACAGCGACCACGAAAACACTGGATAAATGTGCAGTTATTGGCAGCATTTTGATAAAATGTGAAATTCAAATGATTGGATGGATTATCTTAAGTGAGCACAGCAGTATTTTACCGTAAACCTTACTGGATCTATGAACGCCTTCTCAGCTTGTAAAATCTAGAAAAGCAACAGTTGGATGGAGTGGGACAACCGGACAAGTAACAGTCAGATCCTGAGAGGGTCGAACTACTGGCCTGCCGCCGGGCTGTTCAATTGGCGAATGAGATGGGCGTGGCGAAAATGATTCTGGAAACGGACTGTGCTGCTATGGTAAGTAAACTGAAGAATGTGGAGATGGATCGCTCGGGCCATGGCCCCCTTGTCGAAGAGATCAAGTCGCTGTTCGGCGGTTTTGAGGACACTTTCGGTCAAACACGTGCGTACGGACTACGGAGTTGCACACCAATTAGCGAGAGAAGGCTGCAAGAATAAATAAATTCTGTAACACTTGGGTTGGTTTTACATGTTCTTTCCCTGAGTTTGTAATGAACGTTTTGGCACTTGATGCTGGTGTTTAATAAAGATGCAGCCAATTTGATCTAAAAAAAGATTTATTTATGAAACTTTTACATACCGATTTCTTTTCTCGGTGTCCAGGGGTATCTAAGATAAAGGAATTGTACATCAGGACCCACCCGTCATAATAATCTCCTCTCCCTCCCACGAATCCAGAAATCGCCAAATCCCTACCAACCTGGAGAAGATGGGGGCGTGGCAGCGGCGGACGGGGAGGTGGGGTGCTACTTCTGACGGTGGTGGGACAACTGCTGCTACCCACGCGATGTCGTCGGCGACAGCGGCTATGGCAGAGGCTGCCGGATGGGAGGACCGACGCGGCGGCCGGACGGCGAGGCGTGGCTGCTGCTGTTTCTTCTGCTCGTGCAGCCAAACCAAGAGACGATTACCTGTTGGCATCGATTTGGTGGTAAGCTAGCTTGCTTGAACCGATTTTTCGTCCCCGCAGTCAAAGAATCAATTTCTTGCCTCGCCTTAATTTTTTTCTTGCCTGGTGATGCAACGGCCGTGCGTCCTGCTGCACATGGGATGGATTTCTTTTTTTTGCGGGTATGGGATGGATTATTTGATTGTGTTTGAATCCTTAGGTATATGTGATGAATTGTTTGATTGTGTTGGCAATGATCTGTATATACACAAATTTCGTTTCGAGAAGTTGGTCATTTTATCTTGCAGTGTAACTGTTGTACACGTCAAACTAGAATGGCATATTTATTACATAAACCTTTCATGTGGACACATGACACCACATATTTCATATGAAATTCATGCCGAATGAAAATAATACACCAAATTTTCTGAGTCCATTGCTATGCGACGATCTGAATTTTCTGAGCCATTCTCTATTTGGCACCTGAAGCAATGAAAAGCTTTCTATGTCAGTAAAGAGGCAGTATAACACATCATATGCAAGAAAGTAGCAAACAAAGCAGCACAAGTAGTAAACAGAGCAGCACAAGCAGCAATAAGAGCACAGAAAAATTGGACAGCAGAAAATTGGACAGAGCAGCAAATAGCCAAATACACAGCGGGCTAGCAGAGCAGCCCAGCAGCAGGCAGCACTGCAATATAGCAAAATTGGACAAAGAAAATTGGATAGTGGCAAAATTGGACCGCAGCAGCAATGCAATACATACTTTCAGGCATTCAACAAGCAGAGAGAGGAGTGGAGTAGAGAGGCATTTCGGAGGCAGCCCTACCTGCCCAGCTAGGGTTGTAGATCCTGGCATGCCGGTGATGGAAGCGGAGGTGGAGGTGGAGGAAGCGGCAGGGGGGAGTTGTCGAAGCCACGGAATCAGCAAGTAGCAGAGTACCAGTAGCTCCTTAGAGCTTTGAGGAGGCAGCGGAAGTTGAGGAGGGACGGAGGCGGAGGTGGCTCCGTCAACATTGATCTGAATAGTGCCTTTCGCTGGTGAGGATCAGGAGGGCTCTAGGCCACGGCCGTCGGCACCATTGCTTCCTCTCCTACCGCTCTTTTCCTCTGAAATCCCACTTGTTCCTTTGGGCAGGGGAGAGCATGTTATCCCCCAAAACTATTCTGGCAGTGGGCCTCATCGGACCTAGCATCACAGGAGATGTTGTGTGATCCTAACGGACACGATCTCCCCACCTCGGGTCATGTTCCGGGCCAGCTCGAACCTCGAGCATAGTCCTATGCCAAGCAATAGTCCATATTACAATAAGGCAGCATGATCGAGCGATAAAGACGCTTGTGGCTGAGTTAATGCGTATACCCTCGTTGTCCAGAAGATTAGTGCTCACGGCTACTCCAGATGGCGTGAATAGGGTAGTGGGCTCCAAGTCCTCACGTCGCGATGTCCAAGACCTGTCAAGAACATCTGCAACAACATTAACTTCATTAGTACAACACCTGTCAGTGCAAGAGTTTATCAACAAAAGACAGAAATCTTTTGGTGAAAAGAAACGAACTACTTGTCAACTTACAACCAAGCCTGTTGGCATCAATGATAGCGGCCGCAGCATTGTTGACCTCAGCCTCAGTGCAATACTCGCCTAGTTTTTCGTACTCTGGCATGCCATCGAGCAAATGCAGCTCGCAGTGGCGTGCCTCCAAAACCTGTAACTGGCCTGACTTGGTTCCAGATTTCAACTGAATTAGGGTTTTGCACGCTAACAAACATTGTAGCACTCCAGCAAATTGACTAACCTTCACAGTTGAAGATGGTGCAGGCACACACAGATGCATTGCATAGAGTAAGATAGATATCTGCATTTCCAAAAACGTGAGAGTTAATATAATGATATCTGCATGAGCTAATGAGCTAAACGTGTGACTGGGACACACCTGCAATCCAAATGCCGGGACGCGCTGTCGATAGCAAGCAAGCACCGGTATCCTCAAGGATATGGGCGCTCGTTACCGTCAGCGGTAGTGGCAGCAGACAAGTCACTAGCAGGCGAGAGTCATGAGCCACAAATCCGCCAGAGCTAATAAGATCTGCTAAATATTAAACTGTCTAGATGAAGTAAGAAGAATTTATGTATGGTCCTTCGTCGCTGTGATGGGGTCCTTACCGATCTGGTTATGGTGCTGCGGATGGAAGAACCCAAAGCCTAAAAATATATCAAGTAGTGAGTAGAGCAATATGGCGGCTCTAACGATACCAATTGTCAGTTAGTGACTTACCTTTAGAGAAAAGGCCGCAGTATAGAAGACGCCAAGAGGAAGTACCATGTGTTGATCTGTCACCATATAAGGAGGTAGGGAGGCCCAGGTCTCGTAGCAAAGCATGACGCCAAATTGAAGCTTCACCAAGCAGCTGGTAAAACCAGCGTGATGTGACTGCTAAACGAATCAACTCCATCCCAGATAAAAACTTGCACACTTCTGTCCACATATCAACGTCCCCGTTCCTGCACGAACAATTTGCAATTGCAAACAACAGTGATAATACCCCATAATGCATGCTATAATAAGGATGACCATAGTAGCAAGACGTGCAAAGTTCAAGATGCAGATGACATCTGGTATGTCCTCTATGTATATACATAGTTACGTACACATGCAGACATGCTGTCAACTACTAACATGCACATCAACTTTAGTATTTAACTGAGAGATATGATAAAATTAATGAGAGATTGAAGAACTTCTATTCTTCCCTTGCAAAGCCTGCATGACTTGTATGACAACATACCTTCTCTTGGTTTCTTTACGGACAGGTTTTACAGTAGGGTGATCCAACTTACTGTATCAGCAGTATTTGAAGAATTTCTAATTCAGTAATCCTTGCTACTTGCTAAAAAAATCTAGTATTGGTTTTGCTCAAGTGAACAAGAGAACCACACAGCCTTTTTGTATTCGTTTTTTCTTATGTATGGTGTATTGTTTGTATTGCAGGCATCAGACTTTGAGGGATTTGGGTCCCCTATACGATTTGCTTATTGACGAGCCTCCTGTGTGATCAGGCATGCAATAGGGGAGTTACTTTATAATCACCTGATAGCACAAAACATCAAGACCTCTTCAGAAGCTAGATGTACTTGCCTCTCAAGGATTGTACTTTTATGCTACCTTTTCTTGGTACAAATTAGCAGTGCAAAATGCCTTACCTGAAAATGAATTGAATGGTAAATTAGTTAGTCGACAGTTTTGTAGTGTATCTGTTTGTGTTGACTGGGATTGGAACACAAATTGAGGTGTTGAACTACGGGTACAGTAGGTCGTGCGCAACGACATGATCTTGCCGGAGGAACTACACCCGCCGGGGCCTATTTGGAGCAGCTCCCAACCCAGCACGCGAAACGAGCTCGCCGCCCCCCGTCCCGTCCAGCGCGCACGTGGTCGACGCCGCCGAGGTCGTGCACTGCTGCTGCCCTCCATCACCAACGAGGAACACGCGCAGGAGCCCGAGGTAGCGGAGCTCGTCCTTGAAGGCCGGCGTTCATGTACACGTCGTGCTGGTGTCACTTCTGCTGCCCTCTGTCGCCCACGGCGAACAAGCGCCACAGCGCGAGGCCCCGGGGCTCGTTTCCTGCATCTCCACCAGAGGCTAGCATCATATTGCAAGGTACCTGTAGGGTTTCCCTTTCATCACCTGTTGGTTTAGTGTACTGTCCAGAAAGCAGGCTCTGTCAGTTTATGCAGTACCTCGTCCAATAGCTTGTGGGAGTTGATTTCTTTGGTCAAGAAAACTCTATAATTATTGTCAGAGGAAACACCTATCAACATGATGCCTATTTGTTGTCTAACTTTGAGCAACAACGAGGAGATGATAGTGAATGGCTATGGTACTTAATTATGCCGCTCAAGATGAATTGGGGTCCTGTGAGTTCTCTATTCGCTGTTCTATGGGATGAATGGGTACTGCAACCATTGAATTTTGGACAACAAACAAATGTCTCATATGATCAGTTCTCTGGTGCAAATCAGTATACTTCTTTGCCTGGGTATTTTCTCACTGGTGGTCAGATTCAAGTTAGTGATGCATGTTCAATTTGGCAACTGTTTCTAAATGCTTCTTCAGCGAGTTTACTTCTGGCGAAATTCCTGGTTCAAGCACATGAACCATATGGTATACTGTTGTATGTCTCGAAATTTGCTGAAGTAAAAGTAATTGGCAGGTTTTATGAGATTGAGAACTGGTGGAGTTATATGATGCATGCTTGGATTTCTTGGATATTAGAAATCTTGATGGGATGGGAGACCATAGTGCTTGCATGTTCTGAGAATGTGCAGGATAATTTACATTGGCTGGTGCTAACTTGGGTGTCAGAACAAGAGGCGTTAACCGTTAAGCAGTGTTTTCCAACTCCAGCGTTACACGACTATTTATCTAGGTCAACTTCATGGATTACTCCATGATTATTATTTTTGCTGATTGGTACCTTCACAACCACAGTATATTGGCAGCTGTGCTACTGCTTTATTCCATCAAGTGTCAATTGTTGGCTGATAAACGGAGATCACACTTTCTAGGTGTGGGGCCAGTGTGTGCAGTTTTTCTTGATGTTGTTATGCCTGAGGATCATCTCATGGAAATTATACAGCTTGGTCAGTTTCCAAGAGGGGCATGGAAATTAACAAGTAGGAATGCTTATTGGAGTGCTATCTCAATTCATATTAAGGAAATGCAGGGTTCCTATGTCTGATCTCAGCTGCAATGGGGTAATTTAATTTCGGTGATTAGCTGTGAGCTAACTCATGTTTGAAAACTCTGTCTTAACTGGTTTGGTCGACCAGCTTTGCTCGTTCGTCTTCAGTCCGTTGCTCTGAAATACATGAAATTATGGTGGTTTACAACTGCTCTCTTTACTGAAATCGGGAGCATGTTCAGAAGTGGGTTTTCTATGCAACTGGATGTTGCTTGTTCAATCCAGACAATTTTGCTGCTCACCCATGCGGCCATGCATATCAACTTGGTATTCTGGCACCAACCAAGTTCATTTCTGCTTGGGTCAAAGTGGATTGCATTTCTATTTCAGGAACAAGATGTTGTGCCTTATAGGTTACAAGTTCAGTATTTTTGGTGCTTATTGTGGTATTTGGTGGCGGACAAGAAAATTTTCAAGGAGGAAGGCATATGACATGTTTGGATCAACACATGGTGCATTGGTGCTCCGATTTCCATGGGACCCCGGCGTAACAGCTGCAGCTTGGGGACAAGTTCAAGGGGGAGGGGTGTCAGGGACCTTCCTATACAGCGTATTGGGCTGGCAATTGGGCCGTGGTTATGGGGTTGACCATCCCTCAGCAACCAGTAACATGAGAACCGAACTACAAATATGCAAGGCACGGCAAAGAGGACGGTATCCAGTTGGATCAAGGCTGAAACGACTCTGGCTTCCCCGTCTCCTTCTTCTACCTCCTGATCCCCTTCCTGTAATTCAAACTAGAACCAGTTGTATCTTGAATTCGTTGCTGTAATCGATTCCAAATCCTAGAGGTACCTAACACGTGGTAGTGTGGATTGAATATCATGTACATGTGGCGATTTTTTCCCTTGTAATTGTGCTCCATGCTGGTTAATTTATCGAGGTCGCCTAGGTCTACGCCGGGCTGGTCGACACCATCGCCAACGCGGGGAAGAGGAGCAAGTGGGCTGATTATTGTAGTTTCCTAATGCTCATACTTTGGATAAACTAAAGGCATATGTAGTTAAGTTATTCCATTTGCGGAATCTGCTGCCTAAAATTATTTGATTTTTGTTCACATATCACTATGCATAATGGTAGCTCTATTATTCTTAGTGGTCCTCAAGTTTTTGAGCATGTGTTGTATTTCTAGGTATCTTCCGAATGAACAATTAGTTAAAAGCAGACTGGTCCTTTTTTATAGTAGGAAATTCTATCTTGCTGTAGGTTATGATCTTGTGGATTCAGAATCTCAATTATTAGTGTACTGTGTGTTTCATCTAAAGAATCTCAAATATTAGTGTACCTTTTTTCTCTTAAGTATAAATACCTGACTAGAGAGGCATAGATGAATTGGACGGCGCGGTACCCGCTGGACCTTTACATCCTTGGCCCCAGCCATTCCACTTCCAAGTTTAATCTAATTGGTTCACCCTCCTACTTTGCTATGACCAGTGTGTATGCTTGGTTTCCTCTTTAGAATATGGAATTTGATGCTTGGATGATTGGTAGTGGATGCAGTCCTAACATAGAAATACTTTTTCCCCGTCACAGACTGATGTAGAAGCACATACTGACATCATTACCATTCGATTGCTCGGAGGTACGAGTTTTCCTAGAAGATGATTGCCTGGATTGTATACAATGAAACCATGGATAAATTACTGCTTCCTCATGAGTTATAAGTTTCCTCTTATACTCTATTTCATGGCTGTTGCATATTTTTGACTATGGGCATCTAAGTTACATTTTTAGGCTGGTGAGTAACTTGGTCTTTTGCTTCTTAGGAAAGAATGTGCATGCACACCAGTTAGGTACTTTTCTATCTTGTTGATGTAGAGATCAGGAAGTGGATGGTTTGGAACTTTATTAAATAGAGAATATTAGCTCCAGTGGAGAGACTTTCTGTGTCAAAGAAAGGCATAGTAATATCACAGTGATCACGAAAACACTGGATAAATGTGAAAGTTATTTGCAGCATTTTGATAAAATGTGAAATTCATGGACTGATTATCTTATGTGAGCAAAGCAGTAATTTACTGTAAACCATACTACATCTATAAACGCCTTCTCAGCTTGTATAATCTAGAAAAGCAACAGTCGGATGGAGTGGGAAATATTTAATAAATGGGTAGAACTAAAGAACAAACAAAATTTGATATTTTGTTGTTATGATGATTTCAACTGATTGACTGCAAATATGTCCTTGCCCTTGATCTGATTCGTGATCGAAACTTCAGTATGCTCATAGACTCCTGTTTAGAAGGCCAAATTTCTAACGAGGAAGGAACAGAACTGCTACGTTTAGCTTCAAGGTGCCTGCATTATGAACCACGAGAACGGCCTAATGTAAGATCTTTGGTTCTTGCACTGGTTTCTCTTCAGAAGTATACCGAGGCGAATATATATCTTATCATACATTAGTGTGCACTAAAGCATGTTCCTGTTCCTTTCGAGTGCTCGGGGAATTAGTTAAAGTTTGCACGAAAATTAAAGTAAACTAACGGCTGTGATCGCAGGTCTCTCCCATATCCATCACACATGGTGGGTTAGCACTCTAATCGCGGCCGTTAGTTTGCTTTAATTTCCATGTAAAATAACTCCCTGGAAAGCACCGGAGCACTTCCCGTTCCTTTATTTGTGTCCTTATGTTTTGTAGTCAAGATGGTTCATCTTGAAAATATTTTTGATAATACTGATATGCTTTGCAGTCTCCATCTTATGATCTGATGGATAAGCCCCGTCGTGATGCATTTACGCTTCAGTCGATCCATCTTTCTCCTCTTGCTGAAGCTTGCTCCAGAAAGGACCTTACTGCAATACATGAAATTCTTGAGTCAACTGGCTATAAAGATGACGAGGGAACAGCAAATGAGGTACTTGATCTGTATTTAAGCTGAACCTCCAGGTGTATGGTATATTTTGCTACTAGCAAAATTTGTTTGGGTGTTAAATAAATAGATAGCAACATATTAGTGTTTAGTGGTTTTTTTTTTCTGTTAAAGTGCTTCGCGTAACTTATTTCTTCTCGGGGGCAGCTCTCATTTCAGATGTGGACTAATCAAATGCAAGCTACGATAGACTCAAAGAAGAAGGGAGATTATGCATTTCGGCAAAAAGATTTTAGCATGGCTATTGAGGGCCCAGATGGATTTTAACGGGACAATAAACTTTCAGGTGTCAATTGTGCTTTTATCACATTATTGCCCAAGTGTGACACTCCGCTCAGGATCACAGATTATAGGCCAATTGCACTACAGCATAGTGTTCCTAAATTGATTGCAAAGGTTTTATCAAACCGCCTGCAGCCCAAAATCAAACTTCTGGTCGATCAAATGCAGTCAGGATTTATTCAAGGTAGGTCAATCATCGAGAACTTTTCAATGGCAGTAGAAATGATTCAATGTGCACACAAATACAAGCAGCCTATTTTTGTGCTCAAGTTAGATTTCCAGAAAGCCTTTGACACTGTGCATTGGGAAACATTGATGCACATCATGACTGTTAGAGGTTTTCCTGTTGCTTGGGTAAATTGGATTAGACATATATTGGCCACATCGCAAGCTCAAATCTTAATCAATGGAGTGACAGGTCCTAAGTTCAAAATTCAGAAAGGTGTACGTCAAGGCGACCCACTGTCACCATATCTCTTCAATCTCACAGTTGAAGTGCTACAGAAAATGTTCAGGAAAGCCTACCACAACAACTTCCTACTTCATCCCCTGAGCCAAGGTGCGCCGCTACCTCTGCTACAATATGCAGACGACACTCTCCTAATTTTGAAAGGAACTGAACAACAAGCTCTATTTGCAAAATCACTACTAGATGCTTTCTCTGAATTTAGTGGGCTCAAAATTAACTACCACAAAAGCACGCTCGTCCCGATCCATATTGACGAGCAGACATCACAGCGGATTGCAACTATTTTCCAATGCACAACCAGTCAACTGCCTTGCACATATTTGGGTCTACCTCTGTCAATGAACAAGATTAACAGGGGCATGCTTCAGCCAGTCTTGCAGCGTATTGATCGGAGACTGCCAGGATGGGTGCCACAATTGCTGTCACAAGGAGGCAGGGTCACCATGATTGATGCAGTTCTCTCAGCCGTACCGACTTTCTTTATGGCTTGCATTGCATGGGACAAGAAGGCGATCGAAGAAATAGATAAACGAAGGAGAGCTTTCTTCTGGAAAAACAGAGAAACGGTCCATGGGGGCCATTGTCTGGTTGCGTGGGATATTGTCACCATGCCGAAACAGCAAGGAGGACTGGGAATCAAAAATGTTTTTCTGCACAACAGGGCTCTGATGGCAGGTTTAACGGCAAAGCTTCTGGCTGGAAACACAAACCCATGTTTTGCGTGGCTGTCACAATGGTACCTGAACCAACAGATTCCAGATGTTTCAGACAATGCAGATACACCATTCTGGAAATCTGTCCTACCGGTCATCGCTTTGGTGCAACAGAGCACTACTTGCACGGTGCGAAATGGCTTAACCACAGCATTCTGGCACGACACATGGACTGGCCTGGGAATAATTTATCAAACACTTCCCATTCTATATACCTTTGCAATAGATCCATGCTGCACAGTGGCGTCTCAAGCTAGGCAGGGACAATGGATGATCGAGCTACATCAGCCCCTTACGCATACTGCCCAACTGCAGCTTCAGATCCTGCACAATCACTTGCTTCAGAGAGGGACACCATCAGCAACTGAAGGAGACTCGCGACATTTAATTACAACAGGCAAGCAACCAACCACAGCAACAATGTACAACCTGATAGCTGACAGGGGTACCAGATGGCATCAGTATCAGTGGGTTTGGATCAGACTTATTCCGAAAAGACACAAAATATTTCTCTGGATAGCTTACCGGGGACGTCTCAACACCAGAGATAATATGATCAAGAAGAGCTGGGTAACTGACAGTGGTTGTGATAGTTGCCCAGCGCTCGAGTCCATCTGCCACATTGCACTGCGCTGCCGAAACTCAGATTATATATGGGAAAAGTTGGGGCTGGTTGACCACGCAAGGGAATCTAACTCTATCACGGATTTCGTCAACACAGCTCAACAAAAATTCAGCAACAACACATGGCCAGCTTGTTTCGCGGCCTGCTTACTGGTCCTTTGGCATGCGAGAAACGACATGGTGTTTAACTCCAAGAGCACGTCAAACATACAGTTAACTAGAAGAGCAGCAGATGAGATTGAACTGTGGGCGTCAAGGTCATCCAAAGATCAACCAAAAATGATGTTTTGGGTGCAGCTACTATCTGCTTGAACTATTTTTTTTGCCTTTCTTTTGTGCGATTGACAAATCGTCAATTCGCTGTACAGTTACTTATGTAAAGTTCTCAAAATAATATATAAGGTAGAGGAAACTCTACCTTCTTATTGTCAAAAAAAAAGAGGGAGAGGTGATGCACAGAGGCGGCGTGAGCACTATCGTGTGCTACTCCTGTTGAGCATCGAGGACGAGGAAGAGATGGAGCGCACGGCTAGGCGAGATCTTTGACAGAGAGAGGAACAAAAGATGGGAGAGAGTGGACCTGGCAGCAGGAGAAACTGCGTGATGTGGAAGGGGCGAGCCTCGTTTTCCTCCAATCTGTATGTTGGTTTCTTGAAAAAAAATGGGGTTTGCCTATGTCTTAGTTGACTGAGAATTTTTTAATTCTCAATCACCTCAGAAAAGTGCAACTATAGTTTAAAAAAGTGCAACTAGAACGAGTTGCACTTTTCTGGCAGAAAAGTGCAATTGCACATTTCTCACAGAAAAGTACAACTCATACACATTTTTGTGGGTGACTGAGACATAACAAAATCAGACATCTGAGGATTAGCAAATCTGAAAAAATGTGTGTGTTCGTGTATGAAATTCTATGGAATCTATTTGGAAATTGTCATTCAGGAGTTGTTTGGATACGTGATTTGTGTTCTCTATAATCCAGGTTAAGGGCCTGACAAACTAAAATCTTGGTTGGCTTGTTCGGCTAATTCGTGGATATACAAAACCTTATTCTCGGTAAACGATACTTTCGGAGTTATGGAAAAACAAGTATTAGACGTTTTTGCAAAAACGTGATTTCCGTATACTCGATTGCAGCCGATTATATCCGTCCAGCTCCTTCTCCGCTCCTTTCAAAAAACAAAATTGTTGGCCCTCCTCTTGTCTTGAGAAACTGTTTGCCGGGTTTCGCAGCCGGAGCCAGCCCCGTCGCTGGAATTGATCTAAGCTAGCCTTGACCTGGCTTCGGCATGAACAAGCAGCCGGAAGTATACAAGCCATGTTTCTTTAAGTCAAACATAGTTTTCTGTGAGCCTCTAGTTTAGATGATAAAATACGACCTGGAGGCTACCGATCCTCAGTGACCAGCCGTGTGAAACAGAGAGATACGACGCCACAGTTCCTCGGGCTAGAGCAGCGGCGACAAGTAATCAGTTTTAATGTCGTTTTGGAGAGTCCAGTGCAACAACAGATGTTTGCATCGGAAACGTATTTCTGGGCTTAACAATGCAATACAGGGATATATATGCTGACAAACTAATAAAACTACAACAAAGATAACTGCACCGGAAACAGATGATATTAAGTTGCTGGCATGTTCTACCAATTGTTCCCTTTGTAAACAAAAAATGTGCGCCTTACAAAGAAGACAATAAACATACATCGTACACCATGATAATTCAATTTCTGACAGCAATCACAAAGGTGCCATAAAATACTAGAACTTGATGCAACATTAGCAAACCCCAGAAGCTATTCCAAGTCCATATAATCCGTTCCGTCATCCTCTTGTTCCACTTGGGCATGGTGCACATCTTGTCCACGTGAGCTCCCATACGAGGGTTGCGTAGGCAGCAGCTTCTTCTGAGGGGATCCTGGCAACAACATCCCTGGCCTTTTCATGTTACCCTTTGTACCTGCGCGCAGCAAAACAACCCCAGGTTAAGAATGGAAACCCCTGCCATTGTACCTCTAAGAAGCACAGGCTAATGCTAAATATAGGGCAGCTAGAACAAATCCTAGATCTAAAATTAGTGTGGGTATCAGCCAGGTGATAATGATATGCTCTAAGGTCTGCACTTCGATTTGACAAGACCTCACATTTACGGGGCCTCATTACAGCAATGGAATTGCGGTTCTGTACATAAATCTCTTTGATGGGCTTGAAAAGGCTGCGGTGTAGTGCATCTAATGTCAATAATAGGTTTCTGTTGTTTTTGTTATTTGCAATCCAAGAATATAGTGTGATGGTGAAATAAAGGTGATGTCTTTACCTGGACTTAGATACTTGGAGATGGTAGTGGGAATGTACGTGTAGACCATACTGTAGACACACCGTGGTGCGAATTCGGTCACTCCTTGCAGCACCTTCTCCTTCGTGTTCACAGCGATCACCCACGCATCCTTCTCCATCTCGTCGATCTTGGCCATGAAGTACACGATGTCAGCGTGATCGCCCAAGCTGATTGTGGGGTGACCAACGTGGAGCCTCTCCAAGGTTGTTGCGGCTTCATCAATGTCCTTTGGCAACGTAGGCAGCAATGCTGCCATGTCCGCCGGCACGGTGATATCGGAAGAACTGAGCTGAGAGTCCTTGCGCCAGCCGGAACTGCCAGCTGCTGCCGTCGTGCTCCACCTGACAATTGTCCAGCCAGCTGAAAAGTAGGTGCCATGAAGCCGCGTGGGGCGTGGGCCTGGCCTGACGTGGATCTGCACCTCGACAAACTCGATGCGACCGTGGACTGCAGCGACGGTCCGGTAACGCTGTGTAGTGCCACGAAGAATATTTCTCTTCTTAACTGGCCCGGTGTCCGGCAGCGGGATGTAGCGAACCAGCCGGGTGGTGGGGCTGTCGTCCTTGCCTCCAAAGACATCGCAGAGGGCGATACCCTGCTCGAGGTCGACCCATCCCATGGTGCCAACATCTCCTCCGATGTTTATCACGACAGAGCAATGGTGAGATGCAAGTTGGTCCTCATACTGCTGGTCCGCTAACACAGCGGTCTTGCGGTCCCAAGTCTTGGTCCGAGAGTCGTACGTGTAGAGATTGTACCGACTCATCCCGGGTTTGCGATCATCAGTACGAAGCGCGGCGATCTTGTATGCGTCCAAGTCATCGCGGCTTTGGTGGCGGCGGAGGGTGCGGGTGCCACCGGGGTGGTTGGCGCGGTAGCGCAGGAGGCCAACCTGCTGCTCATGGAAGTAGTATGATGACCCCTGGTGAAGGAATATGTGTGGCTCGGGATGGCCGACCTTCTCGAGTATCGGCGGCACCCCGTCGGCAGCGACGGGCCCCCGGTAGACGTAGTGGTCGTGCTTGGAGCGGTCAGGGCCGTGCTTCACGAGAAAGAGGGCGAGGTTGCCCTCCGTGGCGACCAGCTGAGGCTCCGAACTGAGCTCGGTGGGTTGGTTGTTGGTGCAGGATACGCAGAAATAGGAAACGCGCGGCGGCTGGGCGAGGAAGAAGCTGACCTGCATCTCAATGCCGTCCCTGGTTTGGGTAAACGCGGTGGTATGGTTTCGCTCATCGACGATGTAGGCGGATCTGTCGACGAGGGCTTCTTCCACGGTGCAAACATCGCCGCCGAGATTGAGAGCCGGCAAGCCGCAGGGAGCCTTCCAGATAGGGCTTCTTGCGATACATGGATCTGCTTCCGGTCGATCTAGGTAAAGTATGGAGTAATATTTATAAGGCGAGCTGGATCGTAGTGGAGTTGGACTCGGAGAAGAATCGGAGGGCGGAGTTCTAGTCGGATTGAATCAAGGGAGTGTGCGATGTGGGGGGACTGGGACGACGAAGGAGAATGGGAACGATTGTGTAGAGCTGCTGGCGGCGGCAGAAACACCCAGTGACCCAGCTCCGGAGCTCCCCAATGTTTCTTTCTCCTCTTCGCGCTGGCCGTTGGATAAGCTTGCCGCGGACGGTCCACCCTCGTCTATATCTGCGCATCTTCCTTTCCCGACCCGACAACCCTAGCCAGGCGTGCAGGGCCGGCCCACGAGCCGACTTTAAGAAAAAACCACGCCCCGGCACCATTTCCTGCCTGGTACGAGGCCGATTTGGCCTGTTTTGTTTTTCTCAAAATATTCTGGAAAGTGCGAAAGACTATAACCATTCTTACGTAAGGAGATTAAACAGCTCACCACGGAAACCCTTTCGCCTCTCCCTCCCTCTCGCAGGCGGCGGCGACCAAACTCCCTTCAGATCTCGCGAGGGCGTTGGTTCCCTCTCCCTACGCTTGCCGCTCTGAAGGCAGGAGGGAGGGGGACCTCGTTGCTCCTTCTAGTAGTTAGGGTTAGGGTCTGTCTGCTATGGTGCACCGTTGGGGTGGTGAGAGCGGTGTCCGGGCAAATAAATCTGTCTCAACTTTACTCCCACGCCGACGGCGACCTTCACGACGGCGCCTCGGAGTTGTTGGCAACGTGTGCTGCTCGGTCCTTCAGATCGACAGCTTATTTTTCTTGCTGTTCTTCAGATCTGGTGAGATCTGTTTCTCGATGTGTCGCTGGCGTTCGTGGTTATTCGCGACGACGCTGACGGCCGGGGCGAGGTGCTTCTTCTGAAGCGAGGATATTGGTATGGAGGTGGTGGATATGTCGTTCTTCTCTGATTCGTCAATGGGAGGCGATAGATCTTGGTCCAAGACAGCATGGGGACGTCCCCCATCATAATATAACTGATAACTGATGACTCTTAGCACGCTGACAAACATCATAGACCAAGGAATTGTCTGAAGTGGACAATCAAGGATTGTTTCTATTAACAATAGTTTGCACTACATTATTTGTAGGATGACCAAGACACTGGTGCAACTGAGAGGACGTGACACTGGAAAAAGCATGATGAGACGAGGTGACGATGCTCGACTAAACGAAATGGAGCAGAGTCCACCATGGATCGTACCGTGAAGAAGAATCTCCTCGTGGCCTTGTTCTTAACAGAGAAAAAAGACGCTGAAACTCAACAAACATATCATTATCACAAAGATGGCGATAATCAGAGAGGAGATGCTTGCTAATGTGCAGGACTTGGAGGATATATTTTAATTGAAGATAGGAACCGGTTAGATCCGAATGACCAATATGTAAAATAGGACGAACATGCATCATTGGCCACTTGAACTTGATCCTTCCCACCACAACGCTTGTAAACATGAAGACGTTCGAGATCACTCGTTAGGTGATTTGCTGCACCGGTATCCATATACCTTTGATTGTTGTCATTAGAGCTCGTCGATGCAGAGTTGCCAGAGCGGTTGTTTGTCGACGTGGAAGACGTGGTTGAAGAGGTTCTGACAGTCGAGAAGGGCCTCATGCCCCCAATAATTGCATATTCGACAGCGTGGTCATTGTCGGCCGTTGTGACCATTGACACTGTTGTAGTTGCGGCCATTCCGCCTTGTACCTCCTAGAAGTTTCCACCATTGGGATGACCATATCCACTGCCTTGGTAACCAGGTTTGGAGTCATGCTGGTGCGACCGACCATGATTGCCAAAGGGACCGGGTCACGATGTAGCGTTCGCCGAAGAAGTTCAGTATTCGTCCAGACCTTGGAGAGCCTCATAGGAGAACATGGGAATGAAATTCGGCAAGAGTTACCGAGATGTTCCCAATAGTAAGAGACATGGCTAGCAGGCGGGCCGAGACCAGTCAACATGTAGTCGACAATCTCGTCATCGGATAGGAGAGATCTGGCGGCGAACATTGTGTCAGAGAGGGTCTTGACCTTGGTCATGTAGTCAGCCACTGACATATTGAGATTCCTTAGCGACTGAATTTGCCGCTGGATGTGCCGAACATTAGCACGGTTCTGCACCAAACATGGAGTGGATCCACGTCCACACTTCGGCTGCCGTCTTGTAGCCAATCATCTGGCACGTGATGTCCTCAGCCATGGAGGAGAGCAGAAGGTTGATGGCCTTCTGGTCTTGCATCCACCACGCCTGGTACGCAGGGTTGGTGATGATCCACGCCTGGTACTTTGTCGTGCACATGGACGCCTTTGGAGGAGATAGAAATGTCTATGTTTAACTTACACATGTGAATCATGTGTAACAGTGTAAGCTAAGGTTAAATTATTAGATGCTATATCTTCGTACAATCACATTTTTATGGTGCATTTTAATCACGGTTCCACACTAGCGTCAATTGGCAATAATTAGCATGATATAACAAAAGATACTACAAGAATTTCCACAGCAACACGCTGGATATCACTCTAGTTGTTTAGATGAAAGAACATGCTATAAGAAGTGCATAATGAAATCATTAATGATATTGATGCATGACATGGAGACCATGCACCAGATTGCATTGTTAGTTTTTTGAGCTTGTTCAAAATTAATTTCTAGTAATTTCAAGAGAGAGGAAATATAATTCAGGCTCACTAAGCATCTCAAACTATAATTATAAATGATACTAAATTAGTATAGATTTTTGGACATATTTTAAAATTTCCTATCACATTATGATTCTAATTAAGTGTTGGTTGCAAGTCTTGTTCCCACTGAATATTGTATCTCAGATCATTTCCTTCTTCCCTCGCATCCTCCCTCGAACCTACACTTCTCGGCTAGGCCATCGCCCTTCCCACTAACGCGATCCATGGAGTATATGACACTAGGGTTTCCCTCCTCTCCAACCGTAGATGGCACCCCCACCACAATGACAACAAATTCATTGCTAGGACTCGCCACCCACGGAGTAGAGTCACGGCACACAACAAGCATGCCTCATTTCCCCGCGCCCACACCACATGCAAGTCCACGCCGAAACGACCCTTCAATATGAGGCACACATGACGAGATCGGAAAGAGCCATGTGGCTTCGACAGGGACCTTGCCGCCTCTGACAAGGTCGAGAACTGAGAACAAGTGCAGCCCGAAGCAAATGATGAGCGGCAGGGGAAAATTTACCTAGTAGGCTTTGATAGGCTCGATCCTACCCTTCATTTTTACCAAGCAATCTTAAAAATGTATGCCTCAACCATGGTCGATGATAAAGGTTTAGTTTTATCTATTAGGAAGGAAAGAACGGTAAACATGAAGTTAAACTGAATCCCCTCAACAAGCTGGGCCTTACGGGGTAGCTAAATGTTTAGCTACGGTTGTGTTTGTTAACTGGTTCAACACAAGCAGCTAGACATGGATCGCAAGATGGATGAGCTATCCATTAGAGAACTTAGCTAATTGGTTCCTTCATTTCTCTTATCTTACATGCTGTATGAACTCTAATGGTCCGAAAACATGTTCTTAGTTTTTAGAGAAAGTCGTGCATTTGTATGCCGGATTCGCAATTAATGAGGGGTGAGATTGAAGGAAGCTGTCCCCCAGATTAGTGGCCTCATCGATGAAACCTTTGAATGTTCGAGGCTGCTGCCTAGCTCTATCGCTCCGAGCACCAAAATATTTTTCTTTCCCAACATCTCCTATTCACAGTGAAGGTTTACTATCCTTTCTTAAATCTTTCTCCTCCCATGTTGCTGTATTGGTGGTTGTGCGTTATTTTTTCCCTTCTACACCTTGCTCTCTCCTTCTCCTCTTGAACAACATATTTGTGTGTTGCCAGGCATACTAATAAGTAACAAGGGGCTAGGGAGACTCGCGATGACTTTTGATACTTGGGGAAATATATAGTTGTGCTAGCTCTGGTGCGCATATTATTGCTTGGTAGGTAACACTATACTACATATGTCAGTGGTCCATTTTGAAAACGCTTCTGATGGATGCAACCAAAGTGCGAGAAACCGTGTACCATTTAAGTCATCCTCCTAGATAATGATCTTGTTTTCTAAAACACATTATGAGTCTCCAGCGAAGAAAGAAACAAAACGACCTTGATTGCAATAGTTTTTTATTATGATTACAATATAATTTTCCTATACTATTTAGATACTAGGTAATTTTGGATATTAATGGAAAAGCACACATCTATTTCTATAGTCGAGGACAATCAAGGCAGAGTTAATTGGCTCTAGCCTCTAGGCTTCTGGGATACTTGAACTTGCTGGTTTCGGAGTCGATGATGTTGTCGTAGCAAGGGACATGTAGCGGGTGTTCTAGCTAGTGCCCAGTGGCGCACATGGAGTTGCACTGTCGTAGGAGTGGCGGAGCGTGAACAAAACACAAGAGGGGGCTAATTTCATAGAAAATAGAAAATATACATGAAAAAGGAGGCCAAGTCATAGCACAAAAATAATTGATAATTAGATGGAACAACGTATATAACTGGTTCTCAAGACGCAAAGACATCTACATAATTAGGAATTTTTTGGCACAAATTAACTAACCAGGCAGAATAATGGGCATCTACGTCCCAATCCTGGAAGAAATAATTGGAAAATGGACAGACCTAACCTAGGCAGGGCGCTAAGCCTACATGATTGAGGAGATGGGTTGCAGCGATGCAAGCAGCTAGGCAGGGGCAGTGCAGCAGCATCAGCACGGCGTGGGATCGCTGGTCGCGATGCAGAGAAGGCGAGAAGAAGGGGATTGAGGAGGAGCGCAGCTAGCTATCAGCACGCGATCAGGTCGTCACGGAGGCGGAGGCGGACGCGTACTGTAGACTGGGAGAGGAGGAGGACGTCCGCCAGATCAGCTTCGCTTCTGTGCGGAGAAAGAAGAAAAAATGGGCTGGTATTTTTTGATGGGCCGTGGTGAGTAGCGCTGCGTGTTCGGTTAATATGGTTAATTTGGTTCGGTTAATACGGTTATACGGTAAATACAGTTTCGATACTTCGGTTAATACGGTTTTATACGAATATACGGTTCGGTTTCGGTAATAACCATTTAATTTCGGTTCGGTTTCGGTAATAACCAAACTAACCAAAGTTGACGCGAATTTTTGAATAACACTCAACTTTTACGGTCATATATTTCAGTTTTATATATTTTATGACAGACTGGAAGTGTTGCACGACTGAGAAACAAAAAAAAACAATGAAATTTCGGCCAAAATAAAAAGTAATACTATATGGGGATTTGAACTCACAACCTGTGAGTAGAATACACCTAACTCAACGCTCAAACCAGTTGGGCTGAATACATTCCGTGTCCTATATGCATCACATATCCTATATAATAGGTAAATGCGAAATTGGGCTGGGCCTCAAGCTCGGAATTTTCTTGTTGTCTGACTATTCGGTTTATTTCGGTTAAACCGAAGTAATTTGGTTTTAAACCGAATTAACCGGGAGCAATTCGGTTAGGTATTTTACTAACCGTAACCTAACCACTAACCATAAAAATTGGACCTTCGGTTGCGGTTAGGTTTTTTTTCGGTTCGGTTTTCGGTTTCGGTTCGGTTATGTGCAGCCCTAGTGGTGAGTATACCTAGTAAATGAAAAATTACACTTTGGAAGGGGGGGTCGTGGCCCACTTTCGCCATTACTACGCTCCGCCAATGGTAGGAGATGTTGCACTTGCACATATTGATTTTCCGGATCTTGTTGCTTTGTATCTATTATTTAGATGAACTTCACGTAGACACACAATCTTTCTTGCCTCTAGCATAGGCATACCCGCATGTGTGTAGGCTGTATGGTTAAAAGTACAAACCATAAAAAGAAATCAATAAATGGAATATATAAATATGAAGATGATATTAATTCTGGAACAACATAATATTTAGAACAAGTCTAGACATTACGGATGCATACAGTCAGAGAAACAAAGGAAGAAGAAAAAATAACACAAAGACTCCGCCTAAACAAACAGAGACTCACAGCAGCAAGAGCACCACCAATGGTGGCGTCACCTAATGACCCACAATTCCCAATAATACAATATGCAGATGATACTATTCTAGTTTTGCCGAATGAGGTGAATCAAGTAATTGCGATAAAGGATTTTCTACAAACGTTCTCTCTGTCCACTGGTCTGAAAATCAATTATCATAAATCAAGCATGATCCCAATTAATGTAACAGACCAGCAAGTGAAGTTGCTAGCTTCTAGTTTTGGGTGTGAAGTGGAAGTAGCACCATTTACCTATCCAGGGTTGCCAATGGACACCGCAAGACCAAAGATTCAAGACCACATGCCCATTGTGACAAGATTGGAGAGGAGGCTTTGTTCAACATCATGTTTTCTGTCACAGGGGATTAGGCTTCAATTGATCTCTCCTCTGCTCTGTCATCAATGCCAATTTATTTCTTATGCTTTTTACAACCTGCTGGTATTGTTAATCTACCCTTTTTTTCATATTTTATAGATATTTTTACCTATTTTGGGTCGTATGGTGAGCTGTGCCTAAATCCGGCCCGTCAGGCCTTATTCGTGCTGATGGGCCGTGCCGAAGTTGAAGTCGCGGCACTTCGGCCGGCCCAGCACGATACAAATGATAATCGTGCCTAACGGGCCATGCCGGGCCATGCCAGCCCGTTGGCTAGCTTTACCGGTGGTTCGCTACATCCTGCTGCCGAAGTGGGAGCTGGATAAACATATTAGCAATATGTAGCGAACCATAGCAAGATGTAGCGAACCACCGATCGGTGGGGTTGTATTTCGCTGTTTCAGATAGGGTAAGTGGTTGACCTATCCTGAAATTTTCAAACCCTCAGTTCTATTCTGACAGACTGTCAGAGTGCCTATTTTTCATCTGACGTTTTAATGGAAGGTTGGATTTGGTTGAAAAAATGGTTAAGCTACTTTTTGGCTGATAGTTTTTTTCTCTTTTGGGACAAGGTTGATAGTTTGTCAAAAGGCTATTTAGGACAAAAGATACGGTTCTCAGTTTTCACTGAATTCTGTGAGTTCAGGACAGAGCTGGCCAGATGGGCCCATGCTTGCGGGGCGGCCCATTAGCACGCGTGCTTCATCCGTCAGGTGCCCGACCCTTCGCCCGTCAGGTGCCCGACCCGACACATGACTAAATGGATCATGGCTGGTCCGCGGCGCATCTGGAGCCGTGCTTGCGCCAAGAGGCTAGGCCCGCAGGCTGTCCGTTTAACATTTTATTAATTTTTTATATTTTCTTCTGAAAAATTGGCTCAACTGGCCAAAAAAATTAGCCTAGAAACAGCGCAAATAACAGCCCAGAAACGTTACAGGTCAGGCCGTTTACCGGAAACGACTCTGAATCGCCGGAGCGATTCGGAGCACCGTTTTGCTTAAGAATTTCCGGTCATGGGTGAAACAACAAACTATGCCTTGATGTCGCCTAGAGGGGGGGGGGGGGGGGGTGAATAGGCGATTAAAACTTTTCCGGTTTAAGACTTGATAATTGCGGAATAAAACTATGTGTTTAAATTAACAAGCCAACAACCTAATATACTAGGCTCACCTATATGCACCAACAACTTATGCTAAGCAAGGCAAATAACAAGGTGATAGCAAGATATAAAACTTCAAGCACGAAGGCTATCACAATGTAAATTACATAAGTAAATAGCTCAGGTATAGAAATAACCGAGTAACGCGGAGATAAGGATGTATTCCCGAGTTCCTCCTTGTTAAGGGAGTACGTCTCATTGGAGGGGTGTGAGCTCGCCACAAGAGGCCTACTCAAGATGCCATAAAGGCCTCACCCTATTCTCCGATGAACCGCACCCAAGGGTTTGGTTCGCCTTTCACTATCGGAATCCTTCCAGGCGGAATCCGGAGCCTTTACACCATTCTTGGGGCACACACCCACAACTCAATTGGGGGCTCCCAAAACTTGCCCGAAGCTTCACAACTCGAAGACTTCACGGCACCACCAACCGTCTAGGGTACACAATGCACCCAAGAGGCACAAGCTTTTGGGAGCACAATGCACCCAAGAGTAACAAGCTTCTCAACTTCAATCCCATGAATCTTCGTGAGCACAACCCGATGCAACTAATGCAAAAGGTAAGAACACACTAAGTGGTCAAATTCTTCTCTCCTAAATCCAACCAAAGCAACTAATGCTATGGAGGGATTTAAGAGGAAAAACAAAAAGGATGAACACAAAGCAACCCCAAAATCTAGATCCAACGAGTTCCCCTCACTTAGAGAAGATTTTATTTGGTGGAAGAACGGATCTAGATCTCCTGTCTCTTTTCCTCTAATTTGATGCAAGAATCATGAAGGGAAGAGGAGGAATTGAGCTCTCAAAAAGTTTAGCAATGGAGGAGAGAGAGCAAGAAAAAGTCTTGTGAAAAATTGGGGAAGAAGCCCTTTTTATAGGTGGCCACAAAATGTGGCCGTTGGAGAAGAAAACGTGTGCAGCAGGCAGCCCGACCTGGGGGCCGGCCTAGGCTGGCCAGGGGGCTGGCCACCCAGTAGAGCCGGCCTGGGCTGGCCAGGGGTCTGGCCACCCAGCAGAGCCGGCCGGCCTTAGAGCCAGCCTAGGCTGGCCTGGAGGCCGGGCACCCAACTGCGATACGAAAACTTCAATATCTTTTTCATCCGGACTCCAATTTCGATGATCTTGGGCTCGTTGGAATCGCAACGAAGATCCGTTCAAGATTATGCAGAGAAACATCATAGTCCATCATGTGAGGATAAAACCAAATGTAGAAAGGTAAACCTTCTCATTTGCAAACCAGAAATGCAATATCTTTTGCAAATGAAGTCCGAAAGAAGTAAAACCAATTTTGATGGAAAGAGGACGACAAATGCAATCCTTGGAAATGATTAAAACAAGTAAAGGAGATTTTGCAAATAAATGGAAGAGAGAAACCTTCCGCATGGATGAACCGGCAAAATCTCCAATACCGAAACCGCAATAGAAGACGCATATAAAAACCGTTTTCGGTGACCTTGGCCTTGTCATGACAAGCACCAAGACCACACCACGATAAGAGCCAAATAAGAACCAATAAATATGATTGCATGGATGCAAAGGTTTGTGCTCTCTACGACGATACGAACAAGATACTCGGTCGAGAGCCCCTCTTGATAGTACGGTTATCTATCCTATAACCCGGTCTCTCCATTAACAACATGAGACCGGTAAAATCGAAACCCTATCAAGATCATACCTTTGCCTTGCGCATAATCCACTTGAGGTCGATGAAGACGATCTTCATCTCCTCAAGACGCACCACCTTTCTTGACCGCGCTTTGCTTTGTGAAGATTCACAAGTTGCTCCCCCATACACCAAATATGGGATAGGCACCTCTTTGGAATATCTTCACTTGGACTTGAGTGTTGATCAACACGCACTTAGCCTTGATCAACACAGAATTTTCTTCCCTTGGCCTTGACTCCAACAAATGGAGTCAAGCAACGCAAATGGACACTCCTACAAATATAGCTCAATACAAACATTAGTCCATAGAGATTGTCATTAATTACCAAAACCACACATGGGGGCAACCATGCACTTTCAATCTCCCCCATTTTGGTAATTGATGACAATCCCTTTGCAAGACAAACAAGCAAGGATGCAAGCGCATTAAAAGCAAATGCAACAAAAGCATAAAACCCAAATTCCCTTAAACCCTCTAAACTTCTCCCCCATTGGCATCGATTGCCGAAATGGGAAGAAAATTTTAGAAAGCCAATATAATATGAGTTCCTCCATAAAGTGTGCATTTCTCAAGATATGAGTGAAATCAAATGCACATATCCATTGATGAATAAATAGAGGAAATCAAACTATATTGAGGATCCAAAGATTGCAAAAAGATGAAATCATTCTAAACATCTCCACAAAGGAGAAAAGCAATCGAGAAGATCCAAAGTGAGAGTTCTAAATAAAAATAGAGAAGCTCCCCAATGTTCATGCACTATTGAGGAGTGCAGAAATATGGAATCCTCGCTCCCCCAAAATCATCTAGAACACGCAACAAGTGCAAGTGTGCATAAAGCAAAACCAAATCATAGCACTTGCACCAAAGATATGATTGAGCCATAAGGAGATACCAATTTTCAAAGATTCAACATAAGATAGGCCCAACCGAGATAAAAAGAAGATCTTTAAAAGAGTATGTTCACAAGCTTAGGGATACCAATTGGAAAATAAAACCAATTGAAAATGCCAAAAGCTAGTGAGAGCATTTAGCCAATAAAATTCAACATGCTCACCATGGTAAGCATGACGTAAAGATCCTCAACAAAAAACATGAGTGTGCAAAGATGCAAATAAAATTAAGATACACACTCATGAAGCAAATTTGGAGCCACCAAAGAATTATAGATAAGAATCAAGGTAGCTCAAAAGAGATATGATACCAACTAAAAGGTGACCTCTCTCATATGTATAGGTTTCTAAGTAGACAAATCATTGATGATATACATCCACAAAGAAACTTGCACATATGAAATGGTCGAGGAAGGGGAGACCACGGTATCCAAAAGGGAAGTCATGAATATACAAAAGAGATTATTGCTTAAAAGCATAGCATATAGCTTAAATTGATCTCATTGTATATAAATGAACTTCAAAAATTTCAAAGACATCACACATATCACAAAGGGAACAAGAGATAGTGAAGATGCTTTGAGATAGGCAACAAGTATCACAAACAAATAATACCAATTGAAGAAAAAGTTTTTGCAATTTCATCACAAATATCAAAAAGATATACCAAGTGAAGAAAATAAGCCAAAACCACAACAATTGCACAAAAATGATTTCATGCCGAGAGGCAACCTACACAAGGTTGAATACTAGAAAGTTATGCATGGGATAGATACTTGTTACCGATATGACATTGGTGATGAAGAAGATGCGATTTTGACAATCATCATAGCTTGACTCTTATAATATCATGGTGAGGACACCTTCCTTATGGATGAGGCAAGCATCCAATGCATATCCATTGTACCTAAAACGAAATTAGAGTACAAAATGGTTCCCAAACTCATTGGCTCCCATAGTAGTTAGATACACTACAATATATAGGAAACACTCCCGGAAATCCACTTTGGCTCCCGGGCTCATCTGCACCCGGGTGCCTTTTCGATTTTTTTGAATTTTGAAAACGCTTCAAAAAAATCTGAAAAAAATTGTGCGGAAACATATTCATGTATTCAATACTCGTGTAAATTTTCGACAGAAAATATCAATTTTTGTGCCCTGTGCAAAGAAGACAAATATCTGACAGACAAAATAGGTGAACAGTCCACTATTCAAAAAGACAGATTTGTCTTTTTTACACAGGGCGCAAAAATTGATATTTTCTGTCGAAATTTTACACGAGTGTTGAATACTTCAATATGTTCATGTCCAATTTTTTTCAGATTTTTTCGAAGCATTTTCGTATTTTAAAAAAATCGGAAACAAAACCGGGCTCATCTGAGCCCGGGAGCCAAAACGCCGCCCTCAAACACTCCACATAAATATGTGCATATAGATATGAAATTGAATTTCATGCACATCTTAGCCGATTTAGGATTCGGTGGAGTATCCCCTATATATTGGAACTAGAAAAGCAAACATGCCATATAATATGTATATATATTAGAGAATATACATGCAAAGTCTTTCAAGAACCAAACGAGACACAATTTGGACGAAAACACCAAGTAAACCAAGAAGGAGCACACCAAAGTGTGACACAAAAAGGTTGTCCAAATTATATCAAAATCCAAATCAACACATGATTGAGGAAAAATCAAATCAACATATGATTGATTCCAAAACACATCAACACATGAAGTGTGATATCAATAGGAATCGAATCAAAACAACACATGATCGATAAGACACCAATTGAAAATAAGATACCAACTAGGAGAAAAGATACCAAGAAGAGGATAATACTTGTCCGGAATCAAGTAAAGTAAAATAAAGCAATAAGGTATCAAAACTCCCACAATAAATATCAATTGAAACAAATATCTATGGAGGAGATATTAAATTCCAATTAATACCAATTGAAGGTACCTAGGCAAGGCCAATGAGCATATAAGATAGAAATTAAATGCCAATTGAAAGGATCAAATATTGATAGATGGGATAGTGTTCTAAATAAAAAGGAATGCTCCCCCAAGATTAATGCATTATCTTAGATATTTGCATTTGAATACAAAATGCACGCACAAGGGATCATTACTCTCCATATTTTATTTACAACACTAAACACTACCAATTGAAAGATTAGGATCCATGCAAAAGGCAAGGAAGACAAAGGGAGTCAAACAAACACACTTGGCAATAAATAAGACAAATCAACGCAAGAGCCAATGTGAAGATGGTCTACAAAATCCACCACAATTACTAGTATCACTTGTCATGGACAAAGAGTATATAGAGATATTTCTCGGTGGTATATAGGAATGATGTTTGATGGTGGATATTGATAAGTTGGGTAGTGCCCCAAGCGAAGGCGGAATTGTAGCTAGTAGCAGTTTTCCCTCGTTTAACGAACCGAGGTTTATCGAACCAGTAGGACTTTGAAATCAACAACGAGGTGAATGTTGAAGATCTCTAGCGCTTAACCTTCAACAGACGTGGACCTGCACACACTCAACCAAAATACTTTGCCCCCAACGGCGGAGAGGTTGTCAATCTCTCCAGTCTCGCGGAACACAAAGCGGTTAATTGTATGATGAAATAGATAAAATATGAAAAGTGACCAGAGGAGTAATGATAATTAAAAGCAAGTAAATGAGGTTGAAAACAATGTAAAAAGATGGACCGGGGGCCATGGGTTCACTAGTGGAGTCTCTCAAGTAAATAAAATATGCATGTGATGGGTGAACGAATTACAGCTAGGCAATTGACAAGATCATGACACAAACCCAATTTAGCTATGAGAAAAAGGACATGATAATATTTATGGAGGCATCACGACAAGGAACAAAGACCGTTGAGTCCAACTGCGTCTTTGTCTAAATAGTCCACCGTGGGATCGCTATCCAGCCTGTCACCCAACAGTATTAAGTTGCAAGCAACAGACAATTGCATTAAGTAAAGTGCATGAAGTAAGCAATACTAATATCAAAATAGACATTAACACCGCTGTTTTACCCTTAGTAGCAACAGCACACCCTCACCCTTAGACGTTTCTGTCACTCGTGCCCAGGAACAAAAGGGGGCATGAACCCACTATCTAACATAAATACCCTCTCTTGGAGATACACACAATCACTTGCCCAAAGTAACTACGCACATCGGAGAGCATGCAAGAACATAAATTACTCATATAAGAAGCATGCACAATCTAAACATAACTTCATAATCCATCGGATCCCAGCAAACACATCACATAGAATTACAATAATCGATCTTGATCATGTTAGGCAGCTCACAAGATCATAAGCATGAAGCACAAGAGAGAGAGACTACCAACTAGATACTGCCATGGACCCGTAGTCCAAGGTGAGACTACTCACAACTCATCCCGGAGGAAGGCATGTCGATGAAGAGCCCTCCGGGATCGATCCCCCCTCCGGCAGAGTGTCGGGATCAGCTTCTGATTGGACCCCGAACTAGGGTTCTTGGTGACGGCGCATCGGGGTCGAGTTTCTGGAAAATAATCGTTGCCCTGATGTTTTTAGGTTATTTCTGATTTTATGGGCGTTGGAGGGGGCCGAGGAGGTGCCCATAGGGCAGGGGCGGGCCCCACCCGCGGGTCACCCCTGTGCCGCGGCTGGCACCCGCATGTGCCCTGTGGGTTGCCTCCGAGGCTGCCCTTTGGACTCCGTCTTCGTCTTGGCGTAAAAATAATCCATGTAAATTTTCGTCCAATTCCGAGAATATTTCCAGAACTAAATTTCTGAAACAAAAAAGACATCAAAAACTGGAACTGGCACTGGGCATCTTGTCAATAGGTTAGTCCGACAAAATGCATAAAAATGATATAAATGACAGTAAAAACATGTGACAATATCACAAAACTAGCATGGATCACTCAAAAATTATAGATACGTTTGAGACATATCAGCATCCCCAAGCTTAACTCCTACTCGTCCTCGAGTAGGTAAGTGATAACAAATAATTTTTGATGAGACATGCTACCAACACAATCTTGATCAAGATAGTAATGCAAAGCACATGAAGTGAATAAGGTGATCCAAAAAAATTGTCTATAGTTGACATTAAGCAAACAATGATTAACAAACGCTAGCTAACAAATGCTAGAAAATTTTCATGAATAAGTGCGTTGGAGACATGGAACCATACATAAGGTTTAGAAAGAAGAATTGCAAATTATGTCTCCAATGTAAATTATCAATCATTCTTCAAAGCATCTAATTAGTCATTCATGAAAATAGCCAAGCTCAAGTCAGGTGTCCTAATCCATCTACTCCATAAATCAACTGTTTCGAAGTCTACTCAACTAGTGCAAGTAAGAAGTGGCTTTGGCACCATGATGTTATGGCTAAGAGAACAATAATAGAGGTTTGGAAGGTCAAAAAGAAAGGCTCAAACAGTGCAGAAGGTAACCACAAGACAGAAGGAAGCCCCGTAGTTGACACTGTATGAGGAGTAGTGATTGCCATGCAACAGATGCACATAGAGCTATAAGTGTGTGAAAACTCTCCAATGGAACTAGTGGGACTGTATCCAACTTGCTTGCTCATGAAGACCTAGAGCTCACTTGAGGAGGCTCATCCTTGGAATATACAAGCCAAGTTCTATAACGTAAATTCCCCACATAGTTATACAAATGAAAACATGAAAACTCTATAATGAAGTGTAGGTGCTAACCAGCACAAGTGTGGAATAAAGGATAGTAGTGCTGCCCCCTCTCTCTTTTATATTTCTCTTTTTTTATTGTGGCCTCCGTGGCTCTTTTAAATTTTCTCTCATTGGTCTCTTTTGGACTCTTTTATGTGGCCACTTTGGACTCTTTTCAATATGATCACAGGTAGGGGCAACACTCTATTTTTACAAGATGATCATCACACTTTTGGTACTCATAACTTATAAGACTAATACATGATGTATAAAAGAAGATATGCATGATCGAGCGTAGTGCGGAAAAAATGTAAAACATGTGGCAAGCCACGCTGCACACTAACTCAAATGATCAAGCAAACTATATGGCAATGAAGAGCGACATCAAGTCATAATGTCATGATGGATGTTGCATGGCAATGTATCTCGGAACGGCTATGGAAATGCCATGGTAGGTAGGTATGGTGGCTGTTTTGAGGAAGATAGTTGGCTTATGTGTAGGAGAACATGATGAAGTTCATCCACGGAGTTGGATGTACTCGCGAAGTATGCACCAATCTCAATGTGAGAGAGGGCATTGCGCAGCACCGAAGAGGCTAGCAAAATATGGAAGTGGAAGTGCCAAAAACCAAAGTTCACAATGCATTTCGTATATTGCAAACAACTAGCAGTTTCAATATTCCACAAATGGTTAGAGACACCCCGAGAGGGATCATGGCGGCGACACAAGTGCCCCGTTGGCTTCCCCGACCGTTGCAGTAACTACCCACTAGGGACTTATTTTCAACTTAGCAGAATTCATGACACATTAGCATTGTTGACTTAGCTTGTTTAGTTCAGAAAAGTACAGCTCCATGCTTTAATAACACCTCTCCACTAATCAGCTCTAACACCATTAACCAACACATTTTAACTATTAGTTATTTTAGTGACTCAAAACAATTGAAGAGTATCAAATTATCCACATAGTGATCTACAAGACTATGCAGGTTTTTTCTATTTCATACTACCGCCACATGCATAGCATTTTTCCGATCTAACACATTAACCAAGTAACCAAAACAACTCTCCAACAAATATAAGTGAAGAACAAGAGATTTTAACTTAACAACTAGCAGCTCTAAACAAGATAAAAGCTAAAAGCGAGAGCTTACTAGAAAACAGACATTAGCTAAGAATACTCAAAAAGATATAAGCGAAGCGAAGGAGTATTCAAACGCAAAAGCGGAGTGTGTCTCTCTCCCACACAAATAAAGCTAGGATCAAACAAAGATATGACCAGCTAACAAACAAATAAAACTGAAAGTAAAAAGACGCTCCAAGCATAGCACATAATATGTAAAGTGATAAAAACGAAGTTCAACGAAGACGACCTTATGATAGTCGATGAAGATGAGGGGATGCCTTGGGCATCCCCAAGCTTTGACTCTTGATAGTTCTTGATGTTCAGAGGGGGTGCCATGGGGGCATCCCCAAGCTTGAGCTTTGATCCATCCTCGATTTCTTCATATTCCTCTCCTTTGGAACTTAAAAACTCCCTTCACACAAAACTTCTCATAATTTGATTAGAGGGTTAGTGCTCATAAATTAAAACGCACATGTGTTCAACTCATGAAAAATTGCAAACCAACTTTATTAGACATTAGATACAGTTTACTAAGCCTCAATGTGGCACTCCACCCCTAGAGTATCACATATGACGATGGTAAAGAGACAAATGCAAAATAAAAATAGAATCTGTCAAAATCTGAACAGACTGTAAGATCGAATTTTTCGAGGCACTTCTGCAGCTCAAATAAAAAACTTTAAACTAACAAAAGATAGATAAAATCATCAGTCTTGGTTTCAAAAAGTATCAGAAACATATAAAATTCTGGTAATTTTAGGATTTTCATGCAACAGGCGCACATAATCTGTTTTTGGACAGCAACACAATACCTCGCACTTTCAATGTATTAGAGGCTAAACTTGGCACAAAAAACTAAAAGAAAAAGATACAATGAAGTTGCTACAGAGGTAATAACTTCATGACTCAAGAAAAACAAAAAGAAAACTGAAAGTAAAAGATGGGTTAGCTCCCAACACGCGCTTTTCTTTAACGCCTTTTATCTTGGCGCAATGCCAAATATCAAGTTTTTTCGGAGGCCTTTGAAACATTAAGAGCATAGTTTGACCTTATGATTGATTCAAAAGGAAGCTTCTTTCTCTTTCTAGGTAAGTGTTCCATACCTTTTTTAAGGGGGAACTGAAACTTTATATTTCCCTCTTTCATATCAATAATAGCACCAACAGTTCTCAAAAAGGTCTTCCCAAAATAATGGGACAAGAAGCATTGCACTCAATATCCATAACAATAAAATCAACGGAAACATAATTATAAGTAACAACAATAAGGACATCATCAACTCTACCCAAAGGTTTCTTTTTAGAAGAATCAGCAAGATGAACATTTAAATAGCACTCTTCCAAAGGATTTAAATCAAGCATATCATAGAAACTTTTAGGCATAACGGAAACACTTGCACCAAGATCACATAAAGCATTGCAATCAAAGTCATTTATTTTCATCTTAATAGTGGGTTCCAAACCATCTTATAATTTCCTAGGGATAGAGGTTTCAAGCTTTAGTTTTTCTTCCCTAGCCTTGATAAGAGCATCGGTGATGTGTTTGGTAAAGGCAATATTTATTTTACTAGCATCCGGTGTCTTAGCAAGTTTTTGTAGGAACTTAATGAATTTAGTAAGATTGCAATTATCAAAATCAATTTCATCATCTTTAAATAAACTACGAGGATCCTCTTTAGTGGTTTGGATAGTATAAACTTTAACAATTTTCCTATTCATTTCAGCAATTCTAGCTTCTTCAGCTTCTCTAACCCACCTAGCTTTTAAGAGAGCCATCATCCTTTCATTTTCATTAATTTGAATAGAGATAGAATTTAAAGATTCAGTATGTTTGTCTTGATTTGGAGTGGTTCTAATTTTCAAAATTTCAACATCATGAGCAAGAACGTCTACTTTAGAGACTAGACTATCCAGTTTTTCCAGTTTCTCTTCAACAGTTTTGTTAAAAGCTTTTTGCGAAGTGATAAATTCCTTTAAAAGATTTTCAAGATCAGAGGACACATTATTATTAGGATTATAATAATTACCATAGGAATTACCATAAAGGTTGCCATTATTGGGAGGATAAGGCTTATAGTTGTTACTACCAAAATTATTTCGATAAGCATTATTGTTGAAGTTGTTTCTATTAAGAAATTTAACATCAACTTGATCCTTTTCTTGGGCAATTAATGAAGCAAGTGTAACATTATTAGGATCAATATTGGACTGATTGGTATCAAGCATAGACATAATCATATCAACCTTATCATTCAAAGAGGAAATTTCCTCAACAGAATTTACCTTCTTACCACTTGGAGCTCGTTCGGTGTGCCATTGTGAATAATTTGTCATCATATCATCCAAGAGTTTAGTTGCTGCACCTAATGTTATGGACATGAAGGTGCCTCCCGCGGCTGAGTCCAAAAGGTTCCTTGAAGAAAAATTCAAACCTGCATAAAAAGTTTGGATAACCATCCACATAGTTAATCCATGCGCGGGACAATTCTTAACCATATATTTCATTCTTTCTCAAGCTTGAGCAACATGTTCATTATCAAATTGTCTAAAGTTCATAATGTTACTCCTTAGTTGTATGATTTTAGCAGGTGAATAATATTTTCCAATAAAAGCATCTTTGCATTTAATCCAAGAATCAATGCTATTTTTAGGCAAAGACAATAACCATTCTTTTGCTCTCCCTCTCAAAGAGAAAGGGAAAAGTTTCAGTTTTATGATGTCACTTTCCACCTCTTTATTCTGTTGCATATCACATAACTCAATAAAGTTATTTAAATGAGAGGCGGCATCATCAGTACCAGCACCAGAAAATTGCTCTTTCATAACAAGATTTAATAAGGCAGGCTTAATTTCATAAGATTCCGCTTTAGTAGCGGGTGGAGCAATTGGAGAGCATATGAAATCATTGTTATTACTACTAGTAAAGTCACAAAACTTGGTGTTTTCAGTAGAAGACATAATGATAAGATAAAATAACAAGACAGAAATAAAGACTACACTAATTTTTTTGGGTTTTAAAATTTTGAAACAGGAAAATAAACTAAACGAGATATAAAGCAAGCAAGACAAAAAAAAAGTAAAGAGATTGAGAGTATGAGACTCCCCTTGCTGTAGCTCCAAAGTCCCCGGCAACGGCGCCAGAAAACTGCTTGATGGTGGATATTGATAAGTTGGGTAGTGCCCCAAGCGAAGGCGGAATTGTAGCTAGTAGCAGTTTTCCCTCGTTTAACGAACCGAGGTTTATCGAACCAGTAGGACTTTTAAATCAACAACGAGGTGAATGTTGAAGATCTCTGGCGCTTAACCTTCAACAGACGTGGACATGCACACACTCAACCAAAATACTTTGCCCCCAACGGTGGAGAGGTTGTCAATCTCTCCGGTCTCGCAGAACACAAAGCGGTTAATTGTATGATGAAATAGATAAAATATGAAAAGTGACCAGAGGAGTAATGATAATTAAAAGCAAGTAAATGAGGTTGAAAACAATGTAAAAAGATGGACCGGGGGCTATGGGTTCACTAGTGGAGTCTCTCAAGTAAATAAAATATGCATGTGATGGGTGAACGAATTACAGCTAGGCAATTGACAAGATCATGACACAAACCCAATTTAGCTATGACAAAAAGGACATGATAATATTTATGGAGGCATCACGACAAGGAACAAAGACCGTTGAGTCCAACTACGTTTTTGTCTAAATAGTCCACCGTGGGATCGCTATCCAGCCTGTCACCCAACGGTATTAAGTTGCAAGCAACAGACAATTGCATTAAGTAAAGTGCATGAAGTAAGCAATAATAATATCAAAATAGACATTAACACCGCTGTTTTACCCTTAGTAGCAACAACATACCCTCGCCCTTAGACGTTTCTGTCACTCGTGCCCAGGAACAAAAGGGGGCATGAACCCACTATCTAGCATAAATACCCTCTCTTGGAGATACACACAATCACTTGGCCAAAGTAACTACGCACATCGGAGAGCATGCAAGAACATAAATTACTCATATAAGAATCATGCACAATCTAAACATAACTTCATAATCCATCGGATCCCAGCAAACACATCACATAGCATTACAATAATCGATCTTAATCATGTTAGGCAGCTCACAAGATCATAAGACATGAAGCACTAGAGAGAGAGAGACTACCAACTAGCTACTAACAAGGACCCGTAGTCCAAGGTGAGACTACTCACAAATCATCCCGGAGGAAGGCATGTCGATGAAGAGCCCTCCGGGATCGATCTCCCCTCCGGCAGAGTGCCGGGATCAGCTTCAGATTGGACCCCGAACTAGGGTTCTTGGTGACGGCGCGTCGGGGTCGAGTTTCTAGAAAATAATTGCCGCCCTGACGTTTTTAGGTTATTTCTGATTTTATAGGCGTCGGAGGGGGCGGAGGAGGTGCCCACAGGGCAGGGGTGGGCCCCACTCGCGGGTCACCCCTGGGCCGCGGCTGGCACCCGCGTGTGCCCTGTGTGTTGCCTCCGAGGTTGCCCTTCGGTCTCCGTCTTCATCTTGGCGTAAAAATAATCCCCGTAAATTTTCGTCCAATTCCGAGAATATTTCCAGAAGTAAATTTCTGAAACAAAAAGACAGCAAAAACAGGGAACTGGCACTGGTTATCTTGTCAATAGGTTAGTCCGACAAAATGCATAAAAATGATATAAATGACAGTAAAAACATGTGACAATATCACAAAAATAGCATGGATCACTTAAAAATTATAGATACATTTGAGACGTATCAATGTTCAAGACCAACTTCACAACAAACAAGCATATGGCAAGAGATATGAAATAAAACACCATATTTTGAAAAAGGTTTGTTGGTAGTTTCAACTATTCGAACCAACCGGCAAAGCCATGGTTAGAATAATATGAAACAAATGGTTTCTCAAATAATATATAGAAATGCATATTAGAGAAAAACCACACCAAGCAAACTCACGCAAACAAGAGCCAAAGCATAACCAAAATGAAAATTGGAACTTGTTTGAGCAAACTTGCCACATAGGAATAAGATAATTTACAATATCAAGTCTAAGTGGCAAACCTCAAATGTTCACATTTTTATGGGATTGTAATATGCACATAGATTATTACTCCCCCATAATGTGATAATTCATTTTATCTAAGAAAGAGGCAAATAATCCGCCACTAAGTTAACGTCAGGCCCTAGAGTGGCCTTTTTCTTGGATCTGTTTCTATTTGTCTCATCCGAAATCGAGTCTCTTTGGATATAGAAAAAAACGGTAAAGAACGAATCGGGGGTAGAAGTTATGGCACCCTACCTTTCTTTACGCTGCCTTCTATCGTTGGCCCTGAAGAGGAGAGCCAGCCCTTACTGGCATCCATCCACTTAAATAAGTCTGGTGGGTTCGATAAGCATAGCTCCAACCACTTTTCATGCTTAGCAAATGCTGTAATGGCTCATGCTTGAGTGCTTGCCTGTTTTTCCTTAAATTCTTATTCAGGATTGCCCCTATTTAAAAGTGAAACCAACTAGAGAAATTAATGGATGGACATTGTAGAATTTGAATTTCTCATGAATATGACATACCACATAGTGACTAGATAATATTGAAATATCAATACTAGGTGGTGTGCCTCATGTACACACATTTTTAGGTTTGTGAAGTGCACACAGCACATCACTCCCCCAAAATGGGATAGTCCATTAATATCTCAAAGATCCAAATAAAATCCACACAAGATACAATAAAGCTCAACACAAAGTTACACATACATGATACACAACTATCATACACAACCTTGAATAACAAGACAAGTAGGAAAGAAGCATATCATATACAAGCACATGCTAGGAACAAAACTAACACATGCAGGGGAGCAAGCAACTTTCAATGTATATATGAATTAAATACAAGTTACCGCAAGGAGGAAGCATTGGATATGAGATAGAGCAATATATTCCAAATGACTTGGCTTGTGGAAATAATAATCATGAAGATCCCTTAATTCTTCAAAGATAGCCAAGTCTCCAATGTCCTCCACAAACACCTATTGATCAAGTTGAAGCTTGTTGGTCCCCAACCAAGTTGGGTCCTAAGAGGTTAGTCACAATAGGCTTGGCAACCCGAATGGTTCTTTTCTTGACACCACTTTGAGTTCCCATATACTTGGCAAACACATTGCCAACCCTATCCTTTCTAAGTGAATAAACATCATCAATTAAGATGGGGTTGGATAGGGTACCGATGGTGCACGAAGAATCAAAGTGACCCTTGCCACGGCAAAGGTAGCAACATCGAGTCTTCTCTTTCTTCTTGATAGGCTCCTCAACTTGAGGAGCATTGACTTGAGTCTTCTTAGGAGGTGGTCGTTGTTCAACTCGTGGTTGAGCATGAGATTGAACAAGAGGCCGCTTCCCTAGTTGCTTCTCACTAAGAGGCTTCTTATTCATTGGGCAATCCCGAACATGGTGCCCTTCAATCTTGCACTTGAAGCAAGTAATCTTGGCCGGATTCTTGACTTGTACTTGGCCCTTCTTCTTCTCAAACTTGGACTTGATCTTGTTGTTGGAGTTGAATCCAAGTCCACTCTTGTCATTTGGGGATTGTTGCACACTCAACATGTTGTTAAGTGCACTCTTCCCTTCATGACGCTTTTCCAAGCCTTTCTTCAAAGAAGTGACTTGGGCCTTGAGGTCTTTTATTTCCTCTACATGGTTAGTGGCAACAAAAGCACTAGAGGAAGTAGAAGCTTCATTGTTAGAGCAACAAGGCAATGCAAGTAATTCATCACAAGAGGTACCAACATTTTGAGTGGATGAACTACTAGGACTAGTACATGGCAATATAGCATTTTTAGTTGAAGTTGTGCTATTATCCACATGAGGCTCACAATATGTTACCTTGGTAGTGATAGCCTCATGAGCTAACTTTAGACTAGCATAGGATGCTAGAAGATTATCATTAGAGCTAGAAAGCTTTTCATGACTTTCTTCCAACTTCCCATACTTGCTAGTTAGCAAGTCAAGTTGAGCCCTTAGCTCAACATTCTCCTTCAAAATAGATGCTTCACAGGAAATGGAGTTAGTAGCACAAGCATCATTAACATTAGAAATAGAAGAAGAAAGCTTAGCACGCTCTTCATTTAATCTAGCATTTTCCTTTTTTGTGACTTTGTATTTAGCATGAGTATGGTCACGTTCTTTAATAATTTTAGCAATAGTTTCATTGTGAGACTCCTCAATAGATTCTAGTTTCTCCTCAAGAGAAGCCCGAGTCTCTTGCTCTTCCTCAAGAGCATCTTCTAACGATGCCTTTTCCATAGCATCATCTCTTTCAATCTTTCCCTTTTCTTCAAGGCTTGCTTCCAAAGCCTTAATTGTAAGCCCACGCTCAATTAGGGTTTCCATAATTTCAAAGAGGATAGCATGAGCATTTTTTTAGGAAGGGCATTTAGAATCATTAGACCTCTCTTATGAAAGGATTCATCATCATCTTCTTCATCATTATTATCATTATCATCACTAGTAGACGATTTAGCCATAAGGCAAAACATAGTTGATGAAGAAGAACAATTAATTTTTGAACTAATAAAGTTCACATCTTGTTCCATAGCTAATTGGGTTTCCTCTACATTATTACCAATACAAGGATTAGAGGGAACACAAGCATTTTTATCATGCAAACAAGATAAGGCAAGCATATCATCATGAGATTTAGACAAGAAATTTTTAGATGATATGCACGGACTATCAACACTAGCATGTATGACATTTATAGTGCTATTTGTGTTTAGGTCCAAAGATAGAGCATTGCAATGAGATAGAGAAGAATTATAATCAATAGAATATTCACCATGAACAAAGCAATTTCTATCACCACTCACCATATCATTACCTTGTGACAACTCACATGTTGGTGAAGTGGAAGAAGATGAGAACTCATCACAGCCGGGGGTGGAGGGAGAACAATCATCCTTAATAGAGTTGGACACTTCATATTTATCTTGAAGCTTGATCCACAACTCATGTGCGTTCCGGAAAGGCATGATTGACTCAAGCACTACATCGCTCAAAACACATATAAGACCATTAGATGCTAGAGTATCGAGATAAGAGTTTTTCTCATCCTCTAAAGATAAATTTTGGGAATCCTTTGGAGGAGAAAAACCCATATCTACAATACTCTTTAAAATTGGGTCTATGTCCCTAAAAATATTAAGCATGTGATTTTTCCATACATCATAATTTGTGCCATCGAATATAAAAGTGGGATCGTGCACTAATTCTCTAAACGACATCTTTACTCTCTAGGCGGTAAAGCCCAAAAAGAGAGCCGAGGCTCTGATACCAATTGAAAGAACAAACTATGCCTTGATGTCGCCTAGAGGGGGGGGGTGAATAGGCGATTAAAACTTTTCCGGTTTAAGGCTTGATAATTGCGGAATAAAACTATGTGTTTAAATTAACAAGCCAACAGCCTAATATACTAGGCTCACCTATGTGCACCAACAACTTATGCTAAGCAAGGCAAACAACAAGGTGATAGCAAGATATAAAACTTCAAGCACGAAGGCTATCACAATTTAAATTGCATAAGTAAATAGCTCGGGTATAGAAATAATCGAGGAACGTGGAGACGAGGATGTATTCCCGAGCTCCCCCTTGTTAAGGGAGTACGTCTCGTTGGAGGGGTGTGAGCTAGCCACAAGAGGCCTACTTAAGATGCCACAAAGGCCTTACCCTATTCTCCGATGAACCGCACCCAAGGGTTTGGTTCACCTTCCACTATCGGAATCCTTCGAGGCGGAATCCGGAGCCTTTACAACGCTCTTGGGGCACACACCCACAACTCAATTGGGGGCTCCCAAAACTTGCCCGAAGCTTCACAACTCGAATACTTCGCGGCACCACCAACCGTTTAGGGTACACAATTCACCCAAGAGGCACAAGCTCTTGGGAACACAATGCACCCAAGAGTAACAAGCTTCTCAACTTCAATCCCACGAATCTTCGTGGAGAGCACAACCCGATGCAACTAATGCAAAAGGCAAGAACACACTAAGTGGTCAAATTCTTCTCTCCAAAATCCAACCAAAGCAACTAATGCTATGGAGGGATTTAAGAGGAAGAACAAAGAGGATGAACAAAAAGCAACCCCAAAATCTGGATCCAACAAGTTCCCCTCACATAGAGGAGATTTGATTTGGTGAAAGAACAGATCTAGATCTCCTCTCTCTTTTCCTCTAATTTGAGGCAAGAATCATGGAGGGAAGAGGAGGAATTGAGTGTAACAGCCCTAGCTTGGTAATGAAAAATACGAAGAATTTTTTCACTTTTTGCATTCTTGTTTGCATCATGGCATATCTTTAATTTGCTAATGTTAACAAGTAACCAAATGGGAAACAATAAAAAGAGGGAAGCCAGCCCTTCCCAAAACCTTGCTTCTTGAAATGCAAAATATGGTGCAATCCTTAACATGACAGGTGACCATATGGTCTAGCAAGTTCACCTAAGTTCAACCAATGCTCAAGAAACCATATGGCTTTGTCTCCAATTCGTTTGCTCTTGTCAAAGCTTCAATTGTGGTTCAAGACACTTCCTAACTGTGAACCATGTTATGTTGCCCTAAAAATCCAAAGGAAACTATGGGGAGCATCCCTAAAAATTTCTGTAATTTTTGGAGTTGGTTAAAATGCCTTTTCAAAACTGGTCTTTCTGCCATTTTTTGGTCATCCGGAATGACCCGGATTTTTCCGGATCAGTTCCGGACCAGTCGGAATTTTCCGGGCTTTTCCGGAAAATTCCGGACGAAGCACAGTGACGACAATGGACACTGGCGCCATGCCGCCCGACGCCACCTGCTCCCCTTGCCCATGCCGCTTGACGCCGTGGCCCCCGTGAGGTCAAAGACGCACGCCACAGCGCCCTCGACCTCACCTGCTCCCCCTCCCCTGCTCTCCCCCGTTTCTTCTCCCCTCCTCGTGCTCTCATTGCCGCCGAGCTCGACCAAGTGCCGCCGCCGCATCGCTGTCATCTCCGTCGAGCCCAGGACTAACCGACCACGCAGGAAGGACCGCCGCGTCGCCCTCTACCTCCTCCACCAAAGCCCGCGTGCTGGGAGGCCTCGAGTCGAGCTAATCGAGCTCGGCTTCCCGAGGTTGGACCGCCGCTCGCCGTGACCGTCCTCGCCAAAATCTGGCCACAGCGGTCATCCCTCGGCCTCACCGACCTTACCTACGTGCTCAGGGTGAGCCCCGCAACCTTTTGGCCTGTTCCCGCATCTCCCTCTCCCTCTCTTGCTTTCTCACCGCGCGTCGCCGCCGCCGCCGTCACGTTTTGCCCAGGATTCAAGCCGTCCGGAATCACCCGGATTATTCCGGATCGATTTCGGGTCGACCGGAATTTTCCAGACATTTCTGGACAAATTCCGAAACCCTAACAGAAAGATTTTGAGGTCACCTCGGATTTGGCTCGGAATGAGCCCAGATTATTCCGGACCATCCGGAATATTCCGGACCAATCCGGATTAATTCCGAACCAACAGTAAAATCTGTGAACTTCGTAATTTAACTTCTTTTCGTTAAATCTTGCAAATGATATACCATTTTGATCAGTGTTTCAAATGCTATCTAAACATGCTAGTATCTCCTCACGATAACAATTTGGACTTCGATATTAATCTTTACTTGGTTAAAGGATATAAATCCAAATAATCTTTTAAATTGCTAGTTAATCATCGGTGCTCCGAAAGTTACAAATAAAATACCGAAATGATCCGAATGACAAACCCTACCCTTTTCATGTCATGTTCATGCATAATTAAGCCACTTCTATAATGAGTTAATAGCTTATAAGATTGTGGTCACTAAGATAAATATGGGGTTGTTCCCAAATAATTTCACTAATTATTTGGCTCCCCATTTAATTGTACCTTTAGTTTATATAAAGGAATCTTTGCATCAATTTGACATGCCATCATGTGTTTGCGCACCATGTGATCGTGTGATTTATGTGTGCTTTGTATTTCTTTTGGGCTTCGATAGATTCCAGAGTCGAGGGTCTCTCTACTTACCCCGACGAGCAGTACTTCACGCCCGGGCAGGAGGCAAGAGATAACCTAACCTTCTTGGCATCTAGCATCCTATGATTTTATCAAATTATTTTATCCACCATAATATTGCATGCGGTTCCAATGTCTCTTTTGGTAAATATTAGAAAAATCCTATGAATGCATGTTCTTCCCCGAGCCAATCACATGTATCCCTACCTATGAAACCTAGGGTTGAAGTGTTGGCCGAGATAAGATAAAATTGTTGTATTCATATGCTTAGCTATGCTTAGCCATGCTTAAATAGGTGCTTTATGTCCGTGATAAATTCCATAATTGTTGATGCGGATGGAATGATTCGGGCATGGTGGATAAATGTGATGCTTAATTAAAATGCTAAGATGGTTTGGGTGAGTTGCCATCGGGGATGGTGTTTTGCCTCACTCTAGCCCCTAGGTGCGAGTTCTTTACCTCTTGAACCAAGACGAGCGTGCTGCCTTTGGTGGGTGTATGGGCGCCTTACTGACCGAATAATTTGTGAGGGGCTTGTCAAGGGTCCTCTAGTTCGAGTTTTCCTTTTGCCGTGTGTGTGAGCGGAAAAAGAATTGATGAGGATGGTGGTGTGTAGGATGTGACGGTGGGGCAGGGCACTGGGAGCGCTGAACCTGTCCTTCTGCCACTGATGGTCCTTGAGTAAGCCTCATGCATTGTAAAGGTCTAACCGCGCCCGCTCGCCGGCCTTCCCCGGAAGAGGGCCAATTGGGTGAGCCGGACGGTACCAATGGGTAAAATAGTACACCCCTGCAGGGTTAATCTTTTCGAAAAGCCATGTCCACGGTTATGGACAACTTGGGATCGGATATAAGATCATAGACAACGTTAACCTAATTGATATGGCAGCTAGATGTTGCATAATAAACTTGTGATAAAGGTTCATTTCCTCGAGGGTGAGTCGAGGGAGTGCCTTTGTGTGAGATGAGTGGTGATGGTTGTAAGTAGGTTCGCCGAGAACCGAAGATGATAATGATACTATCTTACCCCTTTATAAGAATATTCTGAGTAGACGAATGCCATGTGTCTTTTTATGTTTCAGTTTATGAAAGTTAGCTTTATGCAAAGAACTACATATACAGCTTTAGAGCCTCCGTCAGTCATTGGGCCTATATCGCCCTACTAAACTTGCGAGTACGTCGTACTCAGTCTCTCTTTGCTGCCTCTATGATTTTGTATTTCAGGGGAGGACGACACCGAGCAATTAGGTGGTTTCTTCGTTGATGTCGACTACTAGTCTGGGGTTCCCAGGTGGCAGCTTGGGACCGTGGAACAAGCTGGCTGGGATGATGTTTATTGTAGGCCTCTTAGGCCATATATTTGCTCTTGTTGTTAGACAACACTACCCGCTTCCGCTTGTTGAATTGTTGGATCTGTGATCCTTTTGCTGTGTAATTTGTATTTTTCTCATTATATGAGTTGCTATATGTTTTGTGTCGTAGAGTCATGCAATGTGCCGGTTTGTTCCACAAGTCTCGATCTTTGTTTTATACATTGATGGTTGTGCCATTTACATAGCCTCTGTGTATAATTCCGGGTCGGGGCGCTACAAGCTGGTATCAGAGCGGGACTGCCTGTAGGAAACCCGTTCTTTTGGTCGATGTCGAGTCTAGTGAAAATTATTTATAACCTAAAATTGAGTTGTGAAAACCTTCTTAGGATTCTTTTTACTCCTCATCCAACTCGCTCTACTCCGATTCTTACCTCTATTTGTTTTATGCTTGGTGTCGATGTTTAGGTCTCGGGGTTTGGGTTCTTACCGTCCAGTTATGTCTCGAGACCTTGTATCCGGTTGTTACCGCCGCGATGACGTGATGTCACCGTGGTGGCCTAAATCTGTTCTCTTGTTGTTGCATCTTCAATATCTATATCTGGAAGCACTCTAATGATCTATCTTTTTGTCGGAATTGGGTTACTAATTGTGTCCTTGTTCCCAATCTCCAGAATGGCTCCTACCCGTTGTGGGGACCAGAGCAACCCTGATCCACCGCCGCCACCCTCAATGGCGGAGGTTATGATGGCAATCGAACAAAACCGCCTGCGCAATGAGCTGTTGCTCGAGCAGCTGGTCCAGCAAGGGGCCAGGAGGAACACGGACTGCACCACTCTCAACTAGTTCTTGCGGTCCCAACCTCCCACCTTCTCCGAAGCTAAGGAGCCGCTTGATGCGGATGATTGGCTCCGGGCTATCGAGCGCAAGTTTGCCGCTCTTCACGTTCCTGCGGCAGAACACGTCAACTTCGCCACCTACCTGCTGGAAGGAGCCGCCTGCTCCTGGTGGGAGAGCCACGTGGCGATGGTTGCCGCGGGCCATGTTGTCACTTGGGAGGAGTTCCGCGCCGCCTTCCGTGCGGCGTACATCCCCAAGCCCATCCTCGAGCTCAAGAGGCGGGAGTTCCTGGACTTAACCCAGGGACGCATGGACGTCCAGTCCTATGGACGGGAGTTCAACCACCTCTCCCGTTACGCCCCTCGGGACGTGACGAGTGACGAAGACAAACAATACCTCTTCCGCAAGGGGCTCGCACCTCGTCTCCGATACGAGCTCCTACCCTTGAAGTTCACCTCCTATCAGGAGCTCTACAACCAGGCCCTCACCATGGAGCAGGGTAGGAAGGAGCTGGAGGCTTCTAAGAGGCCAGCTCCAGCTGATCACCAGAGCTCCTCCTCCTCGGAGGGCAAGAAGCACAAGGTATTCGTGCCTTTCCGCGCCGTGCCTAGGGCGCCCTTCGCGCCGAAGCCCACCGGGTACTTGCCACCTCCGCCTCGCCCAGCTACCTCGACCTTGGGTGCGGCTGGAGGCGGTTTTCGGCCTCGACTACCTGCACCACCGGGGCTCACTTGCTTCGCTTGTGGCCAGCCGGGGCACTACTCCAGGGAGTGTCCCCAGAAGGCACCGGCTCCCTCAGCACCTGCACCAGCACCCTCTACCCCAGCCGCCAAGGCTACCACCGTCAGCCGTGGCCGCCTGAACCACGTCTCGGCTGAAGGCGTTGAGGAGGACCCCGGAGTTCTCATGGGTACGCTCCGAATCAATACATATCCAGCTTCAGTATTATTTGATTCTGGAGCTTCGCATTCATTCATATCCATATCATATGCACACAACCATCAAATACCGTTTGCAATGATGGATTCCCCGTTAGTGGTCAAGACACCAGGCTCTAGTTGGCGTACAAATTGGTTATCTCCCGATGTTCAAATAGCCGTAGGGTCAGTCCCTTTTCCGTTCTCATTGATAGCCCTGAGGTCAGAGGGTATCGATGTTATTCTGGGCATGGATTGGCTAGTGAAATATCAGGCCAACCTGGATTGTGCTGCCAAGACTGTCACAGTGTTCCACCCAAGGTATGGGGAAGTGCGTTACTGGTCCCCAACTTCTGCAACTCCTTCCGCAGCCACTCCTCTTTCGCCGGAGATCAGTCTATATTTCCTGGAAGGAATCACCACGCCTGATATGTCTGAAGTCGCTGTGGTGTGTGATTTCCCTGATGTTTTTCCGGAGGAATTGCCCGGGATGCCACCTGATCGCAGCGTGGATTTTGTGATTGAGTTGGTTCCGGGAACCGCCCCAGTTTCCAAGACGCCCTACCGTATGCCAACAGAAGAGCTAGCTGAATTGAAGAAGCAACTTGATGAGCTGCTGGAAAAAGAATTCATCCGGCCGAGTAGCTCACCTTGGGGCTGCCCGGTCATCTTTGTCAAGAAGAGGGATACAAATGTCCTCGACTGGTCGTTGACTACCGCCCTCTCAATGCGGTGACCATCAAGAACAAGTATCCAATTACTCGAATAACCGACTTGTTCGATCAGCTAGCTGGAGCAACGGTATTCTCCAAGATGGATTTGAGGTCTGGTTACCATCAGATTAAAATCCGAAAGGAGGATATTCCGAAGACGGCTTTCACTACCCGCTATGGCTTATATGAGTACACCGTCATGTCCTTCGGCCTCACAAATGCTCCGGCTACATTCATGAGGCTGATGAACTCCATCTTCCAAGAGTACCTTGATAAGTTTGTCATCATTTACATCGATGACATCCTTGTGTACTCCAAAACCGAAGACGAACATGCTGAACCCCTTCAGCTAGTTTTGACCAAGCTCCGTGATCACCGTCTATATGCCAAGTTCTCTAAATGTGAGTTTTGGCTGAAGGAGCTCATCTTTCTCGGTCATGTGGTGTCAGCTGCTGGAGTAGCGGTGATACCAGACAAGATTCAGGCAATCCTGGATTGGCCAACTCCCAAATCCGTCAAGGATATCTGAAGCTTCCTTGGATTGGCGGGTTATTACCGTTGATTCATTGAGGGCTTCTCCAAGATAGCCAAGGCGCTGACTGACCTCCTCAAGAAAGGCAAGCAATTTGTGTGGTCATACAAGGCTGAAGAGAGTTTCCAAACCCTCAAGGTCAAGCTCACCACCACCCCGGTACTTGTCCTTCCCGATACCGACAAGGACTTTGTCGTTTATTGTGATGCATCTCTCCAAGGCTTGGGCTGTGTCTTGATGCAAGAAGGCCATGTGGTCGCCTATGCTTCCCGTCAACTCAAACCACATGAGCAAAATTATCCAACTCATGATTTGGAGCTTGCCGCCGTGGTACATGCTCTGAAGCAATGGAGGCCCTACCTCTTGGGCAACCGTTGCGAGATCTACTCCGACCATCAAAGTCTGAAGTATCTATTCACCCAGCCGGATCTGAACTTGAGGCAGAGGAGATGGCTGGAATTGATAAAAGACTATGATGTGACTCTCAATTATCAGCCCGGCAAGGCAAATGTTGTGGCGGATGCTCTGAGCCGCAAAGCCTATTGCAATACCGTGATGGTTGAAAAGGCGCAACCGGCTCTCCACGAGGAATTTGCCAAATTGAATCTGGAAATTGTTCCTTCGGGTTTTCTAGCTAATCTCGAGATCAAATCCACTCTTGAGGAGGATATCAAGGCCGCTCAACAAAATGATCCTGAAATCCTCGAGATCAAAGAGAAGATCGCTAATGGAAAGGCAAATTGTTTCTCGGTTAATGACAATGGTGTGGTCTACTTCGGTAACCGTCTAGTGGTGCCCAAGAGTGGAAATATGAGGGAGTTGATACTCTCTGAAGCTCATGAGTCACCCATCTCTATTCACCCGGGTAGCACAAAAATGTACCAAGATCTTCGCCCTCAATTCTGGTGGTCTTGCATGAAGCGCGAGATCGCCGAGTATGTTTTGGAATGCGACGTCTGTCGCCGAGTGAAGGCTGAACATCAAAGGCCAGCCGGTACCCTCCGCCCCATAGCCATTCCCGAGTGGAAATGGGATGAAGTTGGTATGGATTTCATCACTGGCTTCCCAAAATCACAAAAGGGCAACAATGCGATTTGGGTCATCATCGACAGACTGTCAAAGGTTGCCCATTTCCTTCCTGTTCGGGAGGATATCAATGCTGCCAAGTTGGCGGAGCTATATATGGCCCGTATTGTTCCCTTGCACGGGGTTCCTTTGAGGATCATCTCCGACCGTGGAAGCTTATTTACGTCCAAGTTTTGGCAAAGTTTCCAAACGGCTCTTGGAACCCGTCTCAACTTCAGCACCGCCTACCATCCTCAAACCGACGGTCAAACTGAAAGAGTAAATCAAGTTCTTGAGGACATGCTTCGGGCTTGTGTCATCTCCTTCGGCAAGAGTTGGGAAAACTACCTCCCTCTCGCCGAGTTCTCCTACAACAACAGCTACCAAGCCAGTTTGCAAATGGCTCCCTTTGAGGTCCTTTATGGGAGAAAATGCCGGACTCCTCTCAATTGGTCTGAAACCGGGGAGAGGTCACTCTTCGGTCCTGATGTGATCAATGAAGCCGAAGAGAAAGTCCGTGTCATTCGAGAAAATCTCAAGGCTGCTCAATCCCGTCAGAAAAGCTATTATGACAAGCACCATCAAGAGGTCCACTATAAGATTGGTGACAAGGCCTATCTTCGAGTCTCTCCTCTCCGAGGCGTTCGTCGCTTTGGAATCAAGGGCAAATTGGCACCTCGCTATGTTGGCCCTTTCACTATCCTAGCCAAGCGAGGAGATCTCCCCTATCGACTTGAGCTACCCTCCAACTTCCCGGATGTGCATGATGTTTTCCATGTCTCCCAACTCCGTCGCTGCTTCAAGGATCCAATCCGTGGGGTTGATCATGAGGCTTTGGACATTCAAGATGATTTTACCTATCGCGAGCATCCTATCCGCCTCTTGGATGAAGCGGAGAGGAAAACCCGCAACAAGTCCATCAAGTTTCTCAAGGTCCAATGGTCTAACCATTCCGAAGAAGAAGCCACATGGGAGCGAGAAACTAGTCTTCGTCAGGAATACCCCGCCTTCTTCACTCAAGCCTAGAATCTCGGGACGAGATTCCTGTAAGGGGGGTAGATTTGTAACAGCCCTAGCTTGGTAATGAAAAATACGAAGAATTTTTCCACTTTTTGCATTCTTGTTTGCATCATGGCATATCTTTAATTTGCTAATGTTAACAAGTAACCAAATGAGAAACAATAAAAAGAGGGAAGCCAACCCTTCCCAAAACCTTGCTTCTTGAAATGCAAAATATGGTGCAATCCTTAACATGACAGGTGACCATATGGTCTAGCAAGTTCACCTAAGTTCAACCAATGCTCAAGAAACCAAATGGCTTTGTCTCCAAGTCGTTTGCTCTTGTCAAAGCTTCAATTGTGGTTCAAGACACTTCCTAACTGTGAACCATGTTATGTTGCCCTAAAAATCCAAAGGAAACTATGGGGAGCTTCCTATTCTGGTTGGGAGCATCCCTAAAAATTTCTGTAATTTTTGGAGTTGGTTAAAATGCCTTTTCAAAACTGGTCTTTCTGCCATTTTCGTGGTCATCCGGAATGACCCGGATTTTTCCGGATCAAATCCGGACCAGTCGGAATTTTCCGGACCTTTCCGAAAAATTCCGGACGAAGCACAGTGACGACAATGGACACTGGCGCCATGCCGCCCGACGCCACCTGCTCCCCTTGCCCATGCCGCTTGACGCCGTGGCCCCCGTGAGGTCAAAGACGCACGCCACAGCGCCCTCGACCTCACCTGCTCCCCCTCCCCTGCTCTCCCCGTTTCGTCTCCCCTCCTCGTGCTCTCCTTGCCGTCGAGCTCGACCAAGTGCCGCCGCCGCATCGCCGTCGTCTCCGTCGAGCCCGGGACTAACCGACCACGCAGGAAGGACCGCCGCGTCGCCCTCTACCTCCTCCACCAAAGCCCGCTTGCTGGGAGGCCTCGGGTCGAGCTAATCGAGCTCGGTTTCCCGAGGTTGGACCGCCGCTGCCGTGACCGTCCTCGACAAAATCCGGCCACCGCGGTCATCTCTCGGCCTCACCGACCTTACCTACGTGCTCAGGGTGAGCCCCGCAACCTTTTGGCCTGTTCCCGCGTCTCCCTCTCCCTCTCTTGCTTTCTCACCGCGCGTCGCCGCCGCCGCTGTCGCGTTTTGCCCAGGATTCAAGCCGTACAGAATCACCCGGATTATTCCGGATCGATTCCGGGTCGACCGGATTTTTCCGGACATTTCCAGACGAATTCCGAAACCCTAACAGAAAGATTTTGAGGTCACCTCGGATTTGGCTCGGAATGAGCCCGGATTATTCCGGACCATCCGGAATATTCCGGACCAATCCGGATTAATTCCGAACCAATAGTAAAATCTATGAACTTCGTAATTTAACTTCTTTTCGTTAAATCTTGCAAATGATATACCATTTTGATCAGTGTTTCAAATGCTATCTAAACATGCTAGTATCTCCTCACGATAACAATTTGGACTTCGATATTAATCTTTACTTGGTTAAAGGATATAAATCCAAATAATCTTTTAAATTGCTAGTTAATCATCGGTGCTCCGAAAGTTACAAATAAAATACCGAAATGATCCGAATGACAAACCCTACCCTTTTCATGTCATGTTCATGCATAATTAAGCCACTTCTATAATGAGTTAATAGCTTATAAGATTGTGGTCACTAAGATAAATATGGGGTTGTTCCCAAATAATTTCACTAATTATTTGGCTCCCCATTTAATTGTACCTTTAGTTTATATAAAGGAATCTTTGCATCAATTTGACATGCCATCATGTGTTTGCGCATTGCACCTTGTGATCGTGTGATTTATGTGTGCTTTGTATTTCTTTTGGGCTTCGATAGATTCCGGAGTCGAGGGTCTCTCTACTTACCCCGACGAGCAGTACTTCACGCCCGGGCAGCAAGGCAAGAGATAACCTAACATTCTTGGCATCTAGCATCCTATGATTTTATCAAATTATTTTATCCACCATAATATTGCATGCGGTTCCAATGTCTCTTTTGGTAAATATTAGAAAAATCCTATGAATGCATGTTCTTCCCCGAGCCAATCACATGTATCCCTACCTATGAAACCTAGGGTTGAAGTGTTGGCCGAGATAAGATAAAATTGTTGTATTCATATGCTTAGCTATGCTTAGCCATGCTTAAATAGGTGCTTTATGTCCGTGATAAATTCCATAATTGTTGATGCGGATGGAATGATTCGGGCATGGTGGATAAATGTGATGCTTAATTAAAATGCTAAGACGGTTTGGGTGAGTTGCCATCGGGGATGGTGTTTTGCCTCACTCTAGCCCCTAGGTGCGAGTTCTTTACCTCTTGAACCAAGATGAGCGTGCTGCCATTGGTGGGTGTATGGGCGCCTTACTGACCGAATAATTTGTGAGGGGCTTGTCAAGGGTCCTCTAGTTCGAGTTTTCCTTTTGCCGTGTGTGTGAGCGGAAAAAGAATTGATGAGGATGGTGGTGTGTAGGATGTGACGGTGGGGCAGGGAGCTGGGAGCGCTGAACCTGTCCTTCCGCCACTGATGGTCCTTGAGTTAGCCTCATGCATTGTAAAGGTCTAACCGCGCTCGCTCGCCGGCCTTCCCCGGAAGAGGGCCAATTAGGTGAGCCGGACGGTACCAATGGGTAAAATAGTACACCCCTGCATGGTTAATCTTTTCGAAAAGCCGTATCCACGGTTATGGACAACTTGGGATCGGATATAAGATCATAGACAACGTTAACCTAATTGATATGGCAGCTAGAGGTTGCATAATAAACTTGTGATAAAGGTTCATTTTCTCGAGGGTGAGTCGAGGGAGTGCCTTTGTGTGAGATGAGTGGTAATGGTTGTAAGTAGGTTCGCCGAGAACCGAATATGTTAATGATACTCTCTTACCCCTTTATAAAAATATTCTGAGTAGACGAATGCCATGTGTCTTTTTATGTTTCGGTTTATGAAAGTTAGCTTTATGCAAAAGAACTACAAATACAGCTTTAGAGCCTCCGTCAGTCATTGGGCCTATATCGCCCTACTAAACTTGCGAGTACGTCGTACTCAGTCTCTCTTTGCTGCCTCTATGATTTTGTATTTCAGAGGAGGACGACACCGAGCAACTAGGTGGTTTCTTCGTTGACGCTGACTACTAGTCTGGGGTTCCCAGGTGGCAGCTTGGGACCGTGGAACAAGCTGGCTGGGATGATGTTTATTGTAGGCCTCTTAGGCCATATATTTGCTTCTTGTTGTTAGACAACACTACCCGCTTCCGCTTGTTGAATTGTTGGATCGGTGATCCTTTTGCTGTGTAATGTTTGTATTCTTCTCATTATATGAGTTGCTATATGTTTTGTGTCGTAGAGTCATGCAATGTGCCGGTTTGTTCCACAAGTCTCGATCTTTGTTTTATACATTGATGGTTGTGCCATTTACATAGCCTCTGTGTATAATTCCGGGGTCGGGGCGCTACATTGAGCTCTCAAAAAGTTTAGCAATGGAGGAGAGAGAGCAAGAAAAAGTCTTGTGGAAAAATTGGGGAAGAAGCCCTTTTTATAGGTGGCCACAAAATGTGGCCGTTGGAGAAGAAAACGTGTGCAGCAGGCAGCCCGGCCTGGGGGCCGGCCTAGGCTGGCCAGGGGGCTGGCCACCCAGCAGAGCCGGCCTGGGCTGGCCAGGGGGCTGGCCACCCAGCAGAGCCGGCCGGCCTTGGAGCCGGCCTAGGCTGGCCTGGAGGCCGGGCACCCAACTGCGATACGAAAACTTCAATATCTTTTTCATCCGGACTCCGATTTCGATGATCTTGGGCTCGTTGGAATCGCAACGAAGAGCCCTTCAAGATTATGCAGAGAAACATCATAGTCCATCATGTGAGGATAAAACCAAATGTAGAAAGGTAAACCTTCTCATTTGCAAACCGGAAATGCAATATCTTTTTCAAATGAAGTCCGAAAGAAGTAAAACAAATTTTGATGGAAAGAGGACAACAAATGCAATCCTTGGAAATGATTAAAACAAGTAAAGGAGATTTTGCAAATAAATGGTAGAGAGAAACCTTCCGCATGGAAGAACTGGCAAAATTTCCAATACTGAAACCGCAATAGAAGACGCATATGAAAACCGTTTTCGGTGACCTTGGCCTTGTCATGACAAGCACGACAAGCACCAAGACCACACCACGATAAGAATCAAATAAGAACAAATAAATATGATTGCATGGATGCAAAGGATTGTGCTCCCTACGACGATACAAACAAGATACTCGGTCGAGAGCCCCTCTTGATAATACTGCTATCTATCCTATAACCTGGTCTCTCCATTAACAAAATGAGACCGGTAAAATAGAAACCCTATCAAGATCATACCTTTGCCTTGCGCATAATCCACTTGAGGTCGATGAATACGATCTTCATCTCCTCAAGACGCACCACATTTCTTGACCGCGCTTCGCTTGGTGAAAATTCACAAGTTGCTCCCCCATACACCAAATATGGGAGAGGCACCTCTTTGGAATATCTTTAATTGGACTTGAGTGTTGATCAACACGCACTTAGCCTTGATCAACACATAATTTTCTTCCCTTAGCCTTGACTCCAACAAATGGAGATCAAGCAGCGCAAATGGACACTCCTACAAATATAGCTCAAAACAAACATTAGTCCATAGAGATTGTCATTAATTACCAAAACCACACATGCGGGCAACCATGCACTTTCAATGGGCCGGCCCGTTAAGCGGTTCGTTAGTTAGTCTGCTTCCTGCTTCTTTCGAGCGATGCGAGCGGAGCTTCATTATTTTTTTCATTTATATTCTTTTGTTTATGGAAATACTTGCTATACACATGGGTAGCTACGCACCCTGTTATAGCCGTCCGATCACAGTTTAGATTCGTGCTGCCGGTGTAGCAGGTTTGACCATGTCACCCGCAGGCCGAATCGTCCTCTGTAGCTTACATTTGTCCCATTCGCTATAATTTCGCGCGGGAGTAGTTACCCATCGCCTGTGACCCCTTCGCGCGGCAAAGTATTCCCATCCCGCGAAAAGTGCATGTTGATCAACATACTCACCATGGTAAGCATGAAGTCAAAGATCTTCAATAAAACTTGAGTGCGCAAAGATGCAAATAAAACTAAGACAAACACTCATGAGAAATTTTCTTTTCAAAGTCATGAAAGAATCAAAGGTAATAAACAATGTGACCCAAAAGAAATAGGATACCAACTAAAAGGTGACCTCTCTCATATGTATAGGTTTCTAAGTAGACAAATCATTGAAGATATACATCCACAAAGAAACATGTACATACGAAATGGTTAGAGAAAGAGAGAACAAGGTATCCAAACAGAAGTCATAAATAGACAAACGAGATTGTTGCATAAAAGCATAGCACATAGCTCAAATTTATCTCATTGTATACAAATGAACTTCAAAAAAAATCAAAGACATCACACATATCACTAAGGGAACAAGAGATAGTGGAGATGCTTTGAGATAGACAACAAGTATCACAAAGGAACAATACCAATTGAAGAAAAGGTTTTTGCAATTTCATCACAAATATCACAAAGATATACCAAGTGAAAGAAAAAGCCAAAACCACAACAATTCCACATAAAAGCTTTCGTGCCAAGAAGCAACCTACACAAGGTTGAGACTAAAAAAGTATGCATGGGATAGATACTTGTACCGAGATACATTGACGATGAAGAAGATGAGAGTTTGTTTATCATCAAAGCTTGACTCCAATAATTACACGGTGAGAACACCTTCCTTATGGATGAGGCAAGCGTCCAATGCATCTCCATTGTACCTAAAACAAAATTCAAGCACAAAATGGTTCCCAAACTCATTGGGTCCCATAGTAGTTAGATAAACTACAATATATAGGAAACATTCCACATAAATATGTGTATATAGATATGAAATTGAATTTAATGCACATCTTAGCTGATTTAGGATTTGGTGGAGTATCCCCTATATATTGGATCAAGAAAGACTAGCATGCCATAGAATAAATGTTAAAGGATATACATACAAAGTCTTTCAAGAACCAAACGAGATACAATTTGGACAAAAAACACCAAGTAAACCAAGAAGAGAGCACACCAAAGTGTGACACAACAAGGTTGTCCAAATTATATCAAAATCCAAATCAACACATGATTTAGGACAAATCAAATCAACATATGATTGATTCTAAAACACATCAACACATGAAGTGAGATATCAATAGGAATCAAAACAAAACAACACATGATTGATAAGACACCAATTGGAAATAAGATACCAACTAGGAGAAAAGACACCAAGAGAAGGATGATACTCGACCGAAATCAAGTAAAGTAAAACAAATAAATAAGGTATCAAAGCTCCCACAGTAAGTATCAATTGAAACAAATATCTATGGAGGAGATATCAAATTCCAATTAATACCAATTGATGGTACCAAAGCAAGGCCAATGAGTATATAAGGTAAAAAGAGACATGCTCAAAAGGATTTTCTCATTCAAGGATATAAACATAAAGCAAGAAATTAGAAATCAAGACTCCCAAGAGAGAGCAAGGTTACACCAAATAAACCAAACACCCTCTACACTTTTCATGATGGCACAAAGCATCAAGAGAAAAATATTTGTCTTCCATAAACACATACGATAGAAATCAAATGCCAATTGAAAGGATCAAATATTGATAGATAGGATAGTGTTCTAAATAAAAAGGAATGCTCCCCCAAGATTCATGCATTATCTTTGATATTTGCATTTGAATACAAAATGCACGCACAAGGGATCATTACTCTCCATATTTCATTTACAACACTAAACACTACCAATTGAAAATTAGGATCCATGCAAGAGGCAAGGAAGGCAATGGGAGTAAAAAACAAACACTTGGCAATAAATAAGGCAATTCAACGCAAGAGCCAATATGAGGATGAACAAAAATATTCTACCACAAGTGTGTATATCAATTGTCCAAGGACAATGAGTAAAAGGAAATATTTTCCCGGTGAGTAGAGATATCCAAGGTCATCCTCACAATATAAATCATATGGCAAGAGATAATAAATAAAACACCATATTTTAATAAAGTTTGTTGGTAGTTTCAACTATTCAAACCAACCGGCAAGGCCATGGTTAGAATAATATGGAACAAATGGTTTCTCAAATAATATATGGAAATACATATTAGAGAAAAACCACACCAAGCAAACACACACAAACAAGAGACAAAGGATTACCAAAATGAAAATTGGAACTTGTTTGAGCAAACATGCCACATAGGAAAGAGATAATTTACAATATCAAATCTAAGTGGCAAACCTCAAATGTTCACATTTTTATGGGATTGTAATATGCACATAGCTTATTACTCCCCCATAATGTGATAATTCATTTTATCTAGGCAAGAGGCAAATAAAACCAACTAGAGAAATTAATGGACATTGTCGAATTTGAATTTCTCATGAATATGACATACCACATAGTAACTAGATAATATCGAAATATCAAAACTAGGTGGTGTGCCTCATGAACACACATTTTTAGGTTTGTGAAGTGCATAAAGCATATCACTCCCCCAAAATGGGATGGTCCATTAATATCTCAAAATAGCCAAATGAAATCCACACAAAATCCAATAAGGCTCAACACACAAGTTACACATACATGATACACAACTATCATACACAACTTTGAATAACAAGACAAGTAGGAAAGTAGCATATCATATACAAGAACATGCTAGGAACAAAACTAAGACATGCAAGGGAGCAAGCAACTTTCAATGTATATATGAATTAAATACAAGTTACCGCAAGGAGGAAGCATTGGATAGGAGATAGAGCAATATATTCCAATTGACTTGGCTTGAGGAAATATAACCATGAAGATCACTTAATTCTTCAAAAGTAGCCAAGTCTCCAATGTCCTCCAACACACCTATTGATCAAGTTGAAGCTTGTTGGTCCCCAACCAAGTTGGGTCCTAAGAAGTTAGTTACAATAGGCTTGGGAACCCAAATGGTACTTTTCTTGACACCACTTTAAGTTCCCACATACTTGGCAAACACATTGCCAACCCTATCCTTTCTAAGTGAATAAACATAATCAATTAAGATGGGGTTGTTGGGAATATGCCCTAGAGGCAATAATAAAATGGATTATTAAGCATATTCATGTTTATGATAATAGTTTATCAACCATGCTATAATTGTATTAAATGGAAATATAATACATGTGTGGAATATAAACACCTGGAGTCCCTAGTGAGCCTCTACAGGACTAGTTCATTGATCAAGAGATAGTTAGAGTTTCCTAACTATGGACTTGTTATAGTCACTTGATAACGGAGTCTCGTCATTGGGTGAATGACTTGATGGACATGACCCAAACAATAAAGAGTTGCAATTAATCGTGTCACAAAAGTTTTGTTGTCAACACTTTTAATATGCCAAATATAGTTTCCTTAGACCATGAGATTATATCATTCCCGTTCACCGGAGGAATACTTTGTGGACATCAAACGTCACTTCGTAACTGGGTGATCATAAAGGTGGCTTTCAGGTAGCTCCGACGGTGGGTTGTTGGGTGATATGAATCAAGAGTGGGATTTGTCCCTCCATGTGACGGAGAAGATATCTCCAGGCCTTCTCGGTAATATAGCATCAAAAGTCTGCAGACATGTGATTAGGTTGTAATCACCGGGATCCTATATTATGGACGAGTAAAGAGAACTTGCCGGTAACGAGATTAAACTAGACATGGGGATGTCAACGATTATATCTCGGGCAAGTAAAATATCGTGAGACAAAGGGAATCGTATATGAGATTAATTGAATCTCCGATATCGTGGTTCAATCAAGAAAAGAGTTTCATTGAGTGTATAGGAATTAATATGGGCATCCCGGTCCCGCTATTAATTATTGATATGATCATGTCTATGCATTCCCGAACCCGTAGGGTCACACACTTAACGCTCCGATGAAATTAGGTTTTGCGATGAATTAAATGATGAAATGAACGAATGGTGATTCGGAGTCTCGGATGGGATCCCGGACGTCACGAGGAGTTCCGGAGGAGTCCGGAGAATAAGATTCATATATGGAAAGTGGTTTTCGGAGGTATCGGAAAAGTTCCGGGAAATTTGTGGAAGGTACCGGAAGGTTCCGAAATGTTCTAGAAGTGGGACATCCATATTGTATGGGGCCCACATGGAACAAAGGGGTGCAGCTGGCCACTTGGGCCAGCTGCACCACCTAGGCCCACATGGGCCAATTCGGCTAGGCAAGAGAAGGGGGAGTCCTACTCCTAGTTGGACTAGGAGCTAGGCCCCTTTCCTTTAGGGAAAGGCCCAAGCCCGAGTCCACTTGGGACTTGGATTGGGGGCCAAGGAAAAGGGGGCCGGCCGGCCCCTACCCTAACCCTAGCCGACCACCTATATAAGGGGAGGAGGGGAGGGGTGCGGCACACCCAAGAGGCTGCCCCCCAAGTTGCCCTAGCCGCATCACCTCTCCACCCTAACCCTAACCCTAGCTGCACCCCTCTCCCAGGAGGCTGCGCCACCACTCCCTCCACCTCCAGCTGCCGCACCACCCTAACCCTAGGGTGCTGCGCCACCTCCTCCTCTCCCTCTCCTCGTGTTTGGCTTGGCAAAGCCCTGCTCGTGGAGATCGTCATCATCACCGGCACTACCGTCGTGCTGCTGAGATCATCAAGGCCACGTCCATCTCGCTTGCGGGATCAAGGAGTGGACGTCTTCATCGAGCCGTACATGTGGATACCGCGGAGGTGCTGCCCGTTGCTGCACTTCATCGGATTGGATCTCGAGGATAATACATCTCCTCGCGACTAGACAAGTCTAGTTGCGGGGATCAACTAGCCAACCCTTGCACCGACAAAACGTGTTTGTTGATCTTCAAGGGTAAGAGATTGGATCTCACCTTCGCTATCTTCATCTAGTAGATCTAGATCCTTAGGGTTTATTCCGCTTGCCGCATAGGAATTTTTTTGTTTTCTATGCTGCGACCCCTTTAGTGGTATCAGAGCCTAGATCTATTCGTAGATGTTGGTACGATTAGAACACAAGGAGTTGTGGGCGTTGATATTTTATGTTGCTACCTTCTAGCATGCACTTTGCATCTTTGCGGTATTGTGAGATTGAAGCGGCCCGAACCAACCTTACTCGTCCACGCACGAGAGACCGGTTCCACGACTGACATGCAACTTGTTTTGCATAAGTGGCTGGCAGGTGTCTGTTTCTCTTGCATTAGTGAAGGTGCAATTTTCAATGGAAGTCCTTTCAAAAGGATGAGTAAATAAGCAACTATTATATCACCGTTGTGGTTTTGCGTAGATTAGAACGGTTCTATCTCGTTGACCCAAGCCACGTAAAAATTGCATAAATAAAGTAGAGGATGTCTAACTTTTTTTTGCAGGGGTCATGTGATGTGGTATGGCCAAATGTGTGATTTGTGATAATGTATGCAATGATCATGTTTGTAATATTTCGCGACTTGCATGTCGACGAGTACGACAACCGGCAGGAGCCATGTGGTTGTCTATTATTGTATGTGATATGCGTGTCATTGGATCACCATGTAATTGCTTTACTTTATTGCTAAGAGTAGCATTAGTTTTAGTTGCAATAGTTGGTGGACAACCATATTAATGGCGCCACGATGATGGAGATCATGCCGGAGATGGAGATCATGCCAGTGCTTTGGAGATGGAGATCAAAAGAACAAGAAGAAAGGCCATATCATATCACAATTTTGAATTGCATGTGATGTTAAGCCTTTTATGCACCTTATTGCTTGCTTAGATGTGATCGCGACGGTAGCATGATAAGGTGATCTCTCACGTCAATATCAAGATAATTAAATGTTCTCCCCTAGTATGCACCATTGTGAAAGTTCGTCGTTTCGAAGCATCACGTGATGATCGGGTTTGATAGATTCAACGTTCACATACAACGGGTGTAAGCCAGTTTACACATGCATGAAATACTACGGTTGTCTTAACGAGCCTAGCATGTACAGACATGGCCTCGGGAACACGGAACCAAAAGGTTAAACACGAGTCATATGAATGATATGATCAACACTGAGTTGTTCACCATTGAAGCTACATCATCTCACGTGATGATCGGTTGTGGTGTATTGGATTTGGATCGTGGTTCACTAAACAACCAGAGATATGTTGAGTTTAGTGAGAGCTCATATAGTAATTTGATTAAAATGAACTAAAATTATCATAAACAAATGTCCTAAGAAAATGTCTTTGCAAAATCTTTGTAGATCATGGGTGACTACGGGAAGATGTTCCTGTCTGAGGAGCTGCGTGAGGATGGGGAAAACTTTGCTACTTGGTACATGCGTCTGAGAGAAACCCTTTATGAAAATCATGAGCTCTACGTGATAGATGAACCTTTAGAAGATTGCCCAGATGTAACTGCTGACTATGAAGGGTACATGGAATGGTACGAGCAACAAACCATCTACTTGAAAGTCCAGTGGTTGGTGCGCACCTTCATGAACATAAACCTTGGCAACCAATTTGAGAACTTGGGCGCAATGGAGATTGTCAATGAGCTTAAGAGTAGGTTCATAGCGCAAGTTAGAGTTGCAAGGTTCGAGGTTCTGGATGAATTTCTTTCAACTAAGATGGAAGAAAACACTTGCTTGGAACAACACCTGAGGAAGATGCACAGGTTGTATTACACTCTGGTGGATGTTTGGAACTACGAGATGACTGACAAATTGGCGATAGATGGGGTGTTGCTCTCGCTTCCCCCAGCTTCAAGAATTATGTTAGAGACTATGTCATGAAAGGAGATTCGATCACCTTCTGTGAGTTTGTGTCTCGGCTGCGTCATGTCATAGTAGAGCCCATAGCAGGAGAAGTAGTCAATGCAGAAGGTATATTTTGATATACAAGTTATAAATGTTTAATGTCCCATTTACACTTGTGGTGAGCTAAGTATTTGATACTTGTGCTGTTTTGTGAAAACAGGGCCCGCCGTTTGAGAAGTGCATGGAGGGACTGAGTGGATTTCGCGGGAAGATGGCAATCAAGGAGTTGATGCTAGCGACATTTCACTTCTACATTTATCGTTTTAAATTAGAGGATTTGAATGAGTTTTGTAATCGAATTAAGTGTGATCTTAAATTAGTGTGTCTCGGTTTGTGAGACGGTCATTCATGTTAAAGACAAGTGGTTGTTCTATTTTCATGAGTAATCCTTTTTGGTGATCACGTTTCGATTATGAGATTATTGTCCTTTGTTAGATTTAAACGATAATTAGCTAAACATTTATAAAAATGAAACATGCTAAAATATCCAATACTTGATGATGAGGTTTGTTTTAATTGTGCTATAGTGTTGAGGAGCATTTTGATGCACATCACTAAGTAGTATGATTAAAAATGCCATTTTCTGAAAATGCCATGAGTAGCTGGAAAATAAACACAAGTGTTGGTGGAATTTTTCAGTTAATAAGAGACATCATTATTTTATGTTCTTCATCATGAATGAGTAAATAGGTGTATTTATTCAAGTCATGATGAGACCATATTATTTTTGGAAGTAAAGGATATTAAGTTAACAAGATAATTGAGTCTTTTCGATTTGATCAAAAGAGATGAAATATTTGAGTTATTGTTTAGTATGAAGACTTGTGACAAGTGTTATCACAAATTACAATATTTAGAGATTATTAAAAAGTGTTTTGATGAAACCTAAAGTTTTGTAGTCACATTATATTTTGATATTATGTGGTCATAGAAATGGAATTTAGAATTAAGGTTTTATTTATATCATTTAGATTTATTTTGATAACACTCTATTTTAAGTAAAGGATCTATTTAATGATTTGTGTTTCGCATATGAGTTATGTGAAAAAGTGGTTTCGGTAATTATGGGATAATTATAAACTATAGCAAATGAAGTTTTGTAGTATATTCATATGAGATTATGAATAGAGATTCCACAATGTGAGACTAAAAGGGACAAACCAAATTGTTTGGTTCTGTTAAATGTTTTAGTGGTTTTATCGTGAAATGTTTCATGGATAAAAGAATTGTTGGAATGAATTGAGAAAGTTAATACCTTGTATGTTTATGTATCAAGTGGCACATGTAAAGTGCTATGTTGGTTAAAACTTGACACATAAAATAATTTGACGATGGTGATCATTGAATTTTGGTTTAGCTTGTCTAAAGAGAAGTAGGATTCAAGAATATAAATTTGTCAAAAGTTGCAAATAATATTCATGATTTACTTGCCATGTTTGAGAAACAAGACATACCTACAAAACTGCAAAAGAAGAAATAGAAACTTTAAAATACGAAAGTGACTAAGAGTCATTCTATGTTAAGTTTAAATCAGAAAGTAATTGTTACTTGATTTTGTGAAAATAATGTTTTTCACATATTTATTTTGCAAAGAGGTTTGTGTAGAATAAATAAAACTTAAAGCTAGCAAGGTACTGGTGTTTCGTGTATGAGTTCTCGATTTTAATGGTTAAATAAGAATTTTGGAGGAGTCCAAAGTATCGAGAAAGTGCATAAGAAACTGAGTGGGATCTAATTAACATATGTGGTGACATATATTAAGTTAGAGCAGAAACTAATTTCCATAATCAAAATATGTGGAGACATATGTTTGAGTGGGAGTTGTTTAATCATGGTCAAATATAGAGATAACATATTTCTGAGTGGGAGCCAAAGTGGTTTCACAATTTAATATGTGTATGGTGTATATTTGAGTGGGAGTTTACAACATCGTGTTTGAATGAAATGGAGATTTCATGAATGTTGTAAATATTTTCATGGACCAATGCATAACTTATGAAGTTAGTTTGAACGCCAAATATCGATGGAGATGGATATATCTATGGAGAATAGATATGTTTGATAAACATTAAAGTCAGGATGTTTAACCTAAACAAATTTTGAAGGAGTTCAAAAATAAAACAAGAGAAGAATGGTTCATCTCCTTGTAAGAAATAGGTGAAGCATTGAGTTGAGAACTCAGTACAAAATTGATGGTTGGAGGATATGTTAGAATTCACTATGAATGGTTCATAGGTCTAAACATATAAGAACCATGTGTTTGTATTTGACGATATGTGACCCAAGTTCTTAGTTGTAAGAACATGTTGAATGAGGAGTCATTTTTCATGAAATTGAGATGAATTTAGAAAGTGGTAGACTTGGTTGAAGTCATAAAGCCATACTAAATTGGAGATATTTTAAAGTCAGAGTAGCGCAGCGAAAGCATGATCGGAAATATCGAAGTGACATGGTACACTGTCGATTTGTTAAGTCTACAACATATAGGAGTATATGATTAATTCAAAGATTAAATAAGATATAATATTTTGGTTTGAGAAAGTTGTTTCAAGATTGAGTGAGTTCTGGATGCACATGCTATATGAAAGTCCTTTTGACTGATCATACGTCATGTAGGCATAAAGGGACACACGCATCTCACTCTATAACCAAACATATTATATGCATTATATGATAATGAGTTTTATCATGGGATGATAGGAAGTTTATCATGTGATGATAAAGTAATGTAAATTAGGTGACAGTTACAATTTTGCAAAGAACATAAAAGAACTGTATAGTACAGAGCACGGACATATCCTCTTCCACAAGCAAACATGATCAGCACTGAGACTTCATGAGTAAGACTCCATGGGTGTTGGATCGAGAAAATGTAAACTAGATTATTGACTCTAGTGCAAGTGGGAGACTGTTGGGAATTTGCCCTAGAGGCAATAATAAAATGGTTTATTAAGCATATTCATGTTTATGATAATAGTTTATTATCCATGCTATAATTGTATTAAATGGAAACATAATACATGTGTGGAATATAAACACCAGGAGTCCCTAGTGAGCCTCTACAGGACTAGTTCGTTGATCAAGAGATAGTTAGAGTTTCCTAATTATGGACTTGTTATAGTCACTTGATAACGGAGTCTCATCATTGGGTGAATGACTTGATGGACATGACCCAAACAATAAAGTGTTGCAATTAATCGTGTCACAAAAGTTTTGTTGTCAACACTTTTAATATGCCAAATATAGTTTCCTTAGACCATGAGATTATATCACTCCCGTTCACCGGAGGAATACTTTATCGGCACAGTGGAAACCAGGGTACCACGGGCCAGCCTGCCAGGGCCCACAGGATTCTTCAGGCGATTTTCGCTAAGGACCAGGCTCTCCAAGCCTGGCGAGCCTCGCGAGGGTTTTCCCCTCGCGAGGGACCTTTCCTCCTCGCCGAGGGTTTTCTCCCTTGGCGAGGGACCACTCCTCGAGAAGGCGTCTCCAACGCCACCAGCAATTCTGCTAAGGACCAAGATGAAGGGCTCGGCGAGGCTTTCTGCCTCGCGGGGTTCCTTCCTCACGAAGCCATCTCTGCCTCCGCGGCAGGGCGCACATGGGCTCTGCGCCCATGTGCAGGATGACGCGCGTGCCTACGCGCGATGACGACGACGCCGCAGTTGCCGTTTCCATGTATAAAGCAGTCAACAAAGCGGCACCAAGCAAAGCGGACAACGAGTATTGCCCCTTCGGTGATAAGGGAACCGTCTGCAGCTACGCTCCAAGGACGACGTCACCGTGGGCCACGCCCCACCTCAGCAGGCGCCAGCCCACCGTCCGGCTGGCCGGTGGCTTTTCAGCTTTGGTGGCGCCGTCCCTGCCATGGACCGTGTCCATGGACTCCACCTTTATCGTGCACCCTGCACCTTCCTTCGTCGCCATGTGGTAACCCTTCCCGCCCAAATGTTTGGGCGGAAGAGGTCCAAGACGCCTATAAAAGGAGAGGGGGCACGCCCAAGCAAAGGGTTCTCCTCCCTTCGGTTCGATCTTTGGCAATCTGAGATCTAGGGTTAGCCATTGTTAGCCACCTCGAGCTCGACAAGCTCTCCTTGTACTGTGACCTCTCCAAGCAGTGCAATACACCATAGCAGGACGTAGGGGTTTTACCTCCCAAAGTGGGCGCTGAACCTAGGTAAGATCGTGTGTCCATTTCTGCAGTGTTGCCCCGCAGCGAGTCCGACGAGCACCGTCGCCGGAGCACGTTGAGGGTTGTTTGACTCCGCGTTCAGCCCCTTACACGATACCTTGAGAGACATACCCAGTTCCTGGGACAGTTCTCCAACATCTGGCGCGCCAGCTAGGGGGCTGAGGCGCGTCTTCATCCTCGACATAGCCATGGCCGGCTCTCGCGCCGAGCGTCTCGCTCGCCGGACGGGTAGCGCCGCCACTGCTCCTGCAGGCCGCCCGTGCAGCTGCCCGCGTGGGAACTCCGCTCCGGAGCGCCGCGTCGACCCCGAGCCCCGCATCGAGCACCCCGAGGACGACGACCACCACGACCATGCTGGGGACGACCACGGCGAAGAGGAGGCCTCCTCCTTGCACCCGTCGCGGGACCGTGCTGCCTCCTCGCTGGGCCGCCCTGCGCCCAGCCCAGCGACTGCGCTTCTCATGGCGCAGGAGCTGCTGCAGTACCGTCCTACGCCGGAGGCCCAGGAGGCCTGGCTCAACCGCCTCTCGGAGCTCGTCGGCGCCGCTCGCGTCGCCGCTCCTGCTCCGTCCCGTTTGCTGGTTCCTTCGGGCCGTGTGGCGGACGTGGCGCACGGCGCACCTCCCGCGCCTCCTCTCCAGCCTGCGCCTGCTCCAGCTCCACCGGTTGCACCGCAACCTGCTCCAGCGGGGGCTCCTCCTCGCGACAACCGCGTTGCATCGCACGCATCGTCGCCGCACGACTGCCAAATCGTGCAGCGAGCCCCTGAGGACGCACGCGTGAGCATCGAGCGCCAGCAGGACCGCCACAACCGCGCCGTCCAGGACGTCGCCACCGCCGGGCGCCACCTCCGCGCCACTCTCACCAGTGGCCCGGTCACCTACGGCACGACGATTGCGTTCACTCGCAGTCTCCGCCGCGTCGTCTGGCCCGTCAAGTTCAGGCCGGACCTGCCTCCGCGCTACGACGGCAAGAACAACCCCCTGGAGTTCCTGCAGCTCTACACTCTGGCCATCCAGGCCACCGGGGGTGACGACAAGGTCATGGCGAACTGGTTCCCCATGGCCCTCAAGGACTCCGCGTCCTCATGGCTCACCAACCTCCCCGCCGAGTCCATCAACACTTGGGAGGAGCTCTGCCGGTGCTTCGTCGCCAACTTCAAGGGCATGTACGAGCGCGGCCTCACGTACAACGACCTCCGCGCCGTGCGTCAGAAGCCTGGCGAGACCCTCCGCAAGTACATCCAGCGCTTCAGCCAGGTGCGCAACAAGATCCCCAACGCCACCGACACGCAGGTCATTTCGGCCTTCCAGGATGGAGTGACGGACGTGCGGATGCTCGAGAAGCTCTTCGACTTGGCGGACAAGTGCGCCAAGGCTGAAGAGGGCCGCTTGTTCATCAAAAACGAGCCAGGGGACCCCGCCGAGGGGTCCAAGAAGAAGAAGAAGTCCACCGAGAAGCGCAAGACCACTGCGGTCCTCGCGGCTGAGCCCGACGCCAAGCAGCCTCGCGCTGCCGCTCCAGCCGCGGGCACCGAGAAGAAAGACGACCGCCCCTTCCGCGTCTACCACAACAGGCATTCTCATGCCACCGAGGACTGCTACGACCTCAAGAGGCTTCGCGAGGCTCGCGAGGCGCGCGAGCCGGAGCAAGGCCGCGGTGGCCGCGGCGGTGGCCGCAGCGGCCGCGGGGGGCGACGCTGGAACAACTACGACAACAACTACCAGCAGAACCCCCAGGCCAACGCTGTCGAGCCCGCGAACGACAACCTGCCTGCCGAGGCTGATGAAGGCTACCAGGTGCCTCGCGGGGTCGCCTGCATCCTTGGCGGGGCTCAGGCCCCTCGCTCCAACCGCTACTTCAAGCAATTCGCTCGCGAGCTCGCAGCAGCCCTTCCCGGGGTCGAGGCCTCCAGGCCCCTCAAGTGGTCTGAGCACCCTATCACTTTCGACTCCGGTGACCACCCCAAGTCCACCTCAACTGTGGGCACCATCCCACTGGTCTGCACCCCCACCATCAACAACATCGCCATCTCCAAGATGCTCACTGATGGGGGTGCCGGCCTCAGCGTCATCTCTGTCGAGACATTCGAGAAGCTGCAGGTGCCCTACGAGCGGCTCATGCCCACCAGGCCCTTCTCGGGAGTGACGGAGGGCCTCACGACTCCTTTGGGGCAAGTGAGGCTCGTGGTCACTTTCGGCACCCAGACCAACTACCGCACCGAGCTGATCGACTTCGACGTCGCGCACATCGGCCTTCCCTACAATGCCATCCTCGGTTACCCCACCCTCGCCAAGTTCATGGTGGTCACCCACCACGCCTACAACCTCGTCAAGCTCCCTGGTTCGGGTGGCACCATCGTCATCCGCGGCGTAGTCTCAGACGCCGTGTACGCCGCGCAAGCGGCCTACAAGGCTGCCGCGGTGGCGTCCCCCGCCGACGAGGACGAGGAGCCCCTCCCAAGGCCCCCCGCGAAGAAGAAGCAGCTGTTCTCTCAGGAGAAGGCGGCGACGAAGAAAGTGCCTCTGGAGGCAAGTGGCTCGGGGGCTAGCGTCACCATCGGCGCCAACCTGCCTGCCAAATAGGAAAGCGCGCTCGTCGCCTTCCTCAGGGCAAACTCTGACATGTTCGCTTGGACACCGTCAGATATGTCCGGAGTACCGAGGGAGGTGATCGAGCACCACTTAGCCATGTGTCCAAACGCACACCCCGTGAAGCAAAAGGCGCGGCGCCAGGCGCCAGAGAAACAAGACTTCATCGTCAAGGAGGTGGAAAAGCTGAAGAAGGCCAGCATCATCAAGGAAGTGGTCCATCCCACTTGGCTCGCCAACGGTGTGGTCGTCCCCAAGCACACCGGAGGAAGCCGCCTCTGCATCGACTTCACCGACCTCAACAAGGCCTGCCCCAAGGACCCCTATCCCCTCCCGAGGATCGACAAGATCGTGGACTCCACCGCCGGCTGCGCACTCCTCTGTTTTCTGGATGCCTTCTCTGGTTATCACCAAATCAAGATGGCAAAGGAGGACGAGGAGAAGACGGCATTTCTCACCCCTTCTGGTGTGTTTTGCTACGTCTGCATGCCTTTCGGCCTGAAGAACGCCGGCGCCACTTTCCAGCGCCTTATGAGGATTGCCTTGGGGGCTCAGATGGGGAGGAATGCAGAGGCCTATGTCGATGACATCGTCGTCAAAACCCGTGAGAAGGACACGCTCATACAGGACCTCGAGGAGACCTTTGCCAACCTGCGCAAGGTCAACATCAAGCTGAACCCCGCCAAGTGCGTCTTCGGGGTCCCTTTAGGCAAGCTTCTCGGGTTCCTGGTATCCCACCACGGCATCGAGGCCAACCCCGACAAGATCAAGGCCATAGAGTAGATGCAGCCTCCCCGTCGCCTAAAGGACATGCAACGCTTAGCGGGATGTATGGCCAGCCTGGGCCGTTTCATCTCCAAGTTCAGCGAGAGGGCGCTGCCATTTTTCAAGATCATGAAGAGGTCCGGTCCTTTCAAGTGGACCCCTGAAGCAGCAAAGGCCTTTGAGGACCTGAAGAGATATCTGGCGAGCCCACCCATCATGGTTGCCCCACGCCCTCGCGAGCCTCTGAAGCTGTATCTTGCAGCCACTCCTCAGACGGCAAGCGCGGTCTTGGTGGCTGAAAGGGAAGAGCCAGTCCTCGCCAAGCAGAGCTCCGCCTCGCCAAGCCCAGAACCCCCCGACAAGGAAGCAGCCTCGTCAAGCCTCCAGCCTCAAGAAAACCTCGCCAAGGACTCCATCGAGCCTGGAGAGGAGCCAGCCGCTGCCACGCCAACGACTACCCTCGTCGAGCATCCCATGTACTTCGTCAGCATAGTGTTGCGGGACGCTCGCGAGCGCTACTCCATGCAGCAAAAGCTCCTCTTTTCACTCCTCATCGCCTCCATGAAGCTGCGTCATTACTTCCAGGGTCACCCCATCAAGGTGGTCACCTCCTACCCCCTGGAGCAAGTCCTGCGCAACCCAAATGCGACAGATTGCGTCACAGGCTGGGGCATCGAGCTGCAACCTTTCGAGCTAGAGTTTGACACCACAAGGGTCATCAAGGGCAGGGCGCTGGCTGATTTTATGGCCGAGTGGACGGACACGCGCGAAGAAGAGGAGCCTCCAGAGGAGGAAGCTACAGCCTCAGGTGGGACGAAACCAGGACCTTGGACCATGCATTTCAACGGCGCCTTCGCGGCCCGGAGTGCGGGGGCTGGTGCCGTCCTCACCTCACCAACAGGCGACAAGCTCTACTACGCTGTCCAGCTGTGCTTCAAGGACAACGACAAGGTCTCCAACAACATTGCTGAATATGAAGGCCTCCTCGCCGGGCTCAGAGCTGCCATTGCCCTCGGCATCAAGCACATCCTCATCAAGGGCGACTCCCAGCTCCTCGTCAACTTCTCCAACAAAAGCTACACGCCTAAGGACACCTACATGGTGGCCTACCTTGAAGAGGTACGCAAGCTGGAGAAGCACTTCAGGGGCATGGAACTCAAGCACATCCCGCGAGCAAAAAACCAAGAAGCGGATGACCTCGCCAGGCGAGCATCAAGAAGGGAAGCCCAGAAGCCGGGAGCGTTCGAGGAGAGACTCACCAAGGCCTCAGTCAAGCAGCCAGTGGTCAATATCAGCATCGACGAGGGGCTCCCACCAGCCCCATCAAGCGGAGCACCAAACTGTGGGTTGCCCTCAGGCGATCGCCTGCTGATGACCCTGGTATGGCAAGACACTGGCTGGATTGACGAGATCAAGAGCTACTTGCAAAACCGAGTCCTCCCCGAAGATGATGCAGAGGCTGAGAGAATTGCTCGCCAGGCCAAGTCCTGCTGCCTCCACAACGGAGACATGTACCGTAAGTGCCCCAATGGGGTTGCGTTGCGGTGCGTCCCGGTAGAGGAAGGCCGCCAGCTCATCAACGACATCCACAGCGGCGAGTGCGGCCACCATTCTTCCTCGCGCACCCTTGTAGGCAAGGTCTTTCCGGAGTGGCTTCTACTGGCCTTCAGTGCTTCAAGACGCAGCTGCCATCATCCAATCCTGCGACGCCTGCCAATTCCACGCCAAGCAAATCCACCAGCCCGCGCAAGGACTCCAGATCATCCCGCTCTCCTGGCCGTTCGCGGTCTGGGGGCTGGATCTGCTGGGGCCCTTCCCGCGAGCGCTCGGGGGTTACCGCTACCTCTACGTCGCCATCGACAAATTCACCAAGTGGCCAGAGGTGGAACCTGTGCGCACCATCCCGACGAAATCGGTGGTGAAATTTATCAGGATCCTGGTCTGCCGCTTCGGCGTGCCCAACCGCATCATCACCAACAACGGCTCGCAATTCATCAGCGATGCCTTCAAGTCCTACTGCGGCAGCCTCGGTGCCCAAATTTTCTATGCCTCGGTGGCGCACCCACGAAGCAACGGGAAAGCTGAGCGAGCCAACGCCGAGGTGCTCAAGGGTCTCAAGACGAGAAGCTTCAACCGCCTCAAGGCCAGCGGCAAGCACTGGATCGATGAGCTCCCCTCGGTGCTCTGGTCCATCCGCACCACGCCCACAAAGCCTACTGGTGAGACGCCGTTCTCCCTCGTCTATGGCGCTGAAGCCGTCCTCCCCAGCGAGATCACCCATGGCTCTCCACGAGTCTTGGCCTTCAAGGAGGCTGAGCTGGACGAACTCCGCAACGACGACCTGCTGCTGCTTGAAGGGCTCCGCCACAATGCGGCCCTGAGAGCGGCAAGGTACCAGCAAGACCTCCGTCGCTACCACAGCCGCCACATCCGCCCGCGCACTCTCGAAGCAGGAGACCTTGTCCTGAGGAGAATCCTCTCCAGGGCAGGCCTCCACAAGCTCTCACCGATGTGGGAAGGCCCCTACAGAGTCGTGCACATCGCCAGGCCTGGCTCTGCACGGCTCGAGACGGAGGACGGCATCCCTGTCGCCAACCCCTGGAACATCCAGCACCTGCGTAAATTCTACCCCTGATCGCCACCGGCGAGCAACTTTTTGCATCAAGGGAGAGCTACGCGCCACCATCCTCCACGAGGAAAAACTTCAGGCTCCCCTCTCTACTATACATTGCCGCGGGCCGTTCGAGAAGACTCCCAAGCTGCCAAGCCTCGGCAAGGTGACCTCTTCAGGCACCATGCCTTGGTGAGGTAGATCCCCATGCCGGACATGGTGGAACGCAGGCTAAAAGCCACCCCCGCATAGGGGCCCCCTCTCTGAGCTCTCTCTACATGTGTCGCCACGGGCCGCGAGAGTCTCAGCCACCGAATGTGGATTTTTTGTGCTTCTGGCCACGCCAGTGTATTGAACCTATGTTTCAGGTCAATTTGAACCTTTGCGCATCGCGCCAGCATATTTTGTTGCTTTGGTAAGCTGTCATGTTATTGCTTTTTATTCTCGCTCGTATGATTCCTCCTGTGTATCTCACGAGCGGGGGCTAGCATGGTGCCATGCCACGGGAGCATCCCGGCAGCGCCTCAAACCCAAGGGATCCGAGCTCTGAACTTGCGGGTCAGCTCTCATGCATGTCAACTCCCAAGGAGCTCTGAACTCATGGGTCAGCTCCCGCGCACGTCAACTCACCAAGGATCACCAAAAACCTTGGTGCCTGTTCTCCTCGCGAGACACACATGAAGGAACCTACGAGCACGCACAAGTTATCTAGCTATGTATTGCTTGTGGGTATGCCTATCTCTCCAAGTGCAGGAAAGCAGGCTCTCCAAGCCTCAGGCAACCTCTGGAGGAAAACACCTCGCCAGGGAACCAACACCCTCTCCAAGGCGAAAACGCCTCGTCAAGCTAAGTCTAAACACTTGTTTGAATTTCCTCTCGCTGGTTTTTGCCCCTCGAGCCTCTTTTCTCTCTCCTATGCCTCATGGGCTGCTTGCACGTCAAAGGGGGGCCCCAAGCATCGCGCTTCGAGGAGCTCTTACTTCTTGAGGCCTCACGCACCCCCCGGCCTTGTGGAGCCCTGACTCTCACATACCGAAGCGGCGGTGGTGTAGCGCTAAGAGAGGGTCCTAAGACGTAGAGCGAAAAAGACATGAAGTGGAAAGACAAAAGCCTCCCGAGGGACATTCACAAGCACATTCAAAAGCTTAAAGCAAGTCTTTACAAAGCTATTACAAATAAAATGCTAAGATAATGTGCCCCATGCACGTCCAGTTACAGGAAGGAGCGTAGGCCGTCGTGCCTCCTGAGGTGCCCGCTCCGACCATGGTAGCCTCAGCCTCCTCCTCCAGGGCATCCTCCTCGTCGTCGTCTTCGTCTTCATCGACCAAGACTTGGTCGTATTTCTTGGCGAACGCCTCGGCGGCCTTCCGCGCCCTGTCGCTGATGTTGACCGGTGCCGTCACGGCCTCGAGGTCAAGCGAGGGCTGGAGCCTCACGAGGTTGCTGAAGATGCAGCTGGTGGTGAGGACGAGGAGATCGCGGCTCTCCTCCACGACGCGCTCGTCGAAGCCCTTCGCGACTTCTTCAAGCCTCCCGAAGAATTGCCCGAAAAAGAGCGTGTACGCAGCCTCGTCGCCGCCCCCTCCTGCGGGAAAGTTGGGGACCTCGATCCACATGTCATCACCGACGGTGTTTGCACGGACCACCAAGTGGTGGAGCATGTGCTAGTGCTGGCGCGACATGGTTCGGCCATGCTGCGCGATGTCTCAGGCCCGCTCCACGAGGTCCGCGACCGGCCCCACCTGCTGCTGGAGCTTGCTCAGGTCTGCCTTCAGGGCGGCAATCTCCTTCTCCGCACGGGTTTGTGCTTCCTTGGCGCGCTGAAGATGGGAGGCCATCTCCTTCTCCTGTTTTTCGAGCCCCTCGACCTGGTGCTGGAGCTCGTTGCTCTTCGTCGTGAAGCGCTCCTCCAGCTTCTTAGCCTTCGCGTCATAATCGTTGGAGAGGCTTTGGCGGATGCGCTCAACCTTGGCGTCGGCCTCCTCCTGGATCCTCTTCTGCTTCAGCGCGAAGTCGGTGTTGGCCTTCTCATGGCGCTCCTTGTGGGTGGCCTCGCTCCTGGCCATCAGGCTGGCCTGGGCCTCCTCGAGCAGCTGGGCTTGCTCCTCGCACTAGCGCAACTCCTTCTCACGGAGGGAGAGCTCTTCCTCGCGCCGCATCAGCTCCGCCTCGCGCGGCACCAGTTGTCCCTCGCGAGCATCCAGCAGCTCGCGGAGTTCCTTCAAGCTGGCCCTTGCGGCCTCGGACTCGGCGGCGAGTTTCTGCTCCGCGGCCGCTATCTCTTGCTGTTTGGAGGCGGTCTCCACCTCGAGCGCCTCCCGCGCGGCGTCGAGCTGGTCCATGGTCTCCTCCGCCTCCCGCTTGACGCTGTCGTGGGTCTCCTTGGCAAAGCGGATCGCCTCCTCGCGTGCCGCCTGGGCCGCTGCATCGTGTCGGTGGCACATCTCCACCCTCTCATGGAGGAGGGCCCAGGCGTCGGCAAGCCTTGCCCGCTCCTTCTCCCTAGCGAGATCTTCCTCGGCGAACTGCACCTCCAGCTCGTCGAGTGTCTTTCGCGCTTGGCGGAGGACGACGCTGCGGCGGGTCGCGCGAGGGCGCGTCTCCCACAGCGCCAGGGTCCCCGCGTCGTCGCGGGGCGCAGAGGCCTCGACGCTCGTCGAGGAACCCAGGGCATCTTGCCTCGAGCTCACGGCCGCTTCTGGTGTGGCCTGGGGGCTGGTGCGGGCGCCTCCCTTGCTGCCCACGTCAGGAGCCCTCTGGGGGCTGGGCGTTCCCTCGCCCCCGGCTCCGGCATTCGTGGGCTCTAGAGGCGCCTCCACCTCCTGTTCTTCAGGAGCGCTCCCCACCCCTTCTGTCGGAGAATAGGCCCAGGAACCGGGCGTATCTCACGAGGTAAGAATCGAGCAAGGGGCTGAACACGGAGTCAAACAATCCTCAACGTTCCACGGCGACGGTGCTCGTCGGGCTCGCTGGAGGAGAACACTGCAGAGAGGAAACGCACGGTGTTACCCAGGTTCAGGGCCCTCTTGTGGAGGTAAAACCCTACGTCCTGCTAGACTGTATTGCTTGTAGAGGTTTTTGTTACAGGGTGAGCTTGTGGAGCTCGAGGTGGCTGCCAATGGCTAAAACCCTAGATCTGCCTTTGCCAAAGGAAAAATGGAATCGAACCCTCGGCACGGTAGTGCCCTCCCTCCTTTTATAGTCGTCTTGGTCCTCTTCCGCCCAAACATTTGGGTGGGAAGGGTTGCCACATCCCGACGAAGGAGGAGACACGGTGCACCATAAAGGTGAAGTCCACCATAAAGGTAGAGTCCATGGACGCGGTCCACGGCAGGGGAGCAGCGTCACCAAAGCTGAAAAGAGGCACCGTCCAGCCAGGACGGTGGGCTGGCGCAGCTGGCGTGGAACGGGTCCCGCGATGACGTCGTCGCTTGGAGCGTAGCTGCAGGCTGTCTCCTTATCACCAAAGTGGCAAGCCTTGTAATCCGCTTTGCTTGGCGCTGCTTTGTTGACCCCTTTATTCATCAGAACGGCAACTGGGGCGCTTGGCGTCATCACGCTTTGGCGCGCCGGTGACTCTGCAGGAAGCGCAGAGCCCATGTGCGCTCTGCCGCGGAGGCAGAGCTGGCTTCGAGAGGAAGGAAGCCTTCTCGAGGCGAAAAGCCTCGGCAAGCTTCAAGGCTTAGTCCTTAGCCGAATTCCTGGTGGCGCCTTGGGGCGCCTTCTTGTGGAGAGGTCCCCTGTCGAGACTCGACAGGCTGGAGAGCCTCTACAGGCCGAAGCCTGGTCCTTAGCGAAAACCAGACCGAAGATTCCCTTGGGCCCTGGCGGGCCGGCCCGTGGTACCCTGGTTTCCACTGTGCCGACAGTAGCCCCCGGGCCCACGATGGGCACGCCGGAGTTGCCGACGGAGGCGAAGCGTCGAGGGCCCAACAGAGCCTGCCAGGGCCGCGACACGTGGAGCGCGACGGTTGCGCCCACGGCCACGATCTCCTCGGCTTCAACGGGCGTCGTGGTGGGACCCGCCACGACCAGGCGCCCGGTCAATAAAGTCTGGGCGCGCAGTCTGCGCCTGTCACTGCTCCCATTATTTCCGCCGCCCACTTCCTCCAAACGACTCCTTCTCTCCAGAGCGCTCCTTCTCCACGGTCATCTTCTTCCTCTCCGGCGAGCGATGGCACCCAAGAGAGCGGGCACCGACGCGAAGGGCAAGGCCGCGGTGCAGGCCGGCTCGTCGACCGGCGCGTCGGCGGCGGCGTTGCGCGGTGCGGCCCTCACGGCGGCGATGCCGCCGACCCGCGTCTCCGCGGTGGCGATAGCCAAGGTGTGCGTCACATGGTGGCGGCGGGCTCCAACGAGCAAGGGGCCACCGAGATGAGGCCAAGCGGCAGCAGGCTCGCCGACGAGTTCTATCCCATCTTCCTCCACACTCTCTACGCTGGTCTCGTGCCGCCATTTTCTGATTTTCTTCTTGCGATTCTGGAGACGTACCAGATCCACCTGCTCCATCTTCACCCCAACTCCATCCTCATTCTTTCCATCTTTGCCTACCTTTGCGAGGCCTACATCGGCATTCGCCCTTCTGTGGAGCTCTTCCGCAGCTTCTACTCCCTCCGGAGCAGCGCCGGCGGCGAACGCCTCGGTTGCGTCTCCTTCCGCATCGCCGCCGCCAGAAGCGAGAACTACATCCCCATCGCCTGGCAAGGTGAGAACGCCATCACCATGGTGACGAAGAAAGTGGATGGCTTCCGCGAGCGGTGGCTCTTCGTCGACGCCAAGACGAGGAATCCCCTTCTGGAGGTTCCCGAGGGGCCCCCGGCGAAGTGGGCGCGCTGGGGG